>VDFB02105785.1:199027164-199096761 GCA_007258455.2 Sequoia sempervirens
CAACTAGATCCAATAGTAGTTCTTGTAAAGTTTTTGGTTCTCTAAAATTTCTAATCCTTTGAATTATCTAAGTTTCCTATTATTTGTAAGGGTTCTCAAAGTAATTTTGCATTAGGGTTTTGAATAAGCCCTAAACTCTAGTTGATGCCCATGCACTTTATTTCTTTTTTAGTGTTGACTGTCTTCTTCAGTCACTTAGTCCTTTAAGTTGTGTCTTCAAGGCCTTTGTTCCATATTTTGACCATCCCCATTTTCCTAAGTATCGGTTAAGCCTATTCCCCTCATATGTTGTTAAACTATCGCTTAACCTTTGTGCTTCGTCGAGTCCCACCAGACACATGTCATTATTTCACATATTTTCTTCAATTCACAAGCACTTTTAATTTTGTTATTATCTCCTCACAAACATGCAAAATAACATTCTACTTCCCCTCACTACTGACTTGCATGGGTCATCCACCAATCAAAACATAAGTCTTTCTCCCTTTGGTTCTTTTCGATTGGTAACCTACTCTTTAGGTTCTCAATGTATTAAATTGCCTCATGATGTCTCTTAAACCATGATTTATCAAGCCCTTTTCCTAGTGCCTCAAGTTATCCCAATTAATGAACGTGCTTTTAAATCCTTTTAGTCGCCCAAGCTATATACTCCACGAAAGCCCTTTATTTTTGAGAGATTGTCCCTATGAACAAGAAAAATTCTATCTTTTTGTGCTTTGAAAAGGGGTTATCTACTTTTCGTGCAAGATTCTTTTATCGTGAAATATTTTTTAACTTTTTTGTTTCCCCGTGAGTTCCTGAAATCATGCCATGTGTCATTCCTCGCTCTTTTTTCTTGATTTTGTAGAAGCTAGTATCTTCATAGGGTCGGCTTGTCAATTCTTTTAGTCTCCATGAAGCTTCAAAATGGAAACATGTGATCAATTGTTGTAGCAATGAAAAGAAGTTTCCCATTTTGCACAAGGAGATTCAAACGCATCTAAAAATTATTGATATTTGTAAGATCAATGGTCCACATTCAAATTTAGAAAATTTCTACTTTTAGAGAAGTCTTTCATGAATGCAAACATTGATGAAGGATTTGGCCCTTACCTACCAAATTCCTCCATATCTCTCTCTGTAATTACATCCACTTTTGTTATTATAATTGCGAAAATATTTTTAGAGCAAAGGTTATAGAGATTTTTGGCTTAGCAAGGTTTTTTTTCCAGCTTTTTCAAAGTCTACAACTATAAAAAAAATTAAGTGGCTCTAACTTCCTTTTTTCTTGATTATATCTAGAAAGGGTCTATTTTGGTCTAGAGAGGGATATTATAAGGTCTAAAGGATGATTAATCTTGGGATAGTTACATTTATCTAAATTTTAAAGAATTGCACAAAAACCATAGGCCCTAATTTTATAGTCATAAAACCCTAACCATATAAGCAATGGTCAGAAATTCTAGAGGGGTTAAGAGAGGTATGGATGAGGATATAATGGATCAGTTTCTAGGGTTTTCAAAAGGACTTAGAGTTGGTGAAGGGTCCACGATTTTATCTGATAGGGTAATGGATAAAAAATATTTTTGTAGAGATGCAATAATCCCAATTCATGGCTAAACCCTCTTCAAATACTATTTTAGAAAGTGTTTGGAAAATAGGCCAATTTGCAACATCTAGAGACTCAGATTTGGGAAGTTGGTTTTCCCTAATGTTTTCATAAATGTTGAATTAATTAGAGTTTTGGATAGGGCTTACAACCCAAATAGAAGGACAATTTTCAATGGAAAAGGTGTTCCTTTAATAACCCTGGATAGAAATTGCATCTGTAATGTCTTCAATTTGGATAGAAATGCTTGATTTACCATTGACCTAGGGGCACTAATCAAAGAGTACCAGAGGCTAAGAGAAAGTTACAGAGTAAATTGGTTTCCCAATTTTAGACAAAGAGGGAAAAACAAAGAATTGAGAAGATTTGTCAATGGAGAGCTAAAGCCCTTCAATTATAACATTTTTGAAGACTATTTTACAAAGACCTACTTTTCCTTATGCCAGGTCTTGGGAATGAAAACCAAAATACAATCAAAATGATGGTATATTAGTAGTGGATATTTAAAGCAGATATGTGAATAACCATATGACTATTCAACTTTTATCTCAGAGGGAATCCATAAGGCCCTATATTCCATAAAGGAAAATAAGAGTATAGTCCATTTTAAATGGTATTCCTTGTTATGACACATTCTTCTATACATTGGAAGGAAGATTTGGTCTCCTTTTCTGCAAATAAGAGCTTTTGATACTTAGAAAAGGTTGCTCCTAGTGTAGGAATGGACATATAAATAGGATAGGAATTGTGATACCTCAAACTATAACATATTTGAAAAATAATTTATCAAATAAATTATGAGGAATTCGGGTCATAGAAGTGATTGGGGTCTGTCAAAAATGCTAGAAAAATCTTTAGACCAAAATACCTCATGCCTGAATTAGGGTTTAATCATAATTGGGCTGATTGGTTTTTCTATTCAAATGCCATAGTGATAAGAGTTTATGGTTTTCCAAGTGGCACCCAATATCTTTCCCAAGTTTATCCCATAAATAATTCATTTTTAGATATTGCCTGACAATTGAATGAGTCAAATAAGACCGATTTCAAAAATTACAAGAAACATGCAATCTTATCACCCACATTGGTTTTTTCATATTTCTAGGTCACAACCAAAGAAGGGTTAGAATTTATACTAAACAATTTGATACTCTATACAATGAGGGTGGATAAAATAAGGACATGTGATCCTATGCATTTCATCCATGATGCTAGGATCAAATATAAACTTGCTGCATTTGTTCATGAATATGATGCAATTAAGGATCTAATTAGGAACAACTCCTCTAAGTCTAAGGCTACAAAAATAAGAGATAAATTGGTGAAGATTCAAATTGTAGAGGAGAGAAGGAAGGGGGTATATCCCTCTCATAAAGGAGCACACCCAGAGATTCAAGATCTAGTCCTTATAATCATGACAATTCTAGATAATGCAATTTTTTGATAATGTGCCTTTGAAAGTATCTCAGATGGATAAAATTGTACCCTTTTCTCAAGCAATGGAGAAATCAAGCCCCTAAAAAATCACATCGCTACAAAAAATAGCTCCTACAATATAGTCCTTGGTTGACTATCCTCTAGATCCAAATGAGTTTCCTGATCATTTAGATATGAGGGAAATAGTGTAGCCCCAACTAGTGTTATGGTTGAAAGACCCTCTAATGAGAGGATTTTAATAATCTTTAAACTTGGTGGACAGGTGGTTGATGATGTCAAGGCCTTGGAATGAAAAAAAATCATGTCAAATGACAAATTCATCACCACTCAAGAATTTAAGGACTTCCTCTTGAATAATAAAGGAAAGGCTTTTAGATTGAAAATGGAGGAAGCCAAGACAAGGATAATAAAATACAATAAAGATCAAATTATAGTATAGATATGGGAAAAAGTTAATGCAAATGTGGAGAACATGACTCAAGGAAAGGGGAGAGAGATTATTAGGAAGAGTGGATTTTTATTATTACCAGGGTGGGACATATCATCTACAATTGCATTTAATATAATCAGAAGACAAGAGGGAGATGACCTTGTATTATCATCAAAATAACATGTTGATGCATTGTATTTGGATCAAGCTTTAACCCAAGGCATGAGACCTTGGCTATTTGGTCAATCTTCCTTGAGACCAACAAACCCTAGGTCATAAATGACATAAATGAATTGACTAGAAATTTGATTGTCAAGAGATTGGGGGATACAAGTGCTCTTCAAGAAGCAACACTAATTGTAAACACAACTATGTTTACAAAGGTAATAGTAAGGAAATTAAAAGCAAATCTTGCTAAGGTAAATGCTTTAAATTTAATGATGCAAGAAAAAGTAAGCATTGTTACTAGATTGTTTCCATCTCCTTAAAAATTGGTAGGAGATAGGGAGAGTCTAGATAAGATAACCCTTTCTTTGGAGGTAAGCAATTTGAAGAAGACTCTAGCAGAGAGAAAATATAAATTCATAGATATTGTTGATAGATTATTTGGTCATAGGCTATCATGCATTTTGGGAAACCTAGAAAATGCATGGAATGGATATATTGCAATTATTTTTGCTCACACTATTCATGTCCCATTAAAGGCCAGGCTCAAGAGCATCTAATATGTGTGGTGCCCAAGGAAGAAAATGATTGAAATGATTTCTAAAAGAGAAAATGTTGATGTTCATGCTCCAATTGAGTTAATTATCATTTTAGAAAACTCAGACACTATTGAGGAAATTAGGTCATGCATGAGAGCTATCATCTTGCTATGGAGAAATCCTTGGAATTATTTGATGATCTTGAGCATGGATTTATTCCTTTTTTTAATGCTAGAGGGGTAAAGGAATATAATGTGTGGGTGATTGAATTTTTCAATATTTTATCTCGCATCCTAGGTTCTTGTTGGCCTATTTTCTCTAGATAATCTAAATAGGTTACACCAAATAGTTTATTAGAATTGTGAAGGTTTAGCACTTAATAAGGTTTACAAGAGAGCCTTAATCTTGTCAAAAGTGTTAAAGAGGTCTTACCAAATTCTACCAAGTCTACGTGCATCAATAAAGGAGGGAAAGCATATGTAAAAAGTGAGCTAGATTGATCAAAATAATGCAAAGATGGAAGCATCCAAGATAGGTGCATTTGAGTATGTTACAAATAAGAAAGTAGATAATAGGATAGAAAAGTAGAGGATATTGAAAAGGCATGCTCAGTTTATCATCAAAGTCTGATATTTGTTTAACAAACCTCAAGAAATCTTGAAGGATTGGTAAGATGACAAAGAGGTGTCAACATGTTTCAAAGATTTTTTCCACATGGATTATCATTGGTAGTTATCTATCAATGATGACTATCATACATTTTTGGGCAACCTTCAAGAAAGATTTATTTCAAAGGAAATTTGGTTTTTCAAATCTTCATATTCCTAATGAAGAGAATACTTGAAAATTGAATGTTGCATTCTATCTTCAAACTAGGGATTCGTTGTGGTATATTCTCAATGTGTACTTGTTGTAACAATGGCTTTGTTCGTGCATTATATATTCAAGAATTTAATTCAGACTCAAAAGTGGTCCTTGATGATATTAGTTGTGTTGTGAAATTATGATAGGAGGCTTTTCCATAATCTTGTTAGGGTTCATTCATCCTCTTGAAATCTATGTCTTCATGTGTCATTTTTGAGAGAGTAACTCTCATAAGGTTTTTGGTCATAGTGGAGGACTAGTATGTTTCCATACATTTCCATCATAAAAAGGTGAAAATATAGTAAGCATAGTACAAAGACACGAGGAAAAGGATAATCAAGGAAATGGTCATCATAGGGTTTTTGAATGAGAAAACATTAGAGATGATGGAGAGAGTTTCAACAATTCAAAATCAACACAAGATAGAGTGAAAGGATTATAGAGATAACCACTGGGTAGTCCTATGAAGCATGACATTATAATGGAGTGCAAGATTGTATAATAGTAGAGAGAATGAGATCGTACAAGAAGTGGGGCAGACATTCAAAGAATATATAATTGGTGTAGGAAAGAAATAAACACTTTACTCCTCTAAGCTTCATCACATGGTAGTGGTTGAAGCTGATGTCAATGGTTACATTTTTGGGGCAGCAGGCACACAATTGATGGTAAAAAAATCATGGAAGAATCCTTCTAGAGACCTACTAGGCTTTCACATTGAGTTCTTTAGTGCTTGGATCTAAGAACCACTACAAGCATGTTTTCTGAGGTGAGATGTATTGGGGATAATCAAATTAATGGAGAAGAGTGTTTTATAATGAGGTTTTATGTAGATTTTTAGACCTTCAAGGATAGAAGTGATGGGCCTACTAAGATCACAAGACATGTTCTTTTTTACTATTGCGGTTGGTGGTTTTCCATTTCCATAAAACTATAATTTCTTTCCTAAATCTTGTTGTACGTTTGTGAATGAAGTTTTGTGCCAAAGCTTTCCACACACTAAGAGATTGGAGGAAAGAGATATCGTGATTGTGGATGTCATTGTTTATTACAATGGTGTTCATGGAGATATAAATTTAACATTTTTGTTGGTTAAGTTAATGGGGCTTTTCGACAACTGGATCAATCTACAAATGAATGTCTAGAGAAAGTAATTGCAATAGTAAAATCTACAGTAAGGTTTCATGAAGCAGGTAAGGCTATTAATTGATAGGCCTCAATGTCAGTATTATCTATGGTGAATAGATAACGTGACTTCAACTCCTATGCATGGAGTATGGTATAATGACATAGGATATGTTTGAATATGGATAGAATGTGAGTCAATATTATAAAGAATTAACTACAAAATTCCATTTGGAAATAACTCATTAAAGCCCACAATGATGCTACTAACTTGCAATCTTGAAATGTCTTGTTGGTGTGACATGTGGTGTCATATTTTAATTGAATGGATAGTGTTGAGGAGAATAGAAGAATACAGTGCTTACTATGATGGTGGGAACAATGTATGCTATGTAAAAATTCAAAGGAATTAAAATCATTCTGCTTAATGACAACACTCTATGTATTAACATGGACTCTATTAGCTAGGATATTTGTTTTCTAGGAAAGTTGAAGATGATGTATTTTGCATTCAAAGAGAAGGACAAGATAATAGAGTCAATGCATTTGTGGAAACTATCGTGTGTAAAGAAGTCTAAGTTGATTGAATCCCCACATGGATTTAGAGTTTTGTTTAGATGGAAAAATATTAGGGTTTTATTTTGTTAACCTTGGAAGGTGTCTCAAAGCATGTAGGTGGCATAAAAAGTGTTTTTATGTTGAGAAGTATGAGAATATAGGTGGTGGCCCACCAATAGTATTTTGAGGTGTTCTAGTTTAACAAGTAGTAGATGCCAAAAAAATTAGTACAAAGAAAGTGAAGTATGGGGTTCCTCCTATAATATTTTCATAATCTATTAAGGATACCCTTAAAGGAATGGGCATAAGTAATTTGTATAGTCATCAGGCAGAAGCAATGCAAGTTGTAGTATTGGGAAATTTTTTTGTTGTGGCAACATCAATTGCTAGTGGAAAGCTGCTTACATGTGAATCATACAGGTACTATTTTTCAATCTCATATTGAATATGATGATAAGGAGGATGATGTAGGATTGAGGTAATATTATTCAAGAAATAGATATGCCAATGATGATAGTAAGGTTTTCAAGATTGATGTTGCTCGCAAGCCAATTCTAAATCCAAAACCAATAAAACAAATGGTTGGTTCTAATTTAGGGGGTCTCCATAATGCTCAGAGGGAATCATTGAGTTGTAGCTGAGTTGCATCAAGGTAGAGGAAATGATGTATATGATAGGAGCATCAACATGAGAAGAAGAGTTTTCCTTGGGAATGACACATGATTTTGATATGTTCTTTCAAGATGCATCTATTGTATTTGAGTGGTTCTTGTAGGATGGTATTTTTGAAGTTGTAGTACATAGGTTTGAAAAAACCTTATCCAATGGGCTAGTTTTCAATCTATAGTAGAAGTAACAAATTTTATCAATAAAGTTGGATGTGAATTACAAACCTGTCAGTCGGTAAGAAAGGGATCACTTGAAGTTAATAGAGGAAGGAACTAGACCAGTTTAATTGTGAAAGATCATGAATTACATGAAAGTTATAATTGAATAAAATTATAAGAGTTTACACCACCAAGAATGTGACTAATGATCACAAAATTTAGTCCATAGTATGGAGTCACAATGAGAATTGTATGGTCACTAGTGACAATGGTGGTATGATCAATTACTAGAAAGATTATATGAACAAGATAAAAGAAAATGAATCAGCACATGGAAATGCCATTATGTATTTTGAGATTATGTAGAATAGAGATTAAATTTTTTATCCTACTCAAATGATACAATTATTAAGGTCTAGGAATTTTCTTACTTCCAAGAAGAGTGATCTCTGATAGTCAGGCCATGGGTGGGGTATAAATAGTTTGATTGGAATCCAATGAAATATTTTCTTGTTTCAAATGGCAAGGACAATCATATAAGAATATGGGATGCAAAGGATGGAAAGGAGCCATGCTCACAATTTGGTCAAAAGGTATATAGTCCTATGTGTCAAATGGAATTAGAATGGAAATTGGGTGTTTTCTACATCTAAGGACCAACTTATAAAGCTTTATGACCTGCAAAGTTTGAAAGAGCTTGAATCCTATCATGGGTATCAAAAAGATAGAAACAACATTGGCTTGAACTCCTTTCTATGAGGAGTTATTTGTGAGTTCGAGCTCTGATGGATCCATTATACACTGGTTTGTTGGGAATGAAGCACCTCAAATTAAAGTACATAATGCATGTGAAAGTGGTGTATTGGATGTTACATGGAATCCTATGTAAGAAGTCATGGGAGTCAGAGAAGCAATTCTAATACAAGCTCAATTTTCAGTATTGGTCCAGAAAATCATCTTATTTTTATAGAAGTTGAGAAACCCAACTTCATAGAACCCGAAGATCACCTGCATGCAAATAACCTGCCACAGAAAGGAAGAGATGGAGACAAAAAAGAAAAAGGTGCTCTGAAAGCTAAAGATGCATTAATTAGAGAGAATGAAATAATACAATGAGATCAATCCTTATGAAGGAGATCAAGAAACCATAAAGTGTAACTTAAAAGGGAGCATTTAATAATTAGAATAATTATTAAATGCCTAAAAAATGCAAACTAAGTTAATCTTGAGAGAAAATATAAAAGGTAACTTAATTAAAATAATTAAGTAATGAACCTTTTACTCTAACACCCCCCCTTAAGATGAACTTAGGGAGTAGCTACAAACTAAATGCATGAAAGCAATGCAACTACAAGCTAGAAAGAAAACTTGGGTCTCGGCAACTAGGCCTGATGAGGAACCCAATCACAACCAAATCTCTATAAAGTGGAGTAAAGGAGAAAATCCAGTGGGAAAAACTCCTCTCCAAAAAGAGATGAAAAAACATGTTGAAAAAAAACATGAAGGAAGGCCTCATAGAGACCCCCCAAGGTAAACTTCCTTCATCCCAAGCATGGAGCATAACTGAAGATAGCGCAATGATGCCAAAGGTTTAGTGAAGATGTCTACAACTTGCTCCTTTGTAGGAAGGTACTCCAAGATGAGAGAACCATCCTAAATCAATCGCCTAAAGAAGTGCATGTGGATCTCAATGTGCTTAGTCCGTTGATGCTCCAATGGGTTGCATGAAATGTGAATGGCACTCTGATTGTCACACCAAATAATAGTGGGACTATCAAGAGGAAATTCAAACTCTGTCATCAAATGTCGAAGCCATAGAATCTCCTGACTAGCTAACACTGTTGCTTGGTACTCAGCCTCTGTAGATGATAATGCAATAGAAAACTGCTTCTTGCAAGACCATGTGATAGGACCAGAACCACGACAAAAAACAAAGCTAGAAGTAGACTTCCAATCATTGACATCACTAGCCCAATCTGAGTCAGTGAAATCAACAATGTGAGGGGATCCTAAAGTGTAGTGAATGCCATAATGAGTGGTGCCCTGAATGTACCTCAAGATACGTTTGGCTACTTGCTAATGGCTCTCATGTGGATCATGTGAGAACTGAGAGACAAGGCCAACCACAAAGGAAAGATCAGGATGGGAATGTTTTAGGTACAACAAACTACCAACCAACAACCTGTATAAAGTAGAATCCATTGAAGGAGTAGTACAAGTGGAAGAAAAAACAACACCTGACTAAAATGGTGTTGGGGAAGGCTTGCAATCAAGCATGCCAAATGGCTGGAGCATATCAAGAGCATAATTTTTCTAAAATATAGAAATCCCATCCAAAGACTAAATAACCTGTAGACCCAAAAAATAGTGTAGAAGACTGAGATTTGTCATCTCAAACTGTTCCATCAAAGCTCTCTAAACACTCTAAATCATGGATGATGAGCTACCTGTAATAATGAGATCATCAACATATAGCACAAGAATCAAAATATCACCCTCCTAATGCTGAATGTACACTGTGTGGTCAGAATGACAGCGTGTGAAGTGAAAGGAAAGCAAAAAAGAGTCCATCTTCTCATACCAAGCTTGAGGGGCTTGTTTTAGACCATATATTGAATGTCGAAGTCTACAAACCAAGAGTCCTACACAAAACCCTGAGGCTGCTCCATATAGATCTCCTCATGTAGGTCTCCATGCAAGAAAGCACTATTCACATCCATTTGAAATACTATCCATCCCTGTGAAGCTGCAAGTGAAAGTACAAAGCGAATAGAATTCATCTTGGTGACAGGAGAAAAGGTCTCAGAGTAATCAATACCCTCCACCTGAGAAAACCCCTTTGCAACAAGACGTGCCTTATACTTATCAATAGAACCATCTACAACATACTTGGTATGGTACACCCACTTGCACCAAACCAACTTTCTTCCCTTAGGAAGAGGACAAAGATCCCAAGTGTGATTCTTCATCAAAGAAGAATACTCCTCATCCATGGCCCTCTCCCACTCAATGTGACCTATCGCCTCTGAAAAATTCTGAGGATCATCCGAAATGGCATGACTCAAAAGACTAGAACCAGATGTCTGAGCATGAGTACGATGAGTATCTAAAGGAACACATGCCAAAGAACCAACTACCTCAACAGTAACACGAGCCCACCTAGGTAAATGTTGAGTGTCTAGTGGTGGTGGAGATGGTGGATCATCATCTGCATCATCCTCAAGAGATAAGTAATCCTCAAGAGATGAAGAGGGAGGAGTAGCTAGTGAGAGAGAAGTTGGTGATGGAGAATCCATCAGAGGAAAGTGCTCATCAAACTGGACATCTCGCCAAAACAAGACCTCTCTGGAATCAAGATCAAAAACTTGTACACCTTAACATCCTCACAGTAGCCAACAAATATGAGTGGTCAGCTCTTCCTCTCCATGGATTTCCGTTGAGCATCGAAAATAAATGCCCAAGCCTCACTACCAAAAACTCAGAATGTGGAAACATCAGGCTTGGCATGATTCCAAGCCTCCTCAAGAGTCATATGTTGTAATGCCTTATGAGGCATCCGATTCTTAATATAATTGGCACAATTGGCAGCCTCTACCCAGAGTGAAGAACTCATAGCTCGAGACTGTATCATACAATTTTCCATTTCCCATAAGGTTTTGTTCTTTCTCTCAACAACACCATTATGCTGAGGGGTGTAAGGTGTTGTAAACTGATGTTGTAAACCATGCTCAGTGTAAAAATCTCTCAAATCCTAATTAACATACTCCCCCCCATTATCTATGTGTATCCTCCTAATAGAAAGTCCAAATTGCTTCTCCATAAATGTCTTAAAGATCCTAAATGAATCAAAGACATCAAACTTTTACTTAAGAAAGTACACCCATGTACATCTGGAGAAGTCATCAATAAAAGTGAGCACATATCGGGCCCTTGAAAAAGGAGTCAGAAAGGACATGAGATCACTATGTACCAACTCCAAGGGTGCCTTAGCACATGTGGCTCTACCCGTAGGTAAAGAATCTCGGTCATGTTTCCCAAGGACACAACCTTGACATACACCATCAATACAAGAAATCAGAGGAATCCCAATCACAAGTGCCTGAGTACTCATCTGTTGTAGATATCTGTAATTGACATGGCCAAAATGCTCATGCCAAAGCCTGCTCACTGAGTTTGCATGTGCTATAAGAGAGGAACTTGAACTATTTGAAATATCAAAGCCATCAAATCTGTATAAGCTAGATGCAGAATCAACACTCCCAGTAGCTACAACCAAATCAGGATCATGAAGGTCATAAATAACCACATCATGTGGTGAGAACTCAACTGTCTTACCAGATCCAGAATAGAAAATCTGATAAACAAAAAGAAGGTTTGTCAAAATGTTAGGAACAACAAGCACATCCTAAAGACAAACACCATCCAATGAAACAATACCTAAACCCTGAACTGAAAGGTGTGTTGAGTCACCAACTGTAGTATGTGTAGTGCCACTAGGGGCAAGTGAGGTGAAAAACTCTTGTGTTTGTGTCATATGGTGAGAAGCACTAGAATCTAGAATCCAAGTGGATCCTAAAGGCAAGGCTCATGTAGAAAGAGCATGACCTTTCCCTGTGGGTTGGGAAGGAGATATGGTGAGGTGATATTATGTTGTTGCATGGCTTCCTCTAAAGCCTCTAACTGTTTCCAACACTTGGAAATTGGATGTCCTTCCTTGCCACAAAAATTGCAAGGATCACCTAATTTATTCTTAGTCTTAGAGGAAGACTCACCATACTTCAAAGATTTTCCCTATTTAGGATTGGACTATGGTTTAGAATTAGTCTTACGAGGTGGCTTGGAGGAACTCTCGCTACCAGCTGAATTTGTCTTTGGCTTTGATTTTTTCTTCTTTTTCCCTTTAGATGATTGAACTATCAGTGCTTGGTTCTTAGATCCTAAGAGAGCATCCAACTATGATATCTTGGCCTGCTCTCGTGTCAACCGATCATAGAACACCTCAAAAGTAAGCATGGTAAAGTGTGCACCAAGGCATTCATTGTAGAATAAAATGTCAAAGAGAATATCTGAAAAGGACCTCGAAGCTTAGAAAGAATTAGGTAAATGCACTCTTCATCTATTTTGTTCTTACCACAACCCTATAATAATGACCTCAGTAATTTGAACTTCATCAAAAAATCCTCAATGGTAGGATATGAATCGGGTCCTAAGGAAGTCAATTCGGCCTCGATTTGAAGTGCTCGAAACTGATTAATGGTGCCAAATAGAGTTTCAAACTTCAACCACATAGCCCGAGGAGTTGTACAACCATCTAGATGGAATAGAAGACTATCTGAAACATGCAAGGATAGAAAATACATGGCCTCATCCATTATGTTCTTGTGTTGAAAAATCTCAAATGGTCATTTCAACTGAGGTTGAACTTCATCCAAACATGACCATAACCATTTTGACATGAGAATTCTAGTCATTTGTGCCTTCCAGGTGTGGTAATTGTGTGGGGTAAGATGCTCAATAGAAGAAGAGTCTGCCATAATGAATGAGTTTTGAAATGTGTTTTATGAAAGAGGTTTATGGTTTTCTGATGTAAATTATAGAAAGCAAGAAAAAAACACCCCCCACAACACAAGAACCCAAACCCCAGTACAATTTTTAAAGCTGAAAAGCTAGAAAAAGAAAAATATGCTTCAAACAATTCTTTGTGTACTTGATATATTTTCTAATGAAATAAATTGTAGATCTGAAGAGACCAATTGAACACGTTTCCAATTCCTATTCGTTTTTGAAAAACGGAGTTCAGACACAAAAGTTACGCCCCCTGGAGTGCAAAAAATATGTTCTAAATTTGACTGGAAAAAAACACAGCAAAACGGAAAAAACAGAAAAAAAAACCCAAACCACTGGATCCGGCTTTGAATCAGCTTTTTGGTGATATCTCATTTTCAAAAATTTGAGCTCGTATGACCATTTTACACCCTATTTACTGAAAGTAGCAAAAAAATGCCGAACAAGCCCTTCATCAAGCCTTAGGGGCTAAAAAAAAATAGCCCCTAGTCTAGTGAGTGACCAGGGGGTTGAAGGTGGCGGCGCGTGGACATAGGATGGGGGGTTGGTGGCACAACGGTGGTGCATTGGTGGCAGGCCGGCAGAGGTGGTAGCCCAACGGTAAGTGTTGTTGGCCGCTTGGCTAAGCAACAGTGGTAGACCCCTTTCCAACTGGGAGCACTTTTTTTTAAAAGCACAGATTTTGATTTTTAATTTTTTGAATTTTTTCACATAGAAAATTGTACCCTAGGGTCTGTACGGCCTTGGGGAATTTTTTTTTTGCCTCTTGAACCAACTACACCGAAACTGGGCAAGTTTTATGTCAAAAAACTTGGAAACGGCCTTCTGAGTGCAACCGTGAGGATGGTTTGGGATCAAACTACATCAAATGAAATAGGAATGCCTTGGATCAAAAAAGGAAAACCCCAAACCCTCAAAACTCCAAAAATCCTTCAAAACACGAATAGGAAGTAATAGGTCTGGAGCTTCGGTACCATGCAGAAGTTGAGAAATCAAACTTCACATAACCCAAAGATCACCTGCATGCAAATAAACTATCACAGAAAGTAAGAGATGGAGACAAAAAAGAAAAGGGTGCTATGAAAGCTAAAGATTCATTAATGAGAGAGAATTAAATAATACAATGAGATCAATCCTTATGAAGGAGATCAAGAAACCCTAAAGTGTAACCTAAAAGGGAGCATTTAATAATTAGAATCTAATTATTAAATTCCTACAAAATGCAAACTAAGTTAATCTTAAGAGAAAATATAAAAGGTATCTTAATTAAAATAATTAAGTAATGAACCTTTTACTCTAACAGTTTTGATTCTCCTTTGATCTTTTATTGATCTGGTCACACAAAGTTTGGATTAGAATTTTTGAGAAGAAAATTCCAATACTCGGTTGATGGAGACAATTGCAAACACATAGGAAGCATGTCCTATATTTATGGAGTGAATAGTTTCAAAAGTAATGATCAAAAGCAGATGTGGCAGCACCATCATCATCATAGTTAAAGGAGTATGCAACCATTTCTCCCTACTCCTTGTTGAAAGAGTTTGTCACATGCTTTGGCAGATATAAAGTGGGAAATGAGTACCCAATGCCTCAAGATTTTTGGCAGGTTGTTAAGAGTAGACAAAAGCATTTATTCCAAGAGTGCATGCCCTTTTTTCATGGATGTTGGTTAAACAACATAAGAGTACCCTTGATTTTAGATTTTAGTTAGTTCTTGCATTTTTGGAAAAACATTATAACTTATAAAAGTTCTTTCAAGTCATATTATGTATTGCAACTTAGAAAATCAATTTTCTTGCTCATTCTTGGAGCCATGTATTGTAACGTATGAAGGTTCTTTCTAGCAAAAGAATAAGAATTATAACTATTTTTAGACTTGTATGTTGTTTGTAAGCAATTTTTTATCAATAAGGCAATTTTTGATCAATAAGACAAGTTTTTACCTTCTCAAAGTTGTTTCATTGTACAAGCTTTAAAATGGTTGATATGATCTTGTGGTGATGATTTTCCCCTTGATTTTTGTCTCATTTTCATTGCCTTTATGCAAAAAATATGTACTTTTGCAGGTCATTACTTGTGTTTAACCAACTAAGGGAAAATTTTAAGTGGTGAAAACATTTCTACTTTCCTTCTAAATGTTGTTCTAGATATCAAACCTAGTCATGAAATACTTATGCAAGAGTCATATGAAATTTTGGTTTGTGTATGTTAAAGTTAAATTTGTTGATCATATTGTGTTCATTCAAATGTGTGCAAGTCAAAAGTCATTTGGTGCATCACCTTTTAGTTATAGGATTCATTTTCATGTTTCCTTTTACCCTTTTCTCAACAAGCATCATTAGTTTACTTAGTTTAGGTGATAAATCCAAGGGAACCAACCCTCTCTGGAGGTTGATCTCTACCATTTGAGCCCACACTCAAGGATATCATCCCACATTTCATGAAGTTTGAGTGATTTCATCATCTCATCAAAGGGTGCACACATTTTTTACAACAGTTTTTGGCACACTCGGTGAATATTCGAACTATCTCCATTCAAAAGTAGTCATTTCATTGTTGATATTTGGTGTGTATATCAGTAATTTCTACATTTGTAGGGAAAACACTCACACTTGGTGACTCCAAGTTACTCTACTAGTTTCAAGAAGACTAAAAGTGTTGGTATGTGCTCAAATTTCACAAAAAAACTTCTATTTTTATTTTTATTTTTTTAGCATAGGTATGAATTTTCAGCTTGTTTGTGTGACTGACACATTAGTATGGGCCAACTAAACTTGATCCATGAGGATTCAAAGCACAATTGTGCGACTAAACATCATTCCAATAAGATCAATCAATAAAAACTAGACTAGGAATCCATTAACACTTAACATATTAAACTATGAAAGCTTTAGAAACACCTATTCTAATCCATTGAAACTTATCCTATTGGGGGAGTGGTTTCACATTGATGTGGAATGGTGAACCTTTCCCAATCCCGTGGATAAATGATCCTGTTCCAATTGATTCTATTGAAGAAAATCGATGAAATTGATGAAAGATGTGTGATGGAACATGATCTAAATGTTAACTTAATATGGTGCAAGCTATTTTAATCATGATGTAGGCTAAGATGATTGATATGGATGTATGTAAAGCTAATATAAATGGATTTTAAGATAAAAATATTGAAACCCTAATTACAAGATATACTAAATGTATGCATCTATGTTATCATGGAAGCCATTAATGGAAGCTAAGCTAATATGCAAGTAATATTAAGCTAAAATGATGTTAAATGCAAGTGCAAGTGCAAATGATTTTAACAACATAAGTTTGTTATTAAAAGATGGATCCATTTGTCTCCAAATAGTGACCTATTTATAGGAGGACAAATGAGAAATAAATGGTTGAGATTAAAAGAGTTAATCAATGGTCAAGGATGGAGGAAAGATGAAACATGGATCATAGATTATCATCAACAGATGAGAATCAATGATCACATGGATCAAGGAAAGAATCAAGGGCTCATATTCTTCCAAACAAACACACTTAAAACTTGCACAAGAAGTCTTGTAAGTTTGTTAGGAAGAAGAATATTCCCTTTTTTCAAATGAGTGAGGAGAGAGAATATTCTTTGGAATATTCTCATGGGTGAGGAGAAATTAGATATTCTAGCAAATTAAAACAAAGTTTTAATGTGCAAAAGGGGAAGGAATATTCCATTTGAAGGAATGTGCAAGGGAATATTCCCTTGCAAGTGGGGGAATTAGATTTATTAGTAATTGATAATTAAACAAAGGTTTAATTATGCAATTAGGGGATTTTCATGATATTCATTAAATAAAGTGATTTAATGAAAAGGGGGAAAGTGAAATGATATTTAATTAAATAAATTAGGGTTATTTAATTAAATAAAAAAGACTTATGGATTTAAATTAAATAACTTGATGTATTTAATTTAATAAGACAAAATGTTAGTCTGGAAGGGGGTGAATTAACCTAATTAGATTAATTAAGTTAATAGATGAAAATGATGCAATTAATTAAAAGCTAGGAAAATTTAATTAAGTGAAAAGAGGATGGGTTCGAGGATGAAATAGTGTTAGTATACCTGATTCGAGTACATGATATCATTCAAGACATTTTTAAGTGTCTACAGTTTGAATACTACATAATGTCTTATTTTAGTGAAGATAAGTTTTATCACCCTTCATTTCATGAGAATTCTATTCATGCACCTTCCTATCAGCCATACCAATCTTTTCATATTGCTTATTTCATCCTGAATAACCCATTAACAAAAGTAGATCAACACATACTTATCATGCTTACCACCTAGCCTTGCTCAAGCCTCATGGTAGCTCACATTTGTCCAAACTCAATCATAAGAAGACCTTTTGGTTTCCAACCAACATAGTTATCCTCACAAATAACCTCAAAATGATGGAAATTTTAGTCTCAAGGATATAATGTTGGACTTGCAATGAAAAATTAATTAAATTGAAAGAGACTGGGAAAAAAACTTGCAATAGGAAGAGTTGGTTTATCAAGCATAACAACACCAACATGAGTTGGATTATCAAAGGGAGAGATATAAAGAATCTCTTGCAAAATAGATTGTTTTTGATTGATTGATCAGGGAAAGGGACCTAACCCATATAGTTTAGTATAGCATAGTAAAGAACAACAACTAGTCAAAACAACATCAAGAGGAAGCAGACCTAAGAGACACTTCCCCAACCTATCAACCAAAAACTTAACCTATACCTTCTAGATCAAACATTATAGCCCTATTAGACATGGTAAAAAAATAAATCCAGTCCATCTTAAAGTCCCACAAATAGGGTAGATTATAACTGAATAACCTTAAGGTAATGTCCATGCAAAAACTAAAACCATTAATAGAAATACAACTAAAAATATGATAGTTCAGGCACCACTGGCCATTAACAGTATTAAAACCAGTAGGATTAGTACCAAAAACCATAATAACAGGAGACAAAAAAGTAGAAAAAATACCAAGGATTAGACATCCTCGATCAAACTCCAAGCTTTAAGTAGGTTTTCAACAATGTCTCTTTAGGCTCCATATTTTTGGATAAGTCCTCTTCACCCTCCATCGCCTTTCTCCTTTGTTGCTTCTTAATTTTACCTTGGCCTGAAATCGTAGCCATAACAACCTTTTTCATTACTGCATCCACCACTCTGCACAAACTCTTCACAACCTTTTCAAGGGCCTGGAATATGCTCTCCTTATCATCTGCTTGCATCATCTTTTCCATCAGTTCCAACCTCCCTTCCACCCTTCTAATTCTATTAGTATCAAAACTTGCAATATTCTTTTCACTAGGGTTTTTGATCTCCATCACCTCTGGGTCCTTGGTAGCATTTTTGTTTTCCATAGCCCTATCATTATCTTCTTCAACATCCTAAATCTCTTCTTGCTTCAAATCACCTTCAATTTCCTCAATGCTGGAATCCTCCTCCTCAACAGACTCACCACCATGACTGTCCGGGATTTCCTCCAAAGAGGAATTAAAATCTTCCTTCACTCCTTTCTTCCCCTTGCTATCCTAAGATCTTGAAAAAAAAATTCTTCCAAACTTTTAGAATTTTTATTTCTATCCAACACTTTTGATGCTGCCAAAGCAAGCCTATTAGATCTTCAGCCCACCAGAGTTGAACATTTTGGGTTGTCATTGTCATCCAGAATAGTGATAGTGTTTGGGTCAGCCCCCAATTTGTGGATTAGCATTTTCCTTTCTTTATTCACAACAGGGCCAATAGAACCAACATTTCTTTTTTCAGGAGTGACTTTAAGAAGGTTCGACCACGAGGAGTCCAAAGGGTTAGGAGAAGTCTTAGCAAGTTTCTTAGATGGGGTGTAAGGTCAAATCTCAATAAGCTCAATTTTCACAGAGCTCTTAGGGGTAGGGTTTTCAATCAATTTGAGGGAAGGATTACTCTGCGAGGACATGGCCAAAACATATTTACAGATAGCACGAATAAGACCCTGGTGTAATGGAATATTTGCACCATTGGATAAATTTTACGTAGGGATGAGAAGAGGAAGAAAGATAGGTTTATCTTCTCAAGGTGTCAGATATGGTTTAGAATTGGGAAGTGGTAACCATGAACCGACTGGAAACAACCTTCAAGTGTAAAATACTTCATAACAAAATAGCACACATTGTGGTAAGGGGGCGGAAGTAAAACCATAGAATAACCATTCTAGAATCTCTCAGCCTTCTCTTTATCTTCAAAAAAAAATTCAATATAATCTTGGTATTTTCCATTACTTACCTTTGCCACCTTCTTTCCTTCATAATCCAGTCTTGTCAATTGAGCTATAATCTTCACATCCACTTTGAAATGGAGACCACCTAGCTGCACTTTTCCATCCTTCCAAGCATTAGCAAACTTGTAACTTATCTATTCATTATATCCTTCCATGGCTACAAAGTACGAGATAAAACTAGCTCTTTTGAAGAGACCCCATAGCTCTGAGTTTTTTTGTAGATAATCATGCTCACATGGCTTCGTTCTCTTCCTTGGGCCTCCCATAGTGTTTTCTTTGCAATGGTAATTTTTTGGAAGGAGAAGAAACTCATTTCTTTTCCCATCATCATTCTCGACAATTGAAATCGACAACTGAAAAAACTCAAAATGAATGGAAACCTTGTGATTTTTATTTGAGAAAATAACGGCTCAAAACAATTGGTAGGTTGTTTGAAATTGAAGCAAAGTCAATTATCACCTTTTCAAACCCCGTCATAATTAAATCTGATAGAGCTGCCACCCTTCTTAGTCATGATTATACTTAATTTATTATTCATCTTTCCATCGGCCTTAGCACATGTCAATGTGTCTTTTCCAAGATCATACTCTATAACATTTGTGGTGCATATTGTGTTCATTATTTCCTCATTTAAACCTTCCTTATCGAAGTACGAGGCAATCCAAATATAGTGTCCTTTCCATTTTGTTCCTCTTATGTCTTTGGGATTTGGTGTACCTTTTCCCTTGTGCCACCCAATCCATCTTGTCAACTTGCTAAGATGCCACCACAGATTCCTCATTACCGCAAGACTCCTAAACCCACCAATCTTTTTAATCATTACTACTCTATCCATAATTAATCTAAACTCCCAATCTATCAATCACTTCCAATCTATTCTTAGCAATTATTTCTTTTAATTGATTAGATAGATTAGAGAAGTCCCAAAATTTTAAAATTTCTTGTCTAAGGCCAAAGTTAGCCATTGCATTTGTAACCATATTACCCTCCCTAAAAGTATGGTGGATTTTTTAATGTTGGAAGGATTGCAACATGATTTTATAGTCATCAAATAGGTCTTTTATTTCCTAGGGCGCTTCAGCAATATTATTAAGATAATCGATAATAATCTTATAATCTCTCTCAACAATAACCTTCTTGTACCCATTATCTTTGAGATAACTGATTCTAGCCAAAATAGAATAGGCTTTAGCAAAATTATTCATTGTTGTTCCCAGACCCTTGTTGTATTCAACCAAATAAATACCACGATCATCCCTGATGGCTCCTCCTGCTCCTACTAGCTTGGGGTTTCCTCTTGAGCATCCATCAAAATTACATTTCACCCATCCTAGATGAAGGGGAATCCAAACAATACTTTTTCTTATGATCTATTTATCCCAATTCACATTGTTAAGGTCATGGGAAATTTTCCACTATTGCTTTATTCTTAACTCTTGATAGGTAGGCCCCTACTTAGACTAGGTGTACTTACAACTTTCGATATTTTATTGAATTTGTCTCCTTGTAACCATACATATCTCCTTACTACTCTTAACATCATCCTTAAAGACCTTATTTTTTCTCTCTTTCCACAAACCCCAAATAAGAAATAAGGGAACCTATCCCCATAAGTCAAGGATTATATTATGAGAATAAGGACTCAAGTAACACCCTTCAACAAACATTTTAACCAAGGCAAGGAAAACCCATTCAACCTTAAGCATCTGTAGGGAAAAAGCCCAAACTTCTTGAGCATAAGGGCATTGAAAGAACAAATACATTATAGTTCCTTCTTCTTTATTGCATAGATAACATTTACTGACTAAATACCAACCTCTCTTCTTAAGATTGTCAATTGTAAGAATTTTACCATGTGTCATAGCCCACCAGAAATAGTTAATTTTAAGAATTAGGTTCTTATTCCACACCTTATTCCAATAAAAGACTCCCATGTTAAGAGGTTGTGGATCCATAACCTTATAGGCTGACTTAATAGAGAACCTCCCAGTAGCATTTTTTGTCCAAATCCATTCATCCACTCTGTTTCTTGAAAAGAGGTTAGGATTCCCAATTAGACTCAATATTAGCTCCAAGGAAACATCTCGATTCAGTTGTCTACCACCCCTTAGAACAAAATTATTCAAAAAAAAATTGAATTCAATCTATTTTGGTCTCAAACCTTCCCAATCTAAATAGTTAGAGACCTTCTTACCAATGCTTCTTTTTAATCCGATTTTGATTTGTTGAAGGCCATCTCTAGCAGATAAAGGCCATGTGGACTAAAAATCCTCCCAAAAGTCAATTTTAAGCCCATTTCCAATCCTTACTTTCGCTCCCTTAGTCAGGGTTCCTCTAATTTTTAGTAGATTATTCCAAAAGACAGAGCCACAAGGTAGCTCCTTTTTCCTGAGAAAACAACAAGCCTCCCTATTATTTAAATATTTAGCCTTTAGTATCTATACCTAGTCTTTTTTACCCTCCAAAAGAAACCAACCCATTTTTTCCACTAGAGCTTTGTTGAACATTTTTATTCTTCTAATTCCCAAACCTCCTTCTCTCTTTGGTGTATAAATAGCTTCCCACATAATGAGTTTCATTCTTTTCTTTTCTTCCACACTTGACCAAAGGAATCTCCTTTGAATTGTTTCAATTTTCTCTGCAACATAAGCAGGGATATTGAACAAAGAGAGGTAATAGACATGAATATTTTAAAGGAAAGCTTTTAAAAGTTGAATCTTCCTAGCAAAGCTCAACAGTTTTCCTTTCCACCCATCTAGTTTCTTCTATATCTTCTCCATAATATAATTCTAGTAGTTTTTGTTGGGATTTCTAGAGATTGAAGGTATGCCCAGGTAAGTAGTAGGCAAGTCCGCTTCTTGACACCCTAATATATTTATAACTTTTTCTTTAACAATCTGACTATTATTAAAGAAGTATATTTTTCTTTTCTAATAATTGATGAATTGGCCTGATAACTTGGCATATTGGTCAAGAATAATTTTCCATTATTTTGCTTCAACAATAGATTCCTCCCCATAAGAATAGTATCATCTATGAATTGTTGATGTGAGGTAGGGGGTAAAGAGGAAGTAGCACAAAAACCTTTCTATAAATGGTGACCTAAAGCTTTAGCAACAATGACAAACAAGTAGGGTGATAAAGGGTCTCCTTGTCTCAAACCATGACCTGAAGAGAAAAATCCATTAGGAACCCCGTTAACCAACATGGAGTACCTCAGAGTAGTGACACAAGATCTGATTAACTTGAGGAATTTACCATTGAAGCTAAATTTTTCAAGAACAACAAAAATAAAATTCCAAGAGACTCGATCATAAGCTTTTGAGATATCCAACTTTAGCACCATACCCTATTTTTTACTGTGGTCCATAGAATGTAGCACCTCATGGGTATAAATGGCAGCATCCAATATTTGTCTTCCTTGGAAAAATCCCTTCTGGTTCACAGTAATCATTTTATTCAAGACCAATTTCAACCTATTGACCATAATTTTAGAACAAATCTTGTAGGTGGTGTTACACAAACTAATTGGTCTGTAATAATTTATAGAAACAGGATTGCTATTCTTGGGGATAAGAGCTATAAAATTGGTATTCATTGAATTCAAAATCTTTCCCGATCTAAAGAAATCCTTCACCGCATTAAATAAGTCTGGAGAGACTATGTCCTAATAGACTTGAAAGAAACTTGGGGGAAATCCATTTGGTCCTCGTGCTTTAAAAGCACCAAATGAGGAAACAACCTCCTTAACCTTCTTCATAGAAACAACCTTGGATAATTCTTTGAGATCTTGATTCATGATGACATTGGGGATGACCTCCAAAAATTCATTCAATTTAGAATTATCAACCTTTGGCGGTTCAAGAAAATTTGAAAAGGAGACAACCTCCCTAGCTATGTCCTCTACACTATCAAGTCTTGTCCCATTAGAAGTGATTAAAAATATGATCTTGTTTCTTCCTATATGGTTCAAAGTAGATTGATGGAAAAAAATTATGTTTTTTCCCCTTCTCTTAACCATTGGATTCTTGATTTCTATTTCCAAAAAAATTCTTCCGTTTTTGTTTATTTTATACCATTGAGCTCTCAACTCTCTTTCTTTATTACAAGTCTCATCATCCATAATTCCCAATTCCATTAGATCTTGGATCTCCTTAATTTTCAAGTTTAAGTCTTTCTTAGTGATAAAGATGTTCCCAAACGAGTACTTGTTCCACCCCTTGACCTTTTTCAATTTTTGAGTTAATCGGAACATGGGAGTGCCATCACAAGGTAAATTCCACCACTCTTCAACCAAATATTTGAAGTCTAGGTGGAGCAACCACATTATTTCATATCTAAAAGGGTAAGACCTTTTATTCATTTATCATCCCATTCTAAAAGGAGAGCACTATGATCAGAGCTTGTTCTTGGAAAAGTAGTCATTGAAAGATTTTGCAAGATATTCCAATTAGAGGAAACAAGAAATCTATCCAATTTGACTTGGATTAGGTGACTTCCTACCTCCGATTTGACCAAGTAAAGAGAGCTCCTATCAGAGGAATTTCCATTAGCCCTATAGAGTTAAGGAAACTTGAAAGGTCCATCATAATGTAGACACTGAAAAATGGCTTAGGCCTGTGACTGTATTTTTCATTGTTAATTCAAGATACTTGTAAAATGATTAAATGATTTTATCATTTAATTATAATCTAGCATCACATTTCCTCTAAATTAATTAAATAGTTTTAAACATTTAATTAATTCATTTTCATTATTCTTCTAAATTTGATTAATTAAGTAAATTACATTAATTTAATGTAATTACATCACTAATTAATTATAATCTCTTCCTTTGATTAATTAAATAAGTTTCCTAAATTTATTTAATTACACATTTAAATTAAATCCCTTCTTCTTACTAATTAAATAAGTTTCTTAAATTTATTTAATTACACATTTGAATTAATTCATATTCTCCTACATTTAATTAAATGAATAATATTTATTTAATTAATTGTTCTGTCATCTAAAGTGACTCCATAAAATGAATAGGTCATTTAATTGATTTTGGAATCATGTACACAACTTCCTCCACAAAGAAAGGAATTAATTTTATAATTGATTCCTCTATTTGAGCACATGTCTCCTACATTTTCAACTAAATATCTCATGCATAATTCTCTCCATTTTTGACTAACACTCTCTCTTAGTTCACTCACCTAAATAATTTGTCACCTCCTTTTGAATCACACATTCTTTCAATTACACCTCTTAACTGATCAATCAAATTGGCTAACTATTCAATCAAACTCTCAATCAAATTTGCTAAATATCTAATCAATCTCATCAATCAAGGACTTAATTATTCAATCAAATCCTCACACTCGATCTGGACCATTCAAATGCAAATCAATCTTGACCATCGAATCTGTGAAGCTTCTATAAGAGAAGCTTTGAAATCCATTCACAGGTAATCACAATCTTCAAATTTTTTGTTGTCAAAATACTTACAAGCTAACATTGCACACTCAGAATCTGAGGGTATTGAGCTTTTTCAAAGCAAAGTGGAGAAGAATAATGGAGAGGAGTCAAGCAATCATGGGAATTAGATGATAGTATTCTTGTTTATTGAATTTCTTTATTGCATTGCACTTCGTTATTAATATGGATAATCTTAGCATGATTAGGCAATTTGTGATTGTTGTTATAAATTAAATAGTTAATGAAGCCTGCTTTGAGTCTGCACATAGTAGTTTGTTGTTTAATTAGGGTGGATTTATTACTATTTTTTGTGCTTGGTGCTTCTGCACACTTTGTTAAATCATGATTTAATAACGAAAGTATCATCTCCCCTTGTGCACTTGTGTGATCCTAGGTGTAAGAGAAGTTGTTATTAACTCTAGAGGGCCTGTCTTGGTGGGAAAAAAGTACTCACCCCAAGATAACTCAAACCGAAAATGAGCTAAATCCAAGCTACTTTGAACCAGTATATAAATGTGAATGCTAATGGAAAACTTAGCATTATAGGTGTGGATGTGTTATATCAACAAGTGATTCCCTCAGTACCTGTGTAGTACATTAAAACCTATAGAGTGTAACCTCTATAGGCTGGGAAACCTCCTTATTGGAGCTAATATTGCCTCATGTATAGCCACTTGAATGGGTGTCCTTATTAAAAAACCATTTGTTATAGATTTCCAAAATCCTTCTATTTGCTGGTGCAATAGGTTAGACCTCTGAAGCCATCCCATATTTTTGTGATTCGTAGTAGAGATGAATAGTTTGTCATGGGAGATTCATGAGAACTCAAAGCTTGGTTGACCCAGAGAAGTGAGTGTCGTGGAGGGGAGCTAGTGTGTCCAAGCTTCTAAGTCATCCACTAAGAATAAGCGCGACTAGAGAAATCCAAGTGGGAACTCAACAAATATTGTCCTTGCTAGCTTTAAGATTTGTAAATATATGTTTATTTATTTCAAACACTTTCCTTGGTGTGTCTTACGTGTGTTCAATCAGATCTGATCAAATAAAAACATTCAAAAGTCAGTCTCAAACAAGCCAGAAATGTGTCAAAACCTAGGATCAGTTCACTTTTCAATGCATCTGTCACACAGAAACCCGCATTTGGCACACTGATTCAAATTTGTCACATAGAAACCCACATCTAGCATACTGAGTCACAATTGTTAAAACCTACAATGCATTTGAGACAAAAAAATTGCATTTGTAAGCCACTGTGATGCATTTGAGATTATGAACCACATTTGCAGTCTGGAATGACACATTTTCCTGTCACATAAACTTTTTCAATTAGTAAACTGAAATTGGATCCAGACCTGAGACTTGATTTTACTAGTAAACCACATGTGACACTGCAAACCACATCCACTAGTTTCTATGATGCATTTGATACTCTAAACCACATTAGTAGTCTGGAATGATGCATCTGCCTATCACAAAAATCCTTGCATTTTAACAAACTAAAAACTAAGATGATTTACAATAGGATCCCATTTTCTGTGACACATCTGATATTTTGAACTACATTGGTAGTCTAGAATG
This sequence comes from Sequoia sempervirens, assembly GCA_007258455.2. Classification (NCBI taxonomy): domain Eukaryota; kingdom Viridiplantae; phylum Streptophyta; class Pinopsida; order Cupressales; family Cupressaceae; genus Sequoia; species Sequoia sempervirens. Next base: position 199,053,584 of record VDFB02105785.1, read on the forward strand.
ATGCATCATCCTATCACAGAAAATCTGACATTTGGAAAACTAAAAATTCAGAACAGTCACTATAGGATTTCATTATCTAATCTACTCTCTGTGGTAAACTCAATTCAGACCTGTGAATTTCTCATATTTAGGTTCATCCTTAGTTTTCCTATTATTTTCATCATTGCATTACTTAGATCATCCTTAGCATACTTAGGAAAATCTTTGTCCATAATACATTGTAGACTTAGGGTAGATGAATTGTCTTACCTTGACTGAAAACATAGATTCAAATACAATTTCCTTTGACATACCATTTTACAATATGTCCTTTGTCATCTTAGTGGAATACCTCAAACTCACTAAGTTAGTTTGAATTCCACCTAGTCAACCGGTCACTTGGTTATTCCCATATTGATGCTAAAACATCATTGGAAATCCTAGTTGGACCCTTGCATCAAACTTGGTCAGTTAGTGATTCATCCCTTAGTTATCCACGGATATTGACATATAGCTTGCATTATACCCTAGTCTTTGCATGTCATATTTTATCCCAAAAAGACCAAAAATATAGCATAACTTTCATATCCTAGAAATTTGTATTTTATACATTATCTTAAGTCGTACATTAGTCATTGCATGTCATAATCTATACCAAACAAGCCAAAAACATAGCTTGTACTATCACATCTTAGGTAGTTGCATACCTTACGATTCATATTTATGTGTCATCCCTCCTTGAGCAAGTCTTATCTTATGGTTCAAACCAGATTACAAAAGAGACGATTAGAAATGAACCCTTCACAACAACATGAGGACTCTTACAATCCCACTAGCAAAATGAACCTCGGGTCAACATCACAAGAACCTCCAAAGTCATATGTCAATGCATTTGAAAACTTCCTTGAGAGAGATGACCAAGGTCGTATCACTGTTGAAGAACTTGAGGCAACAACTCAGGATCCTGAGTTTGTTGAATTTGTTGATGAGCTCATCATGCTCGACCCTAAGAAATTTTTAGCCAAAATCATAGCAAATGGAGTTAAGTTACCACCTGGATTTGACATAAACATGCTACAAGCAGTGCCTTCACCTACAAATGTCTCAAACCAAAACCAGGGTCATATGACACATATTCCATAGAATGTTATGCCATAGCTAAACCTCAACATACCTTTAGGAGGAGCTACACAGAGTTTTGCGATGATTCACACTACTCATGTTTTTGGGATGCCTTTTATAGCTCCACCTAAAATATCATTTGCTACACAATCGATGACACAGGCTACGACCCAATCAGCATCAACACCTGTAATACACTTCAACATCACCATCAACAGGTGCTAATTCCTTTGTGACCTGAACGAACACAATGAATACTATCTCAAACAATCCTCTTGGATGCAAGAGAATAATATTTTTAGGTGCGGGACCCACACCCAAGGTTAATGTCAAGGGTCCCACATACAGTCATGCTATCCCCCAAATAGTGTTACACAAGGACAACAAGGTACACATACGTTGCCTCAGAGGAATCTAGAACAAGCAAGATTTCAATCAAATACCTTCACCCTAAACACGTCACAACAAGGTACCCATGCACAACCCGAAAGTCAGAACACACAAGGGAAACCCAACATAAACACCACATATACACATATACCTTAGGTACAAAAATTGATGCCTTCATACAACTACCATGTACCTACACAAAATGTGGGACCTGGTGATATGAATGACTTACAAAACCCACCCATAGTTGGATGCTCTAACTACACAAATGCTTTTTTTTATAGAAACAAGTGGAGAACATGCAAGTAACAACCAAAAAATCCTACAACATGCAAGACTTGCATCCATACCCCTTTGATAGGAGCATCTACATGCCTCCTTTTCCACAAGATACACAATTCCAATATTTTCAAAGTACAAAGGGACAAGCAACCCAATAGAGCACATAAGAGAATTTAGCACGACTTACATTGACATTGCCTCAGAGCACACATACTTGATGAGATTATTCCCTAGAACTCTTACGAGTCTTGCACTTGAGTGGTTTTCATGATTACCTAGGGGATAACATGGTCTAAATTGGCCAACAAATTTGTAGATAACTATGCCTTTAATATTGAAAACGATATCACATTAGCCACCTTTTGTACCTCGAAACAAGAAGAGGGAGAGTCTTTTATCAAATACTTCCAGAGATGGAGAAACTTGGAGAGCCGATACCAAATAGAGATCCCTAAAAAAAAAAAGGACATGTTTGTCAAAAACCTCCTAGATTCTTTAAAAGATCCCTTGCAAGTTCATTGTTGTGTACACTTTGCAGACCTAGTGGAAAAAGGAACAATGATTGAGAGATCACTTGTCGCTAAAGGTTCCCTCAAATTCTCTAAGAGTGCCAACAATCAATAAACATTCAATGACAAAAATAAATATTGGTCTCGAAACAAAAATGTCACAAATGACGGGGTTGTGGATACCAAAGTTGTACACAAAATTGGTCCCATTTTCACTCTAAGAGGACTTGAAGCCTCAATGGCTATACCAAAAACCCCTACACCAACAAAAAATTCCCTACGAAACAATCAGGGACTAGGACAATAAAGACCACCTAGGAAATACATTAAACACGAATACACTCCCCTTGGAGAACCCATTAAAACGATACTGAAGAAACTTGTTCAATCAAGTGTCATACAACTACGGGAACCCACATCTTACATGTCTAATTTTAAACCCTCTTGGTGGGACGATAACACCTTTTTTGAATATCACCAAGGTAAAGGTCATAAAACATCCACTTGTAGACAACTAAAAAATGTTATTCAAGACCTTATCGAAGACAAGGTAATCGAGGTAGAGGGACAAAAACAACACACTTCCAATCAGGATCACATGATCTACAAGACTCCCCTTCAAGACCACGGTTTGGGGAAAGCCTCCGGTTCAGGTACTAAAAACAATAACACAACCAATTATACAACTACTGGTTATAACTACTATTATCAATTTTCCACACAGCTAAAATTAACAGAGCTGGTTATGCAAGTTCATTTTAAGGTGAAGAATTCTAGTTTGTTATTGCAAATGTTTTAATCATTGCAAATATTTGAATTGTTGAGTTCTTAAGAAGTGAAATGTGTTTCAGTTGCTATTCATTATTTTGCAACATTAAGTATTGCATAAAAATTAAAGGAAGTGCTTTCATTTTTCCATTCATTCACAATGTTTCATACATTGTTTGCAAAAAAGAAAAGTACATAATGGAATAAGTATTTCACAAATGTTGTTTGTATTCATTAGAGTAAAAAGGAGAATCAAGTGTCCCACACAAGCCATGGGAGTAGCTGGAACAATGGATCACAAAGAATATTCTACGCTATTGAAGATTGAAAAGGAGAAAGCACATGTAATAAAGAACATAATCATCATTGCTTGATGGTGTCTTTGAGTTGACTTCAGAGTTGTGCATCCTTTCTACTTTCGTTCTCCAAGTGAACCTGCAAGTGGATGAAATTTTTGTTAGAGCTCAGACTATGAACATTCCTACATGATCCATCAACAGTAATGTATAATATTGTCTATGATGCATTAAATCAACTAAGCAAGAACAAGAGGAGTACAAGAGAATACCAAGGAGAAAACATCATGAGAAACTTTTGAATTTATTGTTTTAATCTAACATTGTTTTTTCCTTGTCCAGGTATAGGAAAATCCATGTTGTTGATTTGTTTTGAATATCATAAAGCATGTGGTGTAAGACAGGCTCCCACAAGGGTTGAGACCCGCATGCTTTCCCTCAACTTTCCATAGAGGGTTTTCAGAAAAGAAACAACTCAATATTGCTCAAAGAGAAATGCATTTGAAGAAGTGCATCCAAGTGCCATGAAATCTCAAGTGACTGATCATCTAGGACAATCAAGTATGATAGTGCAATGTATTGAAAATCATAGAGAATCAATTGCTCAAGTGAATTTACATCAAAGTGCATCATCACAAAATTTGATAGTGAACAGGCATACATAATGCCCTGATTGTAAATCAAGTGATAACTGAAGAAAATGAAGAAACTTCCAATCATCATCATCAGGTGCTTATATTTCAAAATCTTCCATGCAAAGAATAGTCTTACATCAACTGTTGCTGCCCAAGGAAACAAAAATGCATGTAGAGTGCCAAAGCAAGTCTTGGTTTCATCAAGAAGTGAGTCTACAAGTGGCTACAAGTGAAGTTTTGAAAGCAGAGGATGAATGTGAAAGAGGCATGGTTGAATATGGGTACAATGCATCAAGTGTTTGGGTGAATGCAATGTGGAGCAGCATCATTCATGAAGGTAATTTGCAAAGCTTAAATTGTTTCAATTCTTTGATGCCATAAATGTGAAGGGGAATCTTATTGCTTGATTCTATGTTCTCAATAAAGTATAAAACTATGGTGGAAGTGAGAATGTATGTGTTTTTCTGAAACATCCAAGTACATATAAGGTGTGACAAGTGGCTGCAAATGAACTACTTAAGGCATCATTAGAGTGAGAAAAATGTAGAACTCAAATCTGTTATAATACATTGACTCATGTTATAATAGGTTTGAAGCTAAGTGAAGGGTGAAGTATTGAGAAGTATCTTCAGGATGATCAAGTTTTGAGTTGAATGTAGCCTAGGACAACATCATAAATAAAGAAATTTTTAGAATAAATTAAGTTTTTCTTTAATACTTTCAATGTTCCAAACTCAAAGGAAAGTCACAGTACATTGTTTCATGCAAGTGTGAAGCTAGAAATGAACCTTTCTAGAGAATTCGAGTGCATGAAATGAGAGATAACAAGCATCAAAGTGACCTATAGGAGTACCATAATGGTTGAATGCAAATATAGCATTGAATGGAGTAGACACATCAGTATGCAATGGATTTGAAAGTAAGCATGGAACCTTCTGTGTGTGCTTCACTTTCAGTAAAAGAATGCAAACAAAATTTGTGTTCGACAATGGAAAGCTCCAAATTGTTTGAAGTCTTTCAGATAGTGACAAAATGACAAATGAGATCAAGTAATAAAAGACTAGTGTGTGCATTGTGGTGGGTGCTTAAGAAGCTGCATTGTTTTTGTTTCATTTGAAAGCAGTGGTGGAATTATAAGAAATGAAAGCTACATTTTTATTTTTTTTTGCATAAAGTTAAGCATATGGAGAGTAAAGATTGCATTCTGGAAGTAAGCAAATGGAGCCACAATAATGAGCACATATAGTGAATTCTTTCGCTTCTTAAAAATAGTGTGCTTATGCTACAGGATACTAGGGTTTTAAAATGACACAAATGTATAATACCCAGTTCGATCCTTCAAGAAAGATTCCACATTGTTTCCATTAAAATGCTCAAAATGCAGAAGGTAAAAATATTTCAAGCTCATACAAAATGCAAGGAAACCCTAGTTTATGCTCTAATACCTGCAGCCTAGAAAGGGTATTTCCTTTTCATAAATCTCATACCCACTTAGGGTTTTGAATTCAAAATGCAAGTATAAGAGAAATAGCAGAGGTTCAAGCTCTTGGAAACACAGAGTCTCTCAGAATATGAAGAAATCTAATCTATTGGCTGTGGCCATGAGGGGTTTTGAAAACCCATAAAATGGAGAGCTTTCATTCAAAAAATGTTTTCATTTAACAATGATATCATTTGCACATCATGGGTTGAGCCCATAGTCATTTGTTTTGCAAAAATGAAGGAGAACACTCATGGCATGGCCACAACCTATGTAATGGCTGAGCACAGAAGACACACAAAACTTCATCATTTTTATGAGAGAAGCTTAAGTAAAGCTTTATTTAAGAGGGAAATTCCTTTAAGAATGGAGAGGGAGGGTTTACCTTCAATGTTGATGTGGAGAAGCACAACAAAGCCTGCAGCCAGAGCCTTCAAAGAGCTTGAACAAACCCTCTAATGGCGGCCACAAAGAGTGGAAAAGAATGACAACATAGAGAAAACATAAAATGTATCAAAAAACTAGTCATGGTCGTGGCCTAAAGGCCTGATTTCTTTTCAAACTGGAGTCAAAGGTACATTGAAATGCAAACAAATAACTTACCAGTCATTGTAGAGGAGGGCTCGACAAGAATGGCCAAGAAGAGCTTGAATGGTGGACTCCAAACCTCCAAACCCTAACTCCCATGGTGGCGCCCGTTAAAGCCCCATTTTTCTCAATATGGCCGATGCAAATGATGGTGAAAAATGTGTTTGGAGGTAGTTTTATGGCTAGGGTTTTCCCCATGCCCTAAATTGAATGTGATTTTTATCATATTCTTTTGTTTTTCAAACACTTTATTAATGCCTTGTGTAGACACCGAAATTTGGTCTAAGCCTGCGACTTCAATATTCTTCATAATTCCTATTCTTCATGGTCATGATTAAATAATCTTAATTATTTAATCGATTCATCTTAACATTAATTCTTCTATTAATTAAATGATCTTAATTATTTAATTGATTCACCTTAACGTTAATTCTTCTATTAATTAAATAATCTTAATTATTTAATTAATTCACACTTTTCTTTATTCTATCTGATTAATAAATAAACGCTTTTTATTTAATTATGTTACTAATTAACCTTATCCTTCTTGTCAAATTAAATAAATTCTTATTTAATTTACTCTTTATCATACTTCAACTATAATTAAATAAATTCTTTATTTATTTAATTATTCATTTAAATCCCTTCATCATAATTAAATAAATCTTATTTATTTAATTATTCTTCAATATCAAATCTTGAATTAAATGAATTATTTAATTCATGAATTCTATTTTAACACATTCCTCTATATTTAGATAATTGTGTGAGTTATCTAAGTATTCACTTTGACTCGACTCGACATCTATTTCAAATCGCTCAGTTAACTCTTGCTTTAATGTCTGAGTGGCGTTCTCGAGTAATCTCTTTTTCAAATCATTCAGTCATCTAGTTCTAACTCAATTGCGTGTACATGCGGATTAATTAAATATTCCTATTTAATTAATTAAACCTTGTGCGTGCATTCGAACAAGAGTTGCTTTAATACATCTTTATCTTTGTCATGCAAAGATAATTCTTCTATTTTCGAATACCAAACTGGAAGATTAAATCATTTATTTAATCTTTAATTCTATTTCTAATTTATATCACTCATGTCATTACTAACAGTTATCAGAATGCATGTCTAATTAGTCAATCTCAACCGTCTGTTGATCTTTCAATCCTGGCCTATCGTTCGAATAATCAATTTTCTATAAATTGATTTGTCATTCTTCATTCCAATCTCTCTCGAAAACTTGCGAAATCTTATGACTTTTGAGAGCACTTATCTTTAATCTTCGATGTTTTGCTAAATCACTATCATAGGCTATACTTGCACGAACTTAAGAGAAATCTGAGGGCAATTATACTACACAAGCAAAATGGAGAAGGGCAATTGAAATGAATCATGGAAATACGTAGCAATTTGGTGAGATTGTTTCGGTTTGTTTATGTTTTTGACTTCCTTTGTTCTTTGTTGCGTAGCATTAGATTGGCATTTAGATGTGTATTGCATGTTTTCTTTTCATCTTGTCTTGTGCACTTTCTTGGCGTTACACCTTGTTGTCTAGGTCGAATACCTTAGGCATTTTTTTTTGTGATTTTTAAAGGAAAAACAAATTTGAAACCATGCACAGTGCCCTCTCACTAGGGTAAGCTTTTCAATGCCTTAGAAACATTTGATGTCATGAACTTTGACTTAGGAGAAATTGAATGATGACTTTAGGCCCTCTGATTTTTCCTAAGTCTAGAATATCTTAGAGTTGTCTTGGAGTCCAAAAACACTATATGTGCTAAGGGGGGCCACAAAATTTTATGATTTTTTCCATAGAAAAATCAAGATTATTCAAGGTCTTAGTTTAATATTTTGATTTTTTGCACAAAATTTCAAAAATCAGAATGTTTGAAGAATTGTAAAAATCTGATGTAACGAGGCTTTTTATTTTTGTTTCTTGAAACTGCAAGTTGTAAAAACACTGATTAAGCAATGTTCCTATAAATTTCTTAGTTAGATGTTATTTAAAATGTAGTTGAGTTGTGCACTTGAGTGAAATCAAAACTTTCATTTTTCAGTTGAGTTCATGGGCAGATTTGGAAGGAGGGTGACAAGCTGAAGTTTCTATTTTCAGTTTCTAGTTGTTTGCACCTATTTTGGACTTTTTGGATGGACCCTTTGGAGATGGAAAGTTTCCATCTTTTTGAGGTAGTTTGGAGCTGATTTTTGGCACTATTTTCTAGGCTTTTTCTTGAGCTTGAAAATGGAGAATGACTTGCTTTTAAGAGAGGAAGTGGACCATTTTTTTCTATTTTCATCATGGATGTCACTTGGAGGCTATAGAGTTTGAGAAATTTGAATTTCTCAGGGTTCAAAACTCTATTTCTTTCTCTCATATGCATTGCAAAGAGTTTTGTAAACTTTTGAGTGAGATTTTGAGGTCTTACTCCTTCAATTTCAATATAAGTAGCAGAGTTTTCCTTGTCATACACTTGCAGTGATAATCTGATGATTGTTTGTGATTCAGAATAGTGAGTCCTTTTGTCTTATTGTTGTGAGTTGTGGATGAGAAATTGCAGTTAGTTCAGGTTGCATATTGTATTTAATAATTTTTGAATCTTTATGCAAAACACTATTGAGCTAAATGGCCTAAGGTGGATTGTGAGAGCTAATGTTTTAAAGGAGGTTGTTGTGGGTTAAGTTTTGTCAAAATATTTGAATGTCTATTTAATCATCTTAAGTTATCGATTTCATTTTGTAGCTTTCTTCCTTCCCTTTTCCCCTGAAAGTACATAGGTTAGGTGATTAGCTAGAGGGAACCAACCCACTTTGGAGATTCACTTTCACTGATTGATTGACCCACAAATCATAGAGCATTTCCATGTTGCAACAAGATAGCCAAGCCTAGCTTGACTGAGGGTGCAATCCTGGTTTCCAACAACTACATCAAAATCCTCCATCTTCGTGTTGTAGACAAACATTTCAACACCATTACCATCAAGAAGACCCCGGAGTGTGTTGTAAACACTCACAAAACTAAAATAACCATACTTGCTCCTTCATCTCCTAAGTAGTCCCAAGCTAAAGGCCATTTCAACTTGTTGGATCAACTAGAGAAAACCCCAACACAAATATCCATATTGGAACTACTACGGAAATCATCCAAGCATAGGGACATCCTAGATAATATGTTGAAAGAAACCTTTGTCCCAGACAACCTCAACGTCAATCGATTTCAAGCCATGGTTGGATTCCTTGCAAGCTCTCACCATGTTACCTTCTCTGACAAAGACTTCTCAACTCAAAAGATGAACCATAATGACTCACTACACATTGAAGCCTTCATCCATCAAAATAGCATCAAACAAGTCTTGATAGATGGCAGAGATGGATTGAATGTTTGTTCCTTAAAATTGGTTAAGGCACTAGGTTTTTCTAAAACATGTGTGGATAAGACAAAGAGCATAGTCATAAAAGGTTATGATGATTATGAACAATCCTCCCAAGGCACAATAACACTTCCATTCCAATTGGGACCCATGATGTTGGATACTACTTTCCAAGTATTGGATTTGGAAATCCCTTATAATCTTCTTCTCGGTCGACCATGGATTCATGTCATGAAGGTTCTTCCCTCCACGTATCATCAATGCCTAAAGTTTCCCTACCATGAAATTGAAATTACTATCAAGTGTGACCCTAATCCCTTTGCGTATTGCACTTGTTGGCACCTTCAAAAATTTCAAATTTTAAGTGCCCATATCGAAAATTTTTCCTTTGCACACTCAGAAGTGCCCCTGAAAAAATCTGCCCAAGTGACCTACTTTGGAGGGTCACAATTCGAAGCCAGTTGATTTTCATGCAAAACCCCTTTGTGGACACACTCATGTGATATATGTGAATGTGCATTTCCATTTTTAGCTTCCCATGATGATTTTTGACAATGTTTTGAAAAGCGAAGCTGGAGGGTTTTGACACTTTTTTGTTGTTTGTGAACTCAACTGATTATGTGAAGTGGCCTCCCGTTCAAGCTTATATTTTGTAACTGGATGATTGTCATGATGAATGGATTGTTGCTCTCCATTCTCCCTACATTCATATGCTCCTTGGTCCGTTTTCAAAGTCTCATGATCAAATTTGATATTTTTACCAGGTCAAAAGCAAATGCAGTTTGTTCACTTTTTACACCTGCATTTTCAGAATGCTTCAAAATGGTCAAGTTTGACCCTTAATATCTGGTGATAAATATGGATTGAAGGAAATCCCTCTTGCACACATATTAAATGTACCCAAATGACCTAGTGTGTCCAGTGGCAGTTCCCCAGAAGAAGATTTGATAATTTTTCAAGGAGGTGACTTGGTGTGCTCGCGTTGGTTCCTAATAGGTGAAATTGTAGAAATGCCTGAGTGAGCCACTTTGTCATTTAATATCTTGCACCTCAACAATAATTTTTCCATGTCATTTGTTGCACTGTATTTTTGGTTCAAATGGTAACATGCATGCTTAGTTTTGCCTCATGGATGAGTTTTGATGGGTTAACTAATCCTTTTCTGACTACAACATGGCCAAAATTGGTGTTCCAAAAAGTTTTAAATTTTGAAAATATAAGGACAACCCATTTATTTTTTTGGTCTAAAACCTCTACAACTTTATTTTCGTAAAAAAAGGAGGTCATATGATGTGTTATTTTAATGCATTTCTAGTGTGGCAAACATGGCTCGAGGCCAGTTTACACAGGAGGTACTTGATTTTTGATGGCTGGGTGAAGTTTGAGGAAATTGATTTTTTCTAAATAATTGATTATGGCCGCATGCAAAAAATCTTGGCTCTAGTGGTCACCGTTTGTACACAATGAAATTTCTCCATTTGGCCTACAGGCGTAATTGAAATTTGCAATTTTTCTAATGTTCAAATACTAATGTTTAAAATATTTTAAATATTTTAAATGTTGTGCAAATGTGAAAAATGCATTAGGGAAAACATAAAATACAATTTCAAATGTTTTGGAGGAAAAACAAGTTTAATTCTTGCTTGTGATTGGCTGAAAAGCGGCTTTCATGGCTTTCACTGCTACCTCATCGTGTATCGTTGTTTTGATCTCTCTTTTCCATTTTGTATTAGCAATCAGCGATGGTTGTGTTCTCCCATCGCCCATCGCAGATTTGAGAGCTCTTTTCCTTTGCAAATCTGTGATGGAGTGATGGTCTGAGCTTCTCATCATTCATCACGGATTTCAAGTCTGGGTTTCATTTTAAATGAACGATGGAGCGATATCACCATTCTGGGGCAGATTTTGATGGTTTTTCTATTTGCATCAAAGATTTGATATCTCTTGATCTTCATGGGGGATCCTTTGAGGCATTTTGGGCAGATTCAAGCGTGTATTGTGCAAAGAGGAATGCTAATCACGTTTTTTTGCCTTCCAATACATTTTTGGGGGTTTTTTTAGCTCAAATTTGCTGCTCTAGGTTTTAATTTCATCCCATGACCATTCCTAATTCTTGGGAAAAAAAATTAAGCATGTTTATGATGAATTTCGGGTGCCTGCAACCATAAAAACGCCCAACATTGCAAAAAAATGGCATGCACATTTTTTCTGGCTATGGCTACTAGGATTCATGGCTCAACAGTTGAATGTGAAGGATAGTCAAGCTGTGGATTTCCCGATCGTGCATCACCAATAAATATCACATTTTCCACTAGATCAGTGATGGGTGAAGTTGTTGCCTCTATCGCTGATTGATATCAGTGCTTCCACATTTTATTAGCGATGGGCAAAACTACTTTGCCTTCATTGCGCATTGCTAACAAAATTTACCTTTTCATAATGTATTCGCGATGTGCTATGAAGATAGCTAGATAAAGTTTGTGTGGAGTACATGGTGGGCCCGAGGATATTTTAAATGCACATTTTAAAGTTACTTTGATGGGAATTTTAAATGTTGCCCAATAAAATAATTAGGGACCTTTACTTAGTAAAAACATAAACCTTTCAAATGTTGCATTCTTCCTTCTCGCATATCACTGATTGATATTTTCGTTTTCTCATTCTATTCGTGATTGGTGATGGTAATTGCTAGAAAATGAAGAAGTGGTGGGGTTCGTGATTAATATTAAACATTATTGTTTGATGAGTTATTTTCATGATGGGAGATAAGTAAAGGTAAAGTGTGAAATACATGGGTAAATATTTTTTGCCCAAATAAAAATTAATGCCCCCATGAGTGAATGATTTTAAATTTTAAATGTTGGGTATTTGAAATTTGTAAACTCATGGATAATTATTTTTATTGTTGGATAAATTGAAATTAAGGCCTTCTTAATAAAGTTAAAAAATTTATTTGCTGGGTATTGAAACAATGTATTTCACGGAGGCTGCAGATAAAAATCATGGTAAACACATAAGTGAATATTTTCTACAGTAGGGTAATGAGGAATGATGACTCATCGTGGTGAAGATATTTTTTGTTGCTAGGCAAGGAAATGAGGGGAATGAGAAAACAAATTGTAGATTAGGATTCTTCAAGCGGTGGAGGTAGTTACTGATTTATGGACCTGCATGTGCCAGATGTCTTTGGGAGATCTTCGTTTAAGGTTTTGCACTTTCCTTAAGTGTAGATTTTTCTTTTTTAGAAGAGAGGTTGCTCATTCTTTTATGTCTCATGGGAATACTCTTGTAACAAAGTCTAAAATGTATAACGTTTTGTTTTAGGTTTCTAAAGTTTTTTGAGTCATGTAATGAAGAACTTATTCACAACAATGTTATATTTGTAAGTAAATGATCATATATTCTGAGTTAGTTGTCTCCATTGTACACAGTGCATAGATTATGAATAAAAGAAATCAAGGGTTTTATGACATTTGTCTTCTAGTTTTACCTTCAATTTTTGTAATGTGTTGTTACTTTCATTCAAAGAATGAACTAAATTGTATGAACATAAACAGAGGTTTGTGCAATTGTATGCTTGGATTGATAAAGTATGACTAGTTTGGCTTCTAGTATCAATGGTACAATTCATCATGTGATAGGTATATAATTATGAAAAAGTAAAAGCTGCAATGAGTTTTAAATTTCATGGTTTAGGTGACTCCACCCTGGGATTAGGGATTAGTCTTTGATGTTACAATTTCCTAAGATGGTTTGTGAGCAGTTGTATTTTAAATCAAAAATTACTTATAAATCTTTGTATCTTTGTGTGTTGAGCTTTAATAAATCATATCTCTCATGATTACTGTGTGCACTACCATAAAGGTTAGCCATACCTTTAGGGTATTGTGATAGTTAAGCATGTAAAGGAGATTTATCCGTTCATTGTGTGTTTGATACTGTGGCACACAAGTATCTAAAAACACACTGTTGGGATCACCCTCCTAGGTTTAACAAAGCCTAAAGTGTAGGGGAGAGAGATTTTATTTCAATCTCTCGTTTGTTGGCCAAATCTCTCCTTGAATCTGACCATAAGGCTTGGCAGCCCTTTAGGATTCAAGTTGATAGTAGATTTGAGAACCAACAGATTAGCGACTCTTTTGGGGACTAACTTGAGAAAATTCTGATAGAAGATCATCTTGTCTTAAGAGTCAAGAGTTTAGTGAGTCTGGACATTTGGTTCAAATATTAAGAACTTTTCAAACCTGGAAGTGGTTGTGTTGGAGCAATTTTAAATGAATCTATGTGTGACTTTGTTGTGGGAGAAGATCTAGAAGGAAATTCATATTTAAAGGAGCTTCATATTGCTTGAAGTTCAGTCCTCTGTGAAGAGAGGTAGCGACTCTGTCAAAAAACCTAATGAAGATGTGAAGAACGTTTCATATCATAAAGATTTCCAGTCAAGAAGAAGAATTTGCAGTAGATAAACATATCTAGGTATTCTTCAATTTTTGGTTTTCAAGAAAGATAAATCTATATATGAAAACCATAGTTGTAAGTCTTGTAAAAAATTGATTCCCTATTCAGCGAGATTAAGCACTAAGGAAGAGAAATAGTAGTGATAGGCTTGCATACTTCTATATTACTAGATTTCAACTTTTATTATGAAGTAATGTATGCAATGTTTTTGAAGAAACTCATTTAGGAGATCTTAAGCAAGTTGAGATAGAAGTTTGCATTGTAAAAACTTAAGATCAGGTTGCAAAAGAAGTTTGAAGTACCTAGTGTAACTGCAAAGTTAATAGGAAAAGGCTTGTAAGGGTATAAGAAAATGTATCATCAACCTATGCATACCTGTGTGGACCCAAATGTAACAATGTATAGTGCTCAACCCTTGTCATGTAATAAGAGAAGTTTCAACACTGAAAGATATAGACCCATCAATTTCAATGGAATTAATGGTTACCCAAATGTTATTCCATCTAAAATCATAGATAAGTTACCAAAATTTAGTGGTACAAAGAGTGAATAAGCAAGAAAACATCTACAAGAATTCAACAATTTAATGGATGACTATGAGATAGATCATGAGGATGTGATTATGAGGTTATTTCTTCAATCTTTGAAAGGAGATACAAGAGATTGGTTCTCCGACTTACCAGCATGCTTTGTTTGTTCTTGGGATGAGTTCAAAGCAATGTTCATTGAGCAGTTTGGTGAAAGATTCAATGTTAGTTCTATGCTCAATAAATTTATGAACATTGAGAAAGAGGAGGACGAACTGGTCCCAACATTTAACCAGAGATTTGCTAATACATTGAGGGATATTCCTAAGATTTTGGGACTAAGTGATGTAGTGTGTTTCATTTTTTATTTGGGAGATTTTGATAATAAGATGAGCTATCTACTAAGAGATAAGGATCCTAAAACCTTGCATCAGGCCTATGAGATAGTCATGAACATTGAAAACAACTAGAAATATGGAATGCACAAAGGTCATTTGAATACAAGTGTTTGTTTCCCTAAGACTCCAGATATTGATGAAAGGTGTAAGTCAGAAATTGAAAATGAATGTCAAAGCACATAAACCCCTACTGTTTTAGCTTGCACATCATTCCATAATGTCGATCACATAGAGCCCCAAACAAATGGTCAAGAAGTTGCATGCATTTATGATCCTATGGTCTATGTTCAAACCCTCTCTTGCATAAGGAGACAAGGAGGAGAATTAGCATATGATCTCTATGCAAGATTTATGGATACTTTGGCTACAATTCCTGAGTGTCACAGACCTGAAAATTTAGAATGCATTGATTTACTTTATGAATCTTATGAACCAAGTTTGAATGATCTGCTAAAGGAGTTGAAGCCTACCAAGCTTGACCAAGTATGTGAATACTTTTCTCTTTTTGAAAGATTAGATATGATCATCAAAAGAATATCATGTTTTCAATCCATAATGATGATGTTTCTGCTACTCCATATGAGTTAGGTAGTGAGATATCACATAAAGAATAAGAGAGTAGAGTAAAGGTTGAAAATGTACACCTCAATGAAGCAAATGAAATGTGTGGTTTCAATTATTTTAAAGATTCTAACTCTTGTTGTACTATGGAAGACATAAGACTAAACATTCAGCCTGAAAATTCTAAACATAGTTGTGATATTGATGAGTCCTCTTGCTGCAGTAATGATGATGGCGTTGAGTATGGTAAATTCTCTATTGATTGTGATTATCTTCATGAAGAAGAGATGAAATCTTTTGTTGCAAATGAGGAATATGTTGATAATGATGAGAACACGTGTTTGCTTGAGAAGGAACAACTCTTTTCTTGTGAAGAGTTTTCAGAATGTGAGTCAAAGATATTAACTATTGATGATGAGAGTGAAGTTGAAGATCTATTTGTATGCTCTTCTAGTGATTTTAATAAGTATATTGATGATATGAAAGATTTAGACTCTCATGTTGAGGAGGCTGAAGCTTGTATGATAGCAATGAATGTAAGGGAAAACCCCTTATTTGATGAGCCTCCATCTTCACTAGAAATGAGAAATGATGATCCTTATTGGTACAGAGATAATCCACTCTTTGTTGAGGACCCTAATGATGCATCTGAAACAGGGTCAGAATGTGGCCTTAAGCAAATAGAGCAACATATTGATGATTCCTAGAGGGAAATTCCTATGAATGTTTTAGATGTATCACATCATATCTGACCTTGTTTTAGATGCATCATGATGATCCTTATTGGTGCAAAGATAATCCACTCTTTGTTGAGGACCCTAATGATGCATCTAAAACAGGGTCAGAATGTGGCCTTAAGCAAATAGAGCAACATATTGATGAGCTCCTAAAGGGAAATGTCTATGAATGTTTCACATTTGGTATAGATGTTGTAGACAAGGTTGAGTGTCATGATGCTAACTACTTGGAGGAGTATAAATACTTTCAATTTCCAATTTAGTTGGAAGGTATTCTGATGAAGCATGACAATGAGATGAATAACAAGGAATGTTATTTTCAGTATGAACATGTTTCATATGATGAACATAACACATATGTGTCATGTAAGGATGAAAGTTTTCAATTTATGCCTGATTATACAATGAAGAATGATAGAGATTGCACTAGCAATGGCATGCTCAGAAAAATTGTGAGATGTTAGTGGCAGTTTTTGTAATCAGGTAGATTCTCACTTGTTTGGAAGGGGCCTGACACTTGCATTGGCAAGAATGATGTCAAATTTGTTGCAGTGGTATGGAAAAGGTAAATGTGGGTTGAGGGAAATCAGTTCCTTCAACAGATTAGTGTTTGACAGAGGCAAACATTGGCTCTTCTTTTTGTTTGGTGGTCTGGGGTCATCAAATATGTTTTGAAAAAATTGACTTAGACATTGTCACCCAATGAAATTAGCACTTGGTTTGCTCTCCCAAAGATCTGGAATCTCGCCATGCCCACAAGGGGCATGCATCCCTAGTTAGAGCCACTGTTGGCACCTTCAAAATTTTCAAATTCTAAGTGCCCATATTGAAAAAAATTCCTTTGCACACTCAAAAGTGCCCTTGAAAAAATCTTCCCAAGTGACCTACTTTGGAGGGTCACAATTTGAAGCCAATTGATTTTCATGCAAAACCCCTTTGTGGACACACTCATGTGATATATGTGAATGTGCATGTCTATTTTCAGCTTCCCATGATGAGTTTTGACAATGTTTTGAAAAGCGAAGCTAGAGGGTTTTGACACTTTTCTATTGTTTGTGAACTTTTAGTTCTGTGAAGTGGCCTCCTGTTTGAGCTTATATTTTGCAACTGGATGATTTTCATGATGAATGAATTGTTTCTCTCCATTCTCCATCCATTCATATGCTCCCTGGTCCATTTTCAGAGTCTCGTGATTAGATTTGATATTTTTACCAGGTCAAAAGCAAATGTAGTTTGTTCACTTTTTACACCTGCATTTTTAGAATGCTTCAAAATGGTCAAGTTTGAACCTTAATATTTGGTGATAAATATGGATTGAAGTAAATACCTCTTGTACACATATTCAATGTACCCAAATGACCTAGTGTGTCCAGTTGTAGTTCCCCAATAGAAGATTTGATAATTTTTCAAGAAGGTGACTTGGTGTGCTTGAATTGGTTCCTAATACGTGAAATTGCAGAAATGCCTGAGTGAGCCACTTTGTCATTTAATATCTTGCACCTCAGGAATAATTTTTCCATTTCGTTTGTTGCACTATATTTTTGGTTCAAATGGTAACATGCATGCTCAGTTTCACGCCTCATGGATGTGTTTTGATCGGTTAACTAATCATTTTCTGACTACAATATGGCCAAAATTGGTGTTCCAAAAAATTTAAAATTTTGAAAATCTAATGACAAACAATTTCTTTTATTGTATAAAACCTCTACACTCCATTTTCATCAAAAATGAAGATCATATGATGTGTTATTTTAATGCATTTTTGGTGTGGCGAACATGGCTCAAGGACTAGTTTACAAAGGAGGTACCTAATATTTGATGGTTGAGTGAAGTTTGAAGAAATGAGTTTTCTCTAAATAATTGATTATGGTTGCACACAAAAAATCTCGGCTCTAGGGGTCACCGTTTGCACATAGTGAAATTTCTCTATTTGGCCTACAAGCGTAATTGAAATTTGCAACTTTTCTAATGTTTCAAATACCAATGTTTAAAATATTTAAAATATTTTAAATGTTGTGCAAATGTGAAAAATGCATTTAGGGCAAACATAAAATACAATTTCAAATGTTATGAGGAAAAGTAAGTTTAATTCTTGCTTGTGATTGGCTGAAAAACAACTTTCACACTTTCATTGTTGCACCTCATTGCGTATAATTGTTTTGATTTCTCTTTTCCATTTTGTATTAGCAATCAGCGATGGTTGTGTTCTCCCATCGCCCATCATGGATTTGAGAGCTCTTTCCCTTTGCAAATTCGCGATGGAGCGATGCTCTAAGCTTCTCATTGTTCATTGTGGATTTCAAGTCTGGTTTTCATTTTAAATGAGTGATGGGGCGATATCACCATTCTGGGGTGGATTTTGATGGTTTTTCTATTTGTATCAAATATTTGATATCTCTTGATCTTCATGGGGGTTCCTCTGAGGCATTTTGGGCAGATTCAAGCATGTATTATGCAAAGAGAAATGTTAATCAGATTGTTTGCTTTCTAACACATTTTTAGGGGTGTTTTTGAGCTCAAATTTGCTGCTCTAGGTTTTAATTTCATCCCATGACCATTCCTAATGCTTGGGAAGAAATTTTAAGCATGTTTATGATGAATTTTGGGTGCTTGCAACCATAAAAACACTCAGCATTGCCAAAAAAATGACCTACACATTTTCTCTGGCTATGGCTGCCAGGATTCATGGTGCAACAATTGAAAATGAAGGATAGTCAAGCTGTGGAGTTCCTTGATCGTGCATTGCCAATAAATATCATATTTTCCACTTTGGATCAGCGATGGGCGAAGTTGTTGCCTCTATCGCACATCGTTGATTGATATCAGTTCTTCCACATTTTATTAGTGATGGGAAAAATTGCTTTGCCTTCATCGCACATCGCTAATAAAATTTACCTTTTCATAATGTATTCACGATGTGCTATGAAGATAGCTGGATAAAGTTTGTGTGGAGTACATGGTGGGCCCGAGGATATTTTAAATGCACATTTTAAAGTTACTTTGATGGGAATTTTAAATGTTTCCTAGTAAAATAATTAGGGACCTTTACTTAGTAAAAACAAAAACCTTTCAAATGTTGCATTCTTCATTCTGCATATCGCTAATTGATATTTCCATTTTCTCATTCTATCTGTGATTGGTGATGGTAATTGCTAGGAAATGAAGAAATGGTGGGGCCCGTAATTAATATTAAACATTATTGTTTGATGAGTTATTTTCATGATGGGAGATAAGGTGAAGTGTGAAATACATGGGTAAATATTTTTTGCCCGAATAAAAATTAATGCCCCCATGAGTGAATGATTTTAAATTTTAAATGTTGGGTATTTAAAATTTGTAAACCCATAGATAATTATTTTTATTGTCAGATAAACTGAAATTAAGGCCTTCTTAATAAAGTTAAAAAATTTATTTGTTGGGTATTGAAACAATGTATTTCACAAAGGCTGCAGATAAAAATCATGGTAAACACATAGGTGAATATTTTCTACAGCAGGGTAATCAGGAATGATGACTCATCATGGTGAAGATATTTTTGTTGCTAGGCAAGGAAATGAGGGGAATGAGAAAACATATTACAGATTGGGATTCTTCAAGCGGTGGAGGCAGTTACTGATTTATGGACCTGAATGTGCCAAATGTCTTTGGGAGATCTTTGTTTAGGGTTTTGCATTTTCCTTAAGTACATTTTTTTCTTTTTCAGAAGATAGGTTGCTCATTATTTTATGTCTCACGGGAATACTCTAATAACAAAGTCTAAAATGTATAATGTTTTGTTTTAGGTTTATAAAGTTTTTTGAGTCATGTAATGAAGAACTTATTTGCAGCAATGTTATATTTGCACGTAAATGATCATATATTCTGAGTTAGTTGTCTCCATTGTACACAATGCATAGATTATGAATAAAAGAAATCAAGGATTTTATGATATTTGTCTTCTAGTTTTACCTTGAATCTTTTTTTGTGTTGTTATTTTCATTCAAAGACTGAATTAAATTGTATAAACATAAACAGAGGTTTGTGTAACTGTATGCTTGGATTGATAAAGTATGACTAGTTTGGCTTCTAGTATCAATGGTGCAATGCATCATGTGATAAGTATAATTATGACAAAGTAAAAGCTGCAATGAGTTTAAACTTCATGGTTTAGGTGACTCCACCCTGGGATTAGGCATTAATCTTTGATGTTACAATTTCCTAAGATGGTTTGTGAACAGTTGTATTTTAAATCAAAAATTACTTATAAATCTCTATATCTTTATGTGTTGGGATTTAATGAATCATATCTCTCATGTTTAGTGTGTACACTGCCATAAAGGTCAGCCATACCTTCAATGTATTGTGATAGTTAAGCATATAAAGGAGATTTATTTGTTCACTGTGTGTTTGATACTGTGGCACACAAGTATCTGAAAACACACTGTTGGGATCACCCTCCTAGGTTTAGCAAGGCTTGAAGTGCAAGGGAGAGAGGTTTTATTTCAATCTCTTGTTCATTGGCCAAATCTCTCCTTGAATTTGACCATAAGGCTTGGCAACCCTTTAGGATTCAAGTTTATAGTAGATTTGAGAACCAACAACACTAACTTGTGAGACATATCTGAACGTCAGGTGCCACTTAATCGTGAAACCTCGATGTCAAACTCATCCAAATATATTGATTCCTCAACACTTGCTAGGACATCTACAGTCCCTCAGTCATCTGCCTCCACATCCTCTACTTGTGCTGCCAAATCCAAAGGCCTCGAGATCCAGATCCAAGACAAGGGATGCAGAAAGTACAACATGAACACTGCCCTCTGCATCACCACAATGCTAAACTCACCAAAGACATATGGAAAGTTGTGTTACAACATGGAACCTAAGGTCCAAATTTAGGTACCTCCCAAAACTACTTTTCTCAAATGTGGAGACCTTGGCAAAGAAGATATTGAGGATGTGTCTAACTGGGTCTACAAAGAAGATGAGACACCACTTCCAATAGAGCAATATGGTAAAGGGTTTTTGATGATGCAAGAAAAAGGTTATGATGAAATTAATGGTTTGGGCGTAAAAAAAAATAGACAAAGAAAACCCTACATACCTATTAAATGGGGGAAAAATATTAGGTTAGGATGGCAACCACTAAAGGTGGGTACCACTAAAACCAAATTGCCTTCAAATAAGTAAGTGTGTGCTTCTGAATGTGTTGAGACATCGAAGGATTCTGACAATGACTTTTATGATGAAAATGATTCCAACATCTGGGAATGGGATCCTATGCCTCTAGCGCTTATGAACTGGGTAACATTTTCCCTTATTTAGATACACCTAGCCTTAAGGTAACCAACTGTATGAACATCAACATCTAAGAAAATACCTCAATCCTTACCTTATTGGCTACCTCCCCACCTTTTGCAAATATTGATGATGGCATTTCCCTAGTCTACCCACAACCGATTGACTGGGACCAACAAGCTCCTATCATTTTGGATACCTTTGAGAACAATGGAGTTATTGCTAAGTTCATGGGACTGAGAGAAGGAATGCCACAAGGAGACCATAAATTTGGCTTCACAATAGAACTTGATGTGGAAGCATACTTCAGGGAGACTGCATCACCGTCCAGTCACAAAATTAATAATAAAGAGAAAAAGGAAAGGTCTTTGGGTGAAAACTGTGAGGCACCCTCTAATCATGAAAAAGTAAAAACAAAGGACATATCCAAAGGTGAAAACCTCCCTAAGGTGCCTAAGGATGGAGGGTTGTAATTTCTCCCCGTCACACAAGAGTGATCATCGATGCTAATTGAAGATACACAAGAGGTCAACATTGGAGCACTTGAAGATCCTAAGATAGTGTTACTAGTAGCTTCCTTGACAGAAGAAGAAAAACCCAAATTCCAAGAATTCTTCACACAACACAAGGGTAATTTTTCTTGGTCATACACTAACATGTCTGGGTTGGACCATGACCTAGTCTTATATGACTTGCCATTGAATCTAGATGCTAATCCAGTAAAGTAAAAACTATGGAAAATGCATATGCAAATTGCCTTGTTGGTCAAGATAGAACTAAAGAAACTCTTGGATGTTGGCTTCATCAGGTCCATTGATTATGTAGACTAGATCTCCAATTTGGTACCTGTCACAAAACCCAATGGGAAAATCCACATATGTACTGACTTCAGAGATTTAAACAAGGCATGCGCTAAGGATGACTTTGCTCTCCCCAGCATCGACATGATCATGGATCTTATAGTAGGATACAATATGTTGTCCCTTATGGATGGTTTCTTCGGCTATAATCAAATTCGTATTGCTCCAAAAGACCAACATAAAACAACTTTCACTTGTCCATGGGGTACCTATTGCTGGAACATCATGCCCTTTGGGCTGAAAAATGCAGGAGTTATATACCAACGGGCAATGACTACAATATTTCATGACCTAATGCACACACTAATGGAGGACTATGTTGATGATATTCTAGCAAAGTAATTAACCATAGTTGATCATCTAAAGGTTTTAGACAAAGTCTTTCAATGACTAGAAGAGTACAAGGTTCGTCTCAACACAAAGAAGTGTGTCTTTGGGGTAAAGCCAGGAAAATTATTGGGATTTATTGTCTCGCAGTGAGGCATAGAAGTTGATCCCGCTAAGGTAAAATCCACCATAGACATGCCTCCCCCAAAGAACATCAGTCAATTAAGGTCCTTAAAGGGGAGACTACAATCTATTAGGAGATTAATTGCTCAACTTGAAAAAAAATTCCATCAGTTTTAGTACCCGTTATGTAAAGGGATCCCTTTCATATGGACCAAAAAGTTATAGGAATCCTTTCAACAGATAAAAGATTATATGCTAACACCACCCGTGTTGATGCCACCAATATATGGGAAGCCTCTCATATTATATGTATCTACAACCACAACAACACTGAGGGAACTAGTTGCTGAAAATGACCATGAAGAAAAGGAAAGAGCAATCTACTATATGAGTGGGACTTTGGTGAGGTATGAACTCAAGTACACTTATATTGAATGGGCCCTCCTTGTAGTGGTCTTTGTAGCATCAAAATTATGGCATTACATGTTGAACCACCAAACAAAGCTGGTAGCAAAAATTTATCCACTCAAGTATCTTCTCAGTAGAGCAATGTTAACAAGGCGATTAGCAAAATGGGTCATGGTCCTTAGTGAATATGACATCCAATATGTCGAGCACACGACAATCAAGGAACATGTAATTGCAGATCAACTTGCAGACGCACCAACACAAGCAGAACATCCCCTCAGTACTAATTTTATGGATGATTCACTTTTCACTCTTGAGATAGGTGATGTATGGAAAATGTACTTTGATGGATCCCATACCAATCATGGATCAGGTGCTAGAATACCGTTCGTCACCCCACAAGGTGACACTAGACCAAAATCATTCAGAATTGAATTCCCTTGTACAAACAACATTGCAGAGTATGAGGCCCTATTAACGGGATTGCATATGGTGGTCAAGTGGAAGATCCAAAGTATACAGGTCTTCGAAGATTCATAGTTAATCATCAATCAGGTCAATGATGACTATGATACAAAGGATGAGAAATTGACTCCCTATAAGAAAATGGTTGACAACATCAAGCTTTACTTTGTCAATATCACCTTTTGTCAGATACCCTGCATACAAAACAAAGCAGCGGGCACCATGGCAACCATCAGATCACTCTTGGACATACCTAACAATGTGTCACAATATGAGTTCTTAGTGGAATAGTTATTAGTCCCCACTTTTGACGTCCTAGAATCCAAAATGGTTTGTGAACTTGTTGGTCTCGAGTCACCTTAGTACCTAGACACTTATAATTACCTCCATTCCCAAATCTTACCTAATAACTTATCCAATAACCAATGTAAGAACTTTATCTAAAAATCCTCCCATTACACCATCGTCGGAGATACCTTGTATAGATATGCCTTTGACAATTCCCTACTCTGATGTCTCGATAACACTAAAGCACAAATAACCTTAAGTGAAGTGCATCAAGGAATTTTTGGGGCTCACTAAAGTGGTCCTACCTTAGCCAAGAATGTGGTTGGGATACTATTGGTCAATTATGGAACAGGAGGCATACCGATTTGTCAAAAGATGCTGAGAATTTCAAGTTCATGGTGATCTTATTCATGCTCCAGCACAAGAACTAAGGCTCGTCGCTTCACCTTGGCCCTTTTCTCAATGGGGACTCAACCTCATGGGAAAAATTCACCCCACTTCCTTGAATGGCCACAAATTCATTATAACTACCACTAAATACTTTACCAAATGGGTAGAGGCCATTCCCTTTAGCTACATCACCAGCAACCAAATTGCTAAGTTCATTCTTAATTACATCATTTTCTGCTATGGTATTCCACAGTCCATAATCACAGACAATGGTCATCCCTTCAAAAACTAGGACGCCCGTGAACTGTGTGAACAATTCCACATTCAACATTTTTCCACTCATTACTACCCATAGGGTAACAGTCAAGCCAAGGCATCCAATAAAACCATCATTAAAATTCTTAAGAAAACCATCAATGTTGTTGGCCATGACTGGAACATCCAACTCAACCCTGCCTTATGGGCATATCGAACTAGCATTCGTACTCCCACTGGAGCCACTCCATTTTCCCTAGTCTTTGGTTTTGAGGCTGTTCTCCCCATTCAGGTCGAAGTCCCCTCTCTCCGAGTGTCCACAAAAGGGTTAATCGATGATGAAGAGTACATAATATCTAGGCTACATGAGCTAGAATTACTGTATGAGTGAAGACATAAAGCATGACCCACTTACAAGCATATCAGAACCGTCTTTGTAGAAGTTATGAAAAAAGGGTCTTGGTCAAATATTTTGACATTGATGACCTATTACTAATGCAAAATCCTAAAAACCAGGCAGAATGAGATAAACCTGGTAAGTTTGTGCCTAACTATCTAGGCCCTTATGTCATCACAACTTCTTTTGGTTCCAGCGCATATCAGTTGTCTACCCCAGAGGGAGCACCATTATCTGAGCCTATAAACAACTTGCACCTACGCAAGTTTTACACATAGTTTTAGAAAGCTCAATTAGAAACCACAAAATACAAAAAAATTGAAAAAAAAAAATGTAGTAAAGAGAAATGATCCATCCAATAGTGAAAACCATCTCAATGGGACTTTGGATAAGTACCATGGTGAAAACCTGGCAAATAGGCACCATGTGTAGACAATCTTTGCTTTGTCATCTATTATCACTTCACAAAGTCTTTTCACCTTCACCCATATTCCTCTAACTATCCCTCCTTCACTCTACAACACCCACAATGAGAGTAGTTGCTAGTCCTATGGCTTGAGATCGGTTGACACTCACAACATACCACACAACATTCTTACCATCCCATCCCACATAGTACTTGACTGGAGGCAAATACCTAACGCCTATTCTTGATGGAATAAACCTCTAGATCTTCAGGACCTAACACACTTGAAAATACAAAAACATTCAAAAAACATGTCGAAAACACAAAAACATTTGAAAAATGTCAAAATTCCAAAACAAAGCCAAATAATCCAGAAAACTACAAAAATAAAGTCAACGTCTGTCATGTTGATCTTTGTCATAGTCGAACTATGTTGCCTCTGTGACTGGACATAGGCAAGGCCATCTGTTGATGCACCCCTGAGGCATTAGGTCAATCTTTTTAGGTTTATAAAAATAAAATCATGACTCAATCCTTAGTTAATAAGATAAATTCATTGGTCATGTTGAACTACAAGGTCTCTGCATGTATAACGTAGGAAAGTCCATCAATTGATGAGCCCCCGAGGATGCACTAGGTCAGTCCATTAGGGTTCATCACATTCACTATCACACATGTCATATATCTTCAAAATAAACAAATATTTTTCAGTTTGTTTTGTTAGTCTAAGTCTGGTCAAACTACGTGGTCTCTGCGTGTACAATGTAGGCAAGGCTTAACAACCCCCAAGGCCTTAGATGTCAGTCCTCTTAGGTTTTTGTCATGTAGGTCATATCACATGGTCATACAACAAATGACTCAAACACAAGGTCACAAACAATGCACAATCAAACCAATCCAAATCAACATCTAATCTATCAAATCAGTCATTTAAGAGTCTCCAAGATGTGTCCTTCTTGATCTCAGGCTCTTTTCTATTAACCAATTTATTCAGGATATGTCTTTCCTAAATTAACATCTAATCTATCAAATCAGTCATTTAAGAGTCTTCAAGATGTTTCCTTGATGTCAGACTCTTCTTTGTGAACCAATTTATTCAGGATATGTCTTTCCTGAATCAACATCAAATCTATCAAGTCAATCACTTAAGAGTCTTCAAGATGTGTCCTTAACATCAGACTCTTTCTTGTCAATTGTCAGGTCTTCACTATGTGTCCTTCTTGATGTCAAACCTTGTTATGTCATCTAATCAGGATATGTCCTTCCTGAACCCCGACCTTGGCAATAATCAAATTCAACATTTCAATCTTCTTTAGGATGTGTCCTTCCTAAAAGGGTGACTAGTCAACCTTGTCATCACCAAGTCAACCTTAGCAAACAAACAAAGATCTTATACACATTTCTTGACAAGCATTTTTCATTTATTTTTCAATGATTTGATATGACAATTTAACTAGCCACCTCGATGATGTCTTATGATGGATTTAGAGGAGCAACAATATTACAAGAGCATATCTTGATTTTTGATTGATTGTCTTATCTTTTTGAAATTGTCATGTTGCTAGCCACCTCGAGGATGTCCTGACAATATGATTTAGAGGAGCAACGACGTATCATGATGATTGTCTTATCTTTTCAAAT
Organism: Sequoia sempervirens; assembly: GCA_007258455.2. Lineage (NCBI taxonomy): Eukaryota > Viridiplantae > Streptophyta > Pinopsida > Cupressales > Cupressaceae > Sequoia > Sequoia sempervirens. Next base: position 199,080,517 of record VDFB02105785.1, read on the forward strand.
TTGTCATGTCACTAGCCACCTCAAGGATGTCTTAGCAACAGGATTTAGAGGAGCAACAAAGTTTCATGACACGTTTTCTTTCGATTGTTGTTTGTGGTTTGTCTCGACAAAAATACTGGGAACAATCAGGTTCTTAAGTATGAATCACGACAATCCTTGTCTGTGACTATTTGTTTTCAGTAAATGCATGACATTACACAACATTGGTTTATCTCATATCATGGTGTTTCTTGTTTGTTGCAATAAACCACCCAATGATGATTAAAATTAAAATTCATAGTATAATGACAACAAAGTGATGACATATCTATCTTTCACGCTAACATAAATCATCTTATTGCTAACACTCTTCTTCCATCGCATCTAGATGGTATACTATGACACACAAAATCACCTGTGTTCATTACAATATTAGAATAGCACACATTTTATATCCACGTCCATTTTGCATAAGTAAATAAAAACATCAAATGAATTTCATATACATTTCATAACATAATGCATAACATGATAACTATATATCATAATTCAAATGCATCCATTACATCATAAATCAAGTGCATCAATCATAATTAAAAAGCATACATCATCGTCATCACATAAGCATGGATCATAAAATCATATATCATCATCATCATCACATAAGCATGAATCATAAAGGAACCATCATTACATCACATAAACAAACACATCATATAATTTCCACCAAAATTCATCTCATATATATATATATATAAATGTTTCACAATATAATATCCAAGATGTATATCAAAATGGAGCTCGTAAGATCTATAATCATAATATAGTGTCTAGAAATATATAACCATGTCCCTATGCTAAACTCCCACTACTCTGATGAGGAGAATGAGTAGGTGACTGATAGGGAGAGCTTGACGATCACTGTGCAGATAGGGGCCTATCATACGGTCTTGACCTGTGAGGTCCTACAACAACACCACTACTTTGAGATCTGTTGTGAGACCGCTAACTTTGGGATCTATTACTGAGTCCCTAGGAAGCATTGGGATCTCATCTCTCAAGAGGTACCTCCTACTCATACAAATCCTGACAATATCGCTCTCAATTGCCAGCCCTGACCAACTCTCAAGCCATATCCACAACTAGTCAAGTGAAAAGTGTAGTGAACTCTACAAACCTTTGCTTTATCTCCTGTCTCCATGCCACTGCCTGATCTCTCTCCAAATATGCACTATATCTCTCCAGCTGCATCTAGTCTCTCTCTGCGGACACAGCCCTAACCCACTCCTCCAAGGCCTCTCCTCGAGCCTGCAAATCATCCAACCACTGATCTATGGGACCCTCCTCCTCTCATAGTGGTCTCTCTCCCTTGTCTACATCCCACTCCTCCATAATCCAATCTTGAAGCTCTCTCTCCTTGTTTCCCATCTCCTCCTCAAGTAAATCCTCCACATCCTGGTAGCCCACCCATAATAGATTGAGGGCATCCAACTCCTCCTCCTGTCCCCTGACCTCTTCTCTAACTGCCTCCTCTCCAATGGCCTCCTCATCCCTGAATGCCTCCTTACTAATGGCCTCCTCCTCCCCACCCACCTCCCCCATGGCTACATCCTCTCCCTCAGCCTCACCCTCACGAATGGGTGACAATACTCTACCTCGGCCTCTATCGCCTCATCAACCTCATTGAACACCCCTCCCACCTCCTCCTCTACCATCATCACCTCCAGATCTACCACCTTAGCCACCACAACTACCTCCTCTGCCACCACTTTGACCCTGTGAGCTTGTACCTCGATGCTCTACAAGCGTTGGCTGATCAGGATTTGTGTATGACATGGATCTATGCTCTACCCACCAGGTATCATAAGCTATTGTCGTACCAACATCCACTAGCCCACCCCTCCATTCCCATTGCACTAGTTGCAGTGCATCAATATCTACCTCTATTGTCACTACAAGAACCTAGGGCCCCATATAAGAACCTCCCTTGGTGATCTGGTGAACTCGGCTTGCCCGTGCGGCTCATCCTAAACCTCACCAAACTGCTAGAGCACTCTATCTAGTGTCTCTCAATGATCTAAATAGTGGCAATAGTCCTCCTGATTAGATATTGTGTCTATCAACAGAAAGGCAAGTGTCAATACTTATCCCACCACTGTGCATAGTCCATGTACGGTCTCCAAATAAACTACACAAGTGCATCAATCGCATGCCTCCAGTATCTAGTATCTCCAACATATGTCTGTGTAATGGTCCCAATGTACCAAAATACATAGGGAGATCGATCATCTAGCTCATGTATGATAGGTGGACAGAAAACAACAATTTGCTTCCACACCCATATCATCAATAACGTAGTCTCATAGCTTATGGATAGTGCCTCCCTATAAGTTATGTCATGCAAATGGAAGTACAACATTGCCAGGAGACAGGGGCCCCATGCATACACAACATGTCTCTCCAACATCCTCACTAACATCTCGCCCCAACCCATAGGAAACCCATGCCCTCAGTAGTTTGGTAGTACAATCCCACCAATCAGAGTACACAACAAACAATCGATCCGCTCATATCTCTCTACGAGTACATGCCATATGATCTCATAGTGCTTGATACCAAGTTATCTGACATCCTCATACACATAGTAACGTGTGATCTCATTGTAACCCCTTTGGGTATCATACTGAACCCTCTCACCCCTGATCGACAATCTAAGTATCCTATACACATCCTCTAATGTAATTGTCACCTCTCCTGTGGGAAAATGGAAAGATGAAGTCTCTAAGTGCCATCGCTCAGCAAGTGCAATGAGCATCCCTCAGTTTTCCCAAATGTTGGGCATGAATGTCACATGGTGAAGACCAAAACACCATATCAAACATTTCTCTGCACTAGTCAACTGATCCCGTAGATCGTAAGTGGTCGGCCTCGACTCCTGGGTGTATATCAGATCCAAAACAACCTGAAATTGCATAACACATATCTTGCATTAGAAACACGAAGCTAATAAATGCACATCATTCAAAATACAAAGCCAATGTTACACTTTAAAAGCTCAAAACATTTGACAGGAAAATGCATCATTTTATTTAGCAAATGAGTCACACAAATACATTTGTTTCACACAAATACATATGTGTCATAGTATTCCACAAATGCGGTGCAAAAATACAAATGCATCATTATCCCTAGCATATGTGATTCACTATAACAAATATGGTGTAAAATAATGCAAATGCATTGATCTAAACAAAGACACAAAACAACCCCCGCGTGTTTCCACAAATGCGTCGTATTGAGACAGACGCATCGCATACGAATGTATTTGCAGTGCACAAATAGCGGCACATGTGAAAATTAAACTTCAACACCCTAGAAAAGTGTGAAAATTCAAAATTCAAAAGTTGGAAAAAGGGTACATATCAGGGGTCTTGCATTGGTCGGCCGTCGGAATGTCCAGATGCGATATCTTCTATGCTTGGTGTACAGAACATGAGACATGTTGATGGATACCTCTAGACCAAAATCACAAGTTTTCAAACTCCAAGGGTGAAAATGAATTCAATTTTACCCAATTTCTATTTATACCTAGGGTTTTTAGGGTTTTCTTTGAAGCCTTATGTACTGGACACACTATTTGGACACTTCCAACGACCATTTCACTTACCAAATCTTGTTGAATTTGATTTCTTTCACTACCATTGAACTTTTGTCTATCCAGTTACCTAATTGGGGCAATTTCCATTTTTTTCTAAATTTTTCAAAAATTTGTCATTTTTCTCGAGGGGGCATACCCTTATATCACACCGGGGCATGACTGGGGCATGTTATTATTTATTATTTGGCACAAATGCCAAAATGACATTATGTCAAAGAGGGGTAAATTGTAGACACTGAAAAATGGCTTAGGCCTATGATTGTATTTTTCATTATTAATTCAAGATACTCGCAAAATGATTAAATAATTTTATCATTTAATTATAGTTTAACATCACATTTCCTCTAAATTAATTAAATAGTTTTAAACATTTAATTAATTCATTTTCATTATTCTTCTAAATTTGATTAAATAAGTAAATTAAATCAATTTACTTTAATCACATCACTAATTAATTATAATCTCTTCCTTTGATTAATTAAATAAGTTTCCTAAAATTATTTAATTACACATTTAAATTAAATCCCTTCTTACTAATTAAATAAGTTTCTTAAATTTATTTAATTACACATTTGAATTAATTCATATGCTCCTACATTTAATTAAATGAATAATATTTATTTAATTAATTGTTCTATCATCTAAAGTGACTCCATAAATTGAATAGCTCATTTAATTGATTTTGGAATCACGTACACAACTTCCTCCACAAAGAAAGGAATTAATTTTATAATTAATTCCTCTATTTGAACACATGTCTCCTACATTTTCAACTAAATATCTCATGCATAATTCTCTCCATTTCTAACTAACACTCTCTCTCAGTTCACTCACCTAAATAATTTGTCACCTCCTTTTGACTCACACATTCTTTCAATTACACCTCTTAACTGATCAATCAAATTGGCTAACTATTCAATCAAACTCTCAATCAAATTTGCTAATCTAATCAATCTCATCAATCAAGGACTTAACTATTCAATCAGATCCTCACACTCAATCTGGACCATTCAAACACAAATCAATCTTGATCGTCAAATCTGTGAAGATTCTATAAGAGAAGCTTTGAAATCCATTCACGAGTAATCACAATCTTCAAAGTTTTGTTGTCAAAATACTTACAGGCTAATATTGCACACTTAGAATCTGAGGGCATGGAGATTTTTCAAAGCAAAGTGGAGAAGAATGATGGAGAGGAGTCAAGCAAGCATGGGAATTAGATGATAGTGTTCTTGTTTATTTAATTTCTTTGTTGAATTGCACTTCATTATTGATATGGGGAATCTTAGCATGATTAGGAAATTTGTGATTGTTGTTGTTGTTATGCTCTCTTTATTCCTGTTTATTTTCCCATGTCACACATACTATCAAAGAAATCAGTTAGGCCTCCACTTTTTTCTAATGGGTATAATGTGGAGTTAAAATATCCTCCCAGCATCCATAACTCATCTTTTCTATTGGAAATGATTCCTTCCAGCATATTCCATAAATCAAGCCTATCCAATCTCGAATTAGGACCATAAATGTTGACCATATTCCATTTGGATAAGGTAGCATTATATTCCAAACTCACTAAGAGACTCTTTTTATTATTAAATCCAATCTTCCAACAAGTCTTGAGGAGTTCCAACAAATTGCAATCCCTCCCAAGGCTCCCTCAACATCACTGACTTCAAAACTTGCACTAGGCCAAAGCCATTTTAAAACTTTCTCAAAGCTTTCTCTTTTCATTTTAGTTTCTTGAATCATTAAGATATTTGGTTTCACATCAGCCAAGCAAGCCTTTAACAAATGTTTTTTATAGGGTCCATTAAGTCCCCTAATATTCTAAGACAATATACACATTGAAACAAGATAGGAGAAGCAGTATCAACCTAATACTACTCAAAGTGGTAGAATTAACTCCTTTACTTCTTTTTTGATTTACTCCCTGCCAGAGAGTCAAGAGTTCTCTGCTTACCCACAGCCACATCTCTTGCTATTTCTTTAATCCTTGATTCTTTTAATTGAGGTCTTCCCACTTTGTTATTTCCTCCTACATCTAGTTTTTTCTTTTTCCTTGATTTGGTGTTTATCCAGTCTTCATCTACCGCACCCTCTGTTTGAGTAGAACAAGAGTTTATCCTACTTTTCTTTCTTCCATCTTGACTTTCCTTCTCGTTATTACCTTCTGGTGTGTAACCATCCTCAAAATTTAGTTCTATTGTAGGGAGCTCAGGGGAAGGAGTCAAAGGCTTTTCCATTTGGCTAACAATCTCTCCTTCCTCAGGAAGCTCACTTGGTTGTTCTCCACCCACCAAATCCTGAGATAAGTTTTTCATGTTATCCCCCTTTTCATTACCTAATTCAAGAATTTTATCCAAAGAGGGTGGGAGAAAATCCCATTTGTCGCTTCCTCCAAAGAAATCCCACCCACACTCTTCATCAAAACGTCTTCTTTCAAGGCTAGGCCTTTTGCATCTTGCACTTCTTGAAGATAAGGCTCTGCCTTATCTGAGAGCAACAAACTCTTGTTAGGAGTTGGACTTTCAGGCTCCTTTATCAGGCTCATAGGAGTCATATTCTTCAAAGGGGAGCTCTTTTTTGTTCCAATTTGGGGCCTTTTAGATTCCAGTGGGACCGGTTGCAAGCATCCTACATATGCCCAAATTTGTTACACCCTTGGAAAAAGACCATAGCTTTTTCATACTCTAACGATTGAACCCATCTTCCAAATTTTGATTTTAAGGTCACAAAGGTGGGAAGAACTATGTTGACTGCCACATTCATACACATCCTAGCATACACCAAATGAGACTTAAGACTGATCACTTTATCCACCGTCACCAAAGTTCTAAAAGAGTCAGCAATCCCTTTAAAAAAATTATGGTGCCAAAATTTCAGTGGCAAACTAGGAAGCCTAAACTAAGTGGGGGCGACTTTCCCCAAGTTAGCAGAGGCATCAAACCCTGGTTTCTACTTACACAAGGACAAGATATTCTTAAAACTTCTATCAAAGGCCCATGGGCCCTCCGTGAGAACCTTAATCATATCCTCCAGGATAACAAAGGAAAACAAAAAATGACCTTTAGGCATAGCACATATAGAAACACTTCCCTTGAGATTCCAAGTGCTAGTGGCCCACTTGCGTACCTGGTCAATATTAGGACAGCTAGTGAAAAAATTCCCAACCAAGGACAACTTCATACCCTCCAAGGCATCATTCACGATTGCATCCGTCACATCCAATTCATCCCTCGTAATAGTACAAAAAGTAGACAAGGAGTCCTGAGGCGCTTTAGACAACATCTTTCCTCCAACAATCTTTTCCACATAAGAGGCAGAGTTTTCCCCAGTTAATAGAATGTCCTTACTCCCAGGAGAAGAATAGATTTGTTTAAATCCCCAGGTGAAAAATTATGTGAATTACTAGGTGTACTTTTAGTTCCCCCAGACAAAGAGGATGTTCCATTCTTGGAGAGAGAAAATTTCATAGGTTGGGGAGCCCTGATGGGGCCCCCGCCAGGCTGATTCATCAAGCTACAAAAGAATAGAATTTTGAAAAAAGGAGTGCACTCGTTGCAAAATAGATTGTTTCCAAATAATAAAAAATGAGATTATTGCTTGCCTAAGTTCAAAGGATAGATATCCAACCAACATCTTGTAATTTGGATCAGAATGCAAAAGAAGATCCTCCCAAGTACAAATTTTCAAGCTTTAAGCAAGGTAAGCCTCTTGATTCTTCAAGTTGTTCTTTTGAGCTTCAAATTCCAAGTTTTAGAGACCTTAATCCTTTGCAAGATTTTGAACATCAACCTAATATCCCTTAAGAACAACCTTCTCAAAAATAAACTTCCCAATATTCTTTGGTAGATCAACCTTCTTGTCATATCACCATTCACCTTTGTAAGATGGTCTCATTGTCTATCAAGATAGCTAGTTTAGTGAACAAGAAAAGTCTTTTGTTGTTGGTAATTTTGAACATGAAATACAAAATGAAAAATCAGACTCTGTGCTAATGGATGATGAACATGATTAGTTAGGACAACAGGTTGAAGAGAATAGTCTTTTGGAACAATGAGACAACAAACAAGAAAAAGGTGATGTAAATGAAGTTTTAACATTTTCATTTGATTAACTTCCTTGTTTTGTTGAGCAAGAAGAAGGAAACATAAAATTTCAATGCATCACAAGTTTGGAGCTAATAGAAGTTGGAAATAAGCATGAAAATATGTTGTCCCATGAGGAGGTAAGTCAAGACAACCTTGTTTTGCAAAATAAGGAAGTCGATACACACAAGGTTGTTCAAACTAAATATGATGTCAAAATTAATCCTCTTATTTGTAAAATCAAGGAAGAGGTTGAAGAAGTCTTCTTTTGGGATGATTTGGAGGAATTTTATTCAAATTTTAATTCCAAGCCAACACCTATAAAAGAGGAAAATCATGAGCATCAAGAACATAAGGCATAAATATCCATGCTTATGCCAAATCAGTCACAAGAAATAAAGAAAATAAGTCAGAAAAATGATGAGATAACAGACTATAAGCATGAAACCAACAAGGATGCATCAAAGATCACCTTTTCAAGAGGGTGTCCTATCAGACATCTAGCTAAAGTGGAGGCCACCAAAGTACCACAAGTCATACTTGCACCCAAGCATGAAATTGCAACTAAAGAAGAATGCACTCAACTCACTTATCCACTTTGGGAGGATAGTGTACATTACCAATGTGAAGCGGTAAGTGGGTGTGATTTCATTCTCCAAGAGTTATTGCAACCATTGGTTAAGCATCTATTTTATATCCACCTTCTCTTTTCTACTCATAAGCATGTAAACCATTGCAAACTAATGAGAATAGGAAGCTATTATAGAGAATCAATTAATGGTTTTGTTTGAGCAAGACTTGTTGTTGGTCAGGAGATGTTTACTTTCAAGTCAATAAGTGTTGATGCACATAGTTAGTTTTCCTTTTCTCCAAGTGTTGAAGCACATTAATTTAGGTGTTTAGTTAGCTTTGTTGAGGTGTTAACAACCGGTTATCTAGTCTGGCTTTCAATTTGTCTCAACCTTTTTGACTCTATGTCCAATGGATATGCTTAAAGCTACTAGTCCTTGAGTTTTAGCAGGGCATAACTTTTGTGGACATCACCAAAAGTGTTAACCTATTATATCTAGCTGATCTAAATAGGTTACACCAAATATTTTTATTATACTTGTGAAGGTTTAGCACTTAATAAGGTTTCTAAGAAATCCTCAATCTTGTCAAAAGTGTTAAAGAGGTCTTATCAAATTTTACCAAGTCTACGCGCATTAGTAAAGGAGGGAAAAAATATGTAAAAAGTGAGCCAGATTGATCAAAATAATGCAGATATAGAAGTGTCCAATCCAAGTGCATTTGAGTTTGCTACAAATAATAAAGTAAAGAATTGGATAGATTAGCAGAGGGTATTGAGAAGGCATGCCCTATTTATCAGAATCAGGGTATTTGTTCAACAAACCTCAAGAAAGCTTGAAGGATTGACAAGATGATAAAGAGGTGTCAACATGTTTGAAATATTTTTACCATAGGGATTATTGGTAGTTATCTATAAATGATGATTGTCATACATTTTTGAGGGAGCCCTCAAGACATATTTCTTTCGAAGGAAATTTGGTGTTCTAAATATTCATATTCCTAATGAAGAGAATACTTGAAAACTAAATGTTGTAGTCTATCTTCAAACTAGGGATTTGTTGTGGTATTTTCTCAGTGTGTACTTGTTGCAACAGTGGCTTTGTTCATGCATTCTATATTCAAGATTTTAATTTGGATTCAAAAGTGGTCCTTGATGATATTAGGTCTGCTATGAAATTATGATAGGAGGCTTAGGTTCCATAATCCTTTTTAGGGTTCATTCATATTATTGAAATATATGTCTTCATGTGTCATTTTTGAGAGAGTAATTCTCACAAAGTTTTTGGTGATAGTGGAGGGCTAGTATGTTGCCATACATTTCTATCATAAAAAGGTGAAACGATAGTAAGCATATGATAGAGACATAGAAGACAAGGATAATCAAGGAAATGGTCATCATAGTTTTTTTGAATGAGAAATCATTAGAAATGATGGGTTTCAACACTTCAAAATCAACACAAGATAGAGTGAAAGGATTACAGGGATAACTAGTGGGTAGTAATAGTGATCTACACTCTACTAGTACAAAGACATGATACATTCATGGGCAGCCTTATGAAGCATGACATTATAATGGAGTACAAGATTATATAATAGTAGAGAGAAGGAGATCAGACGAGAAGCAGGATAAGCATTCAAAGAATGTATAATTACTACATGAAAGAAATAAACACTTTGTTTCTCTAAGCTTCATCACATGGCAGTGATTGAAGCTAATATCACTGGTTACATTGTTGGGGCAACAAACACACAGTTGATTTTACATTGTTGGGGCAGTAGACACACAGTTGATGGTAAACAAATCATGGTAGAATCCTTCATGAGACCTTCCAAGCTTTTGTATTGAGTTCTTTAGGGCTTGGATCCAAGAACCACTGCAAGCATGTTTGTTGAGGTTAGATGTATTGGGGAAAATCAAATCAGTGGAGAAGATTGCTTTATTATGAGGTTTTGTGTAGATTTTCCAACCTAGAAGGCTAGAAGTGATGGCCTTGCTGAGATCGCAAGACATGTTCTATTTTACTATTACGGCTGGTATTTATCTATTTCCATCAAACTATCATTTCTTTCCTAAATCTTGTACTTTTTTTAATGAAGTTTTGTGCCAAAGCTTTCCAAACACTAAGAGATTGGAGGAAAGGGATATCGTGATTATGGATGTCATTGTTTATTACAATTGTGTTCATGGAGATATAAATGTAACATTTTTTTGGTTAAGTTAATGAGGCTTGTTGAAAACTGGATTAGTCTACAAATGAATGTCTGGAGAAAGTAATTGCTACAGTAAAATCTGCAATAAGGTTTCATGAATCGAGTAAGGCTATTAATTGGCATTCCTCAATGTCAGTATTATCTATAGTGACTGGATAATGTGACTTCAACTCCTATGCAAGTTGAGTATGGTATCATGACATAGGAGATGTGTGAATATGGTTGGAATGTGAGTCAGTATTACAAAGAATTAACTAAAAAATTCCATTTGGAAATGACTCATTAAAGATCGCAATGATGCTACTACCTTGCAATCTTGAAATGTCTTGATGGTGTTCAATGTGGCATCATACTAGAACTAAATGGATATAATTGATGAGAATAGAAGCATATAGTGCTTACTATGACGATGGAAACAATGTATGTTATGTTAAAATTCAAAGGTAATAATATCACTTTGCTTAATGACAACACTCTATGTATTGGCATAGACTCTATTATCTAGGATATTTGTTTTTTGGGAAAATTGAAGATGATTTTTTATGCATTCGAAGAGAAGGACAAGATATAATAGAGTTGATGCATTTGTGGGAAGCTGTCATGTGTGAAGAAGTCCAAGTTGGTTGAATCTCTACGTGGATTTAGATTTTTGTTTAGATGGAAAAAGGTTAGGGTTTTATTTTTTTAACCTTGGTAGGCGTCTCAAACCATGGAGGTGGTATAACAAGTGTTTATATTTTGAGAAGTACAAGAATATAGGTGGCCACCGCCAACAAGATTTTGAGGTTTTCTAGTTTAAAAGGTAGTACATGTCAAAAACATCAACACAAGGAAAGTGAAGTATGGGGTTCCTCCTGTAATATTTTTAGAATCTATTAATGTTGCCCTTAAAGGAATGGGCATAAGTAATTTGTACAGTCATCAGGAAGAAGCAATGCAAGTTGTAGTATTGGGAAAAAATGTTGTTGTGGCAACATCAATTTCCAATGGAAAGTTGCTTACATGTGAATCATATGGGTACTATTTTGTAGTCTCATATTGAATATGATGATAAAGAGGATGAGGTAGGATTGAGGCATCTTCTTCAAGAAACAGTTATGCCAATGATGATAGTAAGGTTTTCAAGATTGATGTTGCTTGCAAGACAATTCTAAAGCTATAACCAGTAAAACAAATGGTTGATTCTAATTTAGGGGGTCTCCAAAATTCTTAGAGGTAATCACTGAGTTGCAGCTAAGTTGCATCAAGACAGAGGAAATGATGTATATGATAGGTATAGCAACATGAGAAGAAGAGTTTTCCTTGGTAATGGTAGATAATTATGATATGTTCTTTCAACTGACATCTATTGTATTTGAGTGGCTTTTGTAGGATGGTATTGTTGAAGTTGCAGTACATATGCTTGGAAAAACCTTATCCAATGGGCTAATTTTCAATCTATAGTAGAAGTAATAATTTGATCAATAAAGTTGGATGTGAATTACAAACCTAATGGTCGATAAGAAGGGGATCGATTGAAGTAAATAGAGGAAGGAATCAAACTAGTTTAATTATGAAAGATCATGAATTATATAAAATTTATAATTGAACAACCTTATAAGAGTTGACACCACCAAGAAGATGACTAATAATCAGGAAGTTCGGTCCATATAATGGAGTTACAATGAAAATTGGATGGTCACTGGTGACAATGGTGGTACCATCAAGTACTAGAAAGATTATATGAACAAGGTGAAAGTAAACAAATTAGCACATGGAAATACCATTATGTGGTTTGAGCTTCTATAGAATAGACGTTATAATTTTTCTCTTGCTCAAATGATACAACTATTAAGGTCTGGGACTTTGCTTACCTCTAGGAAGAGCGATCTTTGATAGTTAGGCCATGGGTGGGGTATAAAAAGTTTGACTGGAATCCAATGAAATATTTTCTTATTTCAAATGGAAAGTAAAATCATATAAAACCATGGGATGCAAAGGCTGGAAAGGAGTCATGCTCACTATGTGGTCAAAAGGACTATAGTCCTATGTGTCAAATGGAATCAAAATGGAAATTGGGTGTTTTCTACATCTAAGGACCATATTATAAATCTCTTTGACCTACGAAGTTTGAAAGAGCTTGAATCCTATCATGGGTATTGAAAATATGTAACAACATTGGCTCAACTTCCTTTCTATGAGGAGTTATTTGTGAGTTCGAGCTTTGATGAATTCATTATAAACTAGTTTGTTGGGAATGAAGTACATCAAGTTGAAGTACATAATGCACATGAAAGTGTTAGGGTTAGAAGGAAAATATCTAACAGTTAAATGCATATTTGATCAATAAAATAGATAAATAAAACACATAGAAAATTATAGCAGAAACAAGACAACACAAAGAATTTAATGTGGTTCACCCAATCCAAGCTACATCCACAAAACTGCGGCCATCTAATGATTTTATTATCTAGTGTAAAACATATTACAATCTCGCTAATAATTCCCTTATGTAACCCCCATCCAAACCGCTTATAACAAGCTTTTTAGAATCTTCTAGAATTAGGGTTTTACAAAGTCAATTTTTTTTGTTATCAGTGACGAAATAAAAACTGGGAAAAAAATAATCTCGGGGGTTGCCACCCCTAAACCCCCACCTGAGGCCCGACCTGGCCTCGAACCATGGCGAGAATACATGAAGAGTCACTACTGAATTTGACTCCATTTTCTGATGAACATTTGTCAGTCGTTTGACAAACATTTATCAGAAAATCGACGAATTGACGAAAAAAAATCCATCGCTATTTTTTCATCGAAATTCCAACGACGAATTAAACGTCGAAATAACGGCGCAGATTCGTCAGTCGTCGACATCATAAAATGACTCAGATGTTTGTCAAAATATCGATGATGTCAAAATATTGACAATAACTTCGTGTATTCACCGATGAATTACAACCAAAATGCAATTGCAATGGCTCTTCTGAAGCATCGAAACAACACCAGAAGTTCATCGCCATTTTGATGAAATGGGCAAGGAGTAGCGTCGAAACAACACTAGAAGTTCGTCGGCATTTCAACGAAATGGGAAAGGAGTTACGACGAATCTTTCATCATAGCTATAGCAACTTTGTCGGACCTTTTCGGTGATTCATCAATGGCCTTCGTCGAAATTGCGACGAAACAATGCAATTTTGAAAAAAAAAAATTCGTTGAAATGTACCATCGCAGAGACTCTTGGTGATGATCACTGAAGCCAACCCATTAGTGAGAGATCAATCATCGGCATAGGATAGAAAACTCACTCTGATAGTCCATGTCTTGTCGATGACTTCCATCGGCAAGATAGATCCAATGTCACACCGATCTGACCTCTTCAGGAGTTTTGAACACTATTGGTTATCAACAAGACATTCTGAGGGTCTCGCCAATTAAACAAGTGTCTAAGAGAAAGTAAACAAATGGAACCTATTAATTTTCTTATTTTGGGGTTCTTTAAATCATAGAATAGATACCATGTTCTTGTGTATAATGTACTTATATTCAGATTTGAATTTGAGACCAATTGTCATTGCACATACCATTTTACTTACACAGTATTCTATAAGCAATATATTGATAATGCCAAATGATTTATGGTGTTGTACAACTCTACCTATCATCATAGTTCTATTGTTCCCCCCTAGAGAATCCTGCAAAGATAAGTTTACAATACCAAGTCAAATAATATGAAAAAGACTTACTTCCATACAAATTAAATGATTATTCTCACAATGGCAATTGTCTAATTACAACAACAATTTCATGAAAGGTTATCCATGCTTCATAAGAGATGACTGATCATACATCCTGGAGACTACAAGATGCATAGAAAAGAATTACACTTGAGGAACAACCAAGAGACTAACAGGGAAGGAGTTAAAGAAGCGTCACGGATTGAGAAAATGTGTAGGGAAAATGTTGAGCAGTGTCAAAAGAACAAAGCTTGTAGAACATATTCTTGACCTAATCAAGCTCTTGAACAACTTAAACAAAATTAAAATGCTAACACATACATGAGACATGTAATGAACTTCCAATATCTACTATCTTTTTCATTAATGCAGAGGTAGGTAAAGGAGAAATAATTATAATTGTAACACTATTCATAGTCCAGTAAATTATGTTCATAATTTGTGTTCAATGGACCTCAGTTTTATCATTATACTTCCCATCTAATACCATATTTTAATCTAGGGTTCAACTATCTCAAATCTAAAGAAGCACCTTCAATTAACCATTTAAAGTACTATAAAATAAGGTAAGACTTTTACTTGAGAAAGATTGGGTACACTTGTAGGATTAAAAATCTCACAATCATCAAGATTTATTGGCACACAGACACAACCTGCAACATATGAAGTAATGGATGACTAAAAGTTAGTGAAATGGTCCTTAATATGTGACTGGTTTGCAAATTGTTTGGTAGAAAATAAGGTTACAAATAAGATTATGAAAAATTATGAGGGACAATCGTAATCATCAAAATAGATGAAAAGTGTAAAGGAAAGAGCCAAGCTACATCTCTGGAGCCTAAAAAAAACACATGCAAGAAACATAAAAAAAAGAACAAACCAGGTTTTGGATGAATACAAAATGGTGCCTTCAGTAAGTGATTCATATGCTTTCACACCTTACACAGGACATTAAGAAGATTTTAGTCTTCCTCTTTGAAATTAACTACTTACAGAATAAACCTAGAAAACAATATTATATACCTCCATGTCTAGCCAAGGGTGGGTATAAGAGAAAAAAAATTCCTGAATGCAATGCCGAAAAATATCAATGGGTGTGTAGGTTTGTATTACTCAAAATATCATTTCACTGCCTAAGGAAAAATACCAAAGTGATGTTTTAAATTTCAATCTTCACATAGGCTCCCTTATTGCTACACATGCATATACAAGCATTATTCGATCTCTAAACTATTCAAATATTAAGGATTTAATTAGCTATAAGATGGAAAGTTGTTGTTTAGACATAATCCATCATCTTTTACATATCTTTATTTACTCCTATCGCTTCAAATAAATTTGTGTAAATGAGATAGAAATGTGAATCTTTTATGACAAAGAAAATTCTTAAAAGGAGGGGGGAGAGAGCAAAGGGTAGGGGGCAAGAGAATTCTTTAATGTATATCAAAGTATTACATTTTGATCATTATAACAATAAAATGAATCTTAAGTTTGAAGCATTAATATCATTTACAACATTTATGATCAAGAATGAATGTAAGTAGAGAAACTTTTGCATACCTGCAGATGGTACAAAATTTCATGGTTAAGTGGAAGCCTCCCATCAACAAAAAGATCCAAATATCCCTATATCTATCTCAATTGAGCCTCTAAACCCTTTAGAGTTGTCAATTTTTCAACTAACTTATTATGCACAAAAGTCAAATTTTAGAGTTATGCCTACTAAAAACAGAAGAAACAGAGCTTTGAAACCAAATCCACTCACAACACAATGTGGTATTCATACAAACCTATACAAATGAACTAAACTCAGAACATTGGAATGGAAAAAACTTCAAATTATGAAGCAGAGCATGGATTCAGGGTATAAAGAACACTATTTTTCTGCCACCATAGTGAAAGTTAGCACCTTTTCATCTTTGCATATTGGTTTGATGCTTCAAACCATGCATTTATTATATTGAAAAGTGCATTACCTTATTGAGCTTTTGTTTCGAGAATATTTTAATATTCTCTACTTCTTAAT
>VDFB02105785.1:199096861-199156746 GCA_007258455.2 Sequoia sempervirens
TAGTGTCTCAAAATTCAAATTATTATAAGTTTTTGGAAACTGTTCTTAATCCCACTCTTGTAGATACAATCTATGATGATATTTTTAAATTAAGCCCAAGGCAACAAGGACTCATGGTAAAAATTGAATTTCCTTTTGATTGGTATTTTGGATAACATTATACCATGATCAAGTTAGGTGGATTCAAAGGGAGGTCTTCAAACTCCAAATATTTGTTACTTTAATAAAGTACTAGCTTTTGAGTTCTCCCACCACATAGATGCATCAACTTTGAATGGGGTACAAGTAAAAAAAAAGATACTTCTTGTAGCATCAAAAATTGTCACCCTAGGTTTAGCTCCCCCCTATGTGCTTGGGCCTAATTATGCAGTAATTACCCATTTTATGAACATTCTTGGAAAATCAAACATGGGAAATCAAATTAAGCATTTAATATTTTTTTGTCGACAATTTTAGACCTCAAAAAAGGTGGATCTAGTCTAGGGTGCACTGCACCCTAGAACACCTAATTTGGCCCCAAATTTGAATATGTCAGTGTCGATAATTTATTATTTTAATTTACAACTTCAAATGTCAACTATTGACATTTAATTCTTGGGAAATTAGAAGAATTACATATAAATACAGTATTTTCATCATTTGAAATCCTAAGGAGGACTAGCACTTCAATTGAGTGAATCAAGTATCCTAAAATTGGTCAAGGGAAGTCAACAAACTTATCAAGAATTTTAGTAGCATTATTACAATACTTTCATTAATCAAGTTCAAGATTGTAAGACATCAAGATGAAGGAAGCAATTATGTCCAAGAAGATATTGTGATCAATCATGCAAAATTAGGAAGATTTATTGAGTTATCCTCTACATGTTAGTTGCAACAATATATTGTGTATGTGAGTTAACCTTTTATAGGTCTATCAAGAATTCAAGGCCTCCATCAATCAAATTGTGTGTGGCATCTCTTCATCAAGGGTTTTACATCAAGGTAACATTATCATTTGTTATTTATCAATTTCAATCAATTATTATTTTTTGGGCCTCTGCCTAACCTACAACATGCCCTCTTGATCATCATCAATCATTGTACATGGAGGTAGAAATACCAACATGAGGTTTGACTTAGGAAATCCCCTATACAACACAACCTTTTCCCCCATTTTCATGTGTGCATATGCCAAATCTGGAACTTTCTATAGTGACGGAAAATGTATCCCTTTACATTTCCTCACTTTTTTGGGCCCTCCTAGTTAATTTGGACTTAATTGTGCCTTAATTTAGTGTTGTAAAATATATTTATTTACACTTTCAAACTTATTTCAGGCTCCTTTAATTGATTGAGATTATTTTTTCCTTAATTGGCCCCTTAATTCATTTACAAGACCATTAAATTACATTTTCTGAAGGGGAAACCTGACATTAATTAATGCCAATACATAATACTTCACATTGAGTAATGTGTGTTCCAAGAATTAGGGTCTAGCACCCATTTTCCCATGGGCAAATGGGTCCTCCCTAAGCCTTGAAACCCATTTTTAAATATCTTTTTGGTGGTATTTTTATCATCCTAAATTCTAATTCTAAAGGTCGGCTTGTAATGTTTTAATTTTAGGAAATTAAGGATAAATGTCTATAAATATAAGGTTATTTCATCAATTCAAAACATCTAGCAAGAGGTGAACTTAAAAGAGTCAATATTATTGTCAAGAGCATATTTATCAAGGGTTTATTGCAGAATTCAAGATCTCAAGCATCATGTCAAATTTATGTTCAATCGTGCATGTTTTTGGAGCTAACATTGTGATGTAGGTTTCAAGATCCAATCCAAGCATTCAAGTCAAAGATTCAAAGCAAGATTCAAGTATCAATATCCACATCCATTGAAGCCATTTCATGCAAGATTCACATCAATACTTCAGTCTTTTCAAGGTTTATTCAAAGTTTTGGTGAGTTGAAACATTGAATTGTTCATTCATCAATCCATTCATGCTAATTCATTTCATTTCAAGGCTTAATTACAAAAACGGGGTTTGACCAAGGCAAACCCCCATTTACCCAATAAAAAACATTTTTCCCCTCTCTTTGTGTGTTGTAGATTTTCAAGTTGAAGAAAAGTTGAAGATCTCAAAGTTGCAAAATTGCAAAGTTTCATTTGTTGTCACCTTTGTTGTCATCTCACAGAAACTCAAATCCCAAATTTATTTCCAATTGTTTGACTATGAATCCCGAAGGATCTGGAAGTGCAAATGTAGGAGAAAAGGACCTAGAAATAAATTTTGGAAAGATGAACAAGGACCCATTCACCTATGGTCAAATGACTCCCATGATAGCTTCCAAAAATAGTGTTTTGTGAGAGGTACACAACATTTTCTATTCCCAGATTTTCCTAAAGCTTTACTATTTCTGATAGCCCTGTGTTTCATATATCAAATCTATTTTTTATATGTCATGAATAAATGCATTTGGTATTTTTAATCTTTCTCCCAAAACCCCTATTCAGTCATTTCTATCAAAAAGTTATCTCAGGACACTTTGCAATCAACAGGGACACTTTGCAACTATTTTTGAGATAAATTTTAAGTGTCCTCCACTCATCTAATTTGCATGAAATAAATTATGTTTGTTAGCTCTATGCTTCATCTACTCAGATCTAGTCTTACATTTCAGTTTTGATTTGATTTGATATTTTATTTTCATCTCCCAAAAGTGTTGTTTAGTCCACATACACACATAAAGGAAATTGCAAGATTCCTTAAAGAATTCACTCGCCTAAGGGTTGAAAGTGGATTTTGATCTGAGGGATCTCATTTCCTGAATGAAATAGAAGAATAGGTAGGTTCATTCACCCCATTTTTTCCTTTCTATTTATAGTAAGTTTGGTGAAACATTCCAAATTTAGTATAAAACCCTATGTGTTTTGAACCCTACCCTATTTTTCTATGTTTCACTTCAATAGGTGATAGTCTCAAGAAAAAAGTGTAGACCTTAATCCACATAGTGGAAATTTCAAATCTGAAAAAGAACCAAGCCACCCTAGGGTGCATTGTGCCCTTGTCCTTGAAAATTAGGCTCAAATTTATAGTACATGTTCCTCTTTGTGTCTCAATCTCAGATTTGATGCCATTTTGTTATTTTCCATTTTCATCTATATGATAAATCATTATTAGATCTAAGGTTGTATATCAAATAGATTTGTCAAAACACAAATCAGATTTATCATGCTCACAAAACATCACAACATAAACAATAGGGGATTGGCTCTCCATTATTACAACAAGATAATAATCAAAACCTTGGTTCATTTATGTTTAATGTTGAGTTAAGTGAAAAGGATATCATCTTAGTTATCCTAATTGGATCTAGGATCACTTTTCCTACACAACACTTCTATAATATCTCATTGTCCTTTAGAGGAGTGACACTAAATAGAAGTTCTCATGAATTCTTGTAGTTCAAGCTAGAAGATCTTGGACTACAATTAATTGATGGTTTCTAGAGTTATACCTTGAATGACTTTATGGCTAATTGGTTGAAGAATTTATAAGTCAAAGATAGATTCATCAATCAAGGAAAATAAGGTATATAAATGAATAGAGGATTAATATATGATTCTCCTAGTTCATATGTGGAGATATATAAGATAAAACTAGGTTGATTCCTCCTTAGAAATATTTATACACACCTCTCCACATCTTTGACCATACAAAATCATGATGTGAAAATTTTAAAATATATTAAGAATCATGGACTAGAGTGAAGAAAAAAATAGATCCTATTGGAGATATGGGCAAGAGATACATGAGACAAAAAAAAAGATATGAATAAGTTCCTACCAATGGAACTTGGGAAAACTATATGATGAAGAGCATGATTCTCTAACCTCTAGCTATGACATGAGAAAAATTACAAGAAGAGGTACATCATAACAATCAAAGTTAAGGCCGAAGAAAAGTAGCACAAGGCTCATATGGAATAAAAAAATATCATAGGTTTAGTTGAAAAAATTCTTCCACAACCATCCGATCATCCTCCTTAGCCAGAACCACTGAATAACATGCCTAGGAAAACATCACATCACCTACCCATTTTACTCAAACAAATTCAAAATTTGGGAGCCTCAAGGTACAATTAGAATATTTTAATTAGGGTACTTAAGCCACTCTCCAAAGAGGAATGGAGATGGTACAAAAAATAACTAGATATCCTCATAAGTCCATTTGTAACGCCCCCGCCACGCAACCCTAGGGGAAGTTGCAATTAACAACACATGCAATAATTTTTTTTTCTTAAGAAAAAAAGCAAGAAAGTTCACTACACAATGCCAATGACCCCTAAGGTTACGAGACTGAGTTTACTTCAAACCAAACAAGAAACATGAATGAAAAACCATTACAATTAATTGATCAACAAATTAATGTGCATACATTCCATCCAAGATAAAATTAAATCAGAGACATAAGAATTCCACATGATCCCAATAATATACTTTACAATATGGTTACAACACTCATTCCCCGAATGAGATACTTCCAAAATATAAGGATTACAATTTACAACTTCCACCTCGATACAAGAGGGGTATAAAATTACATTTATAACTGAAAGAATAAAACATGAAGAACTGGATCCCACGAGCTCTCCCACTGGAAATATTGTCCAAACGAACAAAAGCCGACCCCAACGGAATAAGATGCACGTTCCACCCAACCATGTGATACCCGAAGGCTCACCCCCCATGCTAGGAGATAGTAACAAGGTTTTCTAGACAAGACCTTCCAACCCTAGACACGGGCTAACTCACACTGACACAACCAAACACATGAACCAAACATCCAAAAGGATAACACAAGTACAACTCCACCATCACCGACATAGGTCACATTGCTTCTAGAAATAAAACAAATCAAGAATGATAAGAAGACCATGCACATAAACCCAAATACCAACTGTTGTCGTAGAAAGAGTGTCATCACACAGCTCGTCATGGGATATCCTCTAGGAATCTTCCTAGGCTCCAGCCCCCACTATGGGTTGTCCTGGTGGCCTCTACCAAATCTCGGCACCCATGCTCACTCATGCGGAATCAAATACCTCTCGTAAGGACAAGTAGATGACCTTGCCATTCCAAGCCTTCCCGTCTCATCCCAAGTCTATACAAGCCCTTGCGTCCATGAGCGAGGCTTAATTATCTTAATTAGTGTGAAATACTACCTAACATCTAAGTACATTGATTTAGTTTTCACTTGATTATACCACCTCTGAAGGTGTCCCAGTTTACCTATTTGGGCTCTGGCCCCTAACAGAAGCCACTCTTCTACTTGACAACATACCAAACAAAACTAATCACCAAGAGAATCCCAAGTGCATACCAATACAATAAAATCACTCCAACTCTAGGAGGAACACATAACTAAAACTCACTCCAAACATTGAAGACAACAAAATTCAAAACTATTTCCAAATACTGGAGGCAACAAAGGTCAAAACCCTCTCCAAACACTGGAGGCAACAAAGGTCGAAACCCTCTCCAAACACTAGAGGTAACAAAACACATAATTCACTCCTTCCAAAGGAGGCACAAACCACATAAACCACTTTTAATCCAAGGAGACACAAACTATCCCCGTTTGTGAAAACCGGGTAAAACAACAGAATATGGCTATACACATTACCCAAAACAAACCCAAGGTTGACTAACACTTTACAACACCCACGAAATTAAAAGAAACCCAATCTGGAAGACTTCAGAACATTTACTCTATTTTCATGAACCTCGAGAAAGAACAAATCAACACTAAAAAGCACTTCGAGCAATTAAATAAGCTAAAGTTAGGATTTTCTAAATCTAGTCAATCTCAGTTTCCATTACTTGCATTTATCCAATCAAATATACCAAATTCCTTTCACGATGTTGAAGTATTTAAACACCAATCATTTACTCTAAGTTTCGCAATTATATTCCATAATCAAAATCACTTGATAAATAAAATATTTAGATAAAATAAATTAAGCTTTATTTCAACCTCAAATAAATTAAGCAACTAAATTTTATCTATACATGAGTACAATTAAAACGAAATACATATACATAAAAGTATATACTTGGTATATATATTTAAATTTCTAAACTCATTGAAATAAAACAATTTAATTCAACTAAATAATTTATTTAAAAATATATAAAATATACATATATACATTATATATATATAAATATACTCACTAAAGTATATAATATATATACATAAGTATATGTATAATATATATATATAAATAAATTATTATAAAATAAATATATTTAAATATTAAAATAATATTATATATATACATATAACATATATTTATATTATATAAATAATATATAATATATATATTATATATTATATATATAATATATATTATATATATATTATTATATAATATTAAATATTAAATAATATTTAAAAAAAACAATTTTAAATTTTAAATGAAAAAGCGAACCCCAAAAAGGGGCGTGGGCCCCTCCCATATGGGAGTGGCCAGGCTGCCACGCAGCCTCCCCCGTATGGGGGGTGCTGTGTGGGTAGCGCCGCTGCCTGTGGGCAGTGGTGCTGCTTCCACACAATGCCTCCCAAATGGGGGGTGCTGCGTGGGAGCAGCGCCTCCCATACGAGCGGCGTGGGGGCGTGCTGGGCTTCGGCCCTCCCCTCCACTACAAAATATATATATTTTTATAAATTTTTTTATAAATAAATACCACTGTAAAAAAAAATGCCAAACAGGGTGCTACCCCTGTATTTTTTTAAAAAAAGAACAGAAAATTTTTCCCAGAAAACAAAATGAAAAAGAACATATAATATATTTGTAAATATCTATGTGTGTGCATATGCACAGGTATATTTAAAAATATATATACCCATATTTTAATTCCCAGTTTAAATTGTGCAAATGATCAACATAGTTTGCAATAACAGAGATAAATTGCCAAAACAACAAAGGGTTTAAAAAATTTCAGTTTGAATGAAGATTTTCTTTTGGGTTTTCTTTCATATTTTCATTGTGTAATCTTTGTTTTGATTTTCTTCCCTAATTCCAACAACAATTTTGCAAGTTTTGAAATCATTTCAAATGGATTTAAGGAATAAAAGACAACATTTCCAGATTTAAAGCTCATCCAAAATGAAACAAGAAAACAGAAGAAAGCAAATAGGAACCTGGTGTTTTCTCCCCAAGCTTGAAGACTCCAACAATGGTGATTCCAATCTCCTCTTCAACTCCAAATTCAGCCACAACAAAACAAACTCTCCACCAAAATCCAAGATTGAAAAACAAATGAATTTTCATTTCTTTACATAGAGCTTTCCCCAAATTTGGTCAAACCCCTAAAATATCCCACCCACTAAATTTATTGAGCTTTTGGAGGATATTTCCTTTTTTAACAAATTTTTAAAACAATTTAGTTTCAAAGAATGACATTTCAAATTTTCATAATTTCATTTAAAACTAAAATCCCCAAAGTTGCAAAGAATGTATATTTTATCAAACATTTCCAAAAAGTGAGATTTAACACATTTCTATTTTTATTATCATTTAACTTAACTATCTAACATGATTTCCTCTTACATTTTAAATTTTAAATCTAAATATACAATAATGGCAAAATACTATTTCATTTAATTTAGGACCATTTGCCTAGTTAACCAATAAACTAAAATTTATTTTATTAATTAAATCAACATAATCAATGAAATAAAATAATATTCAACATTGAAACTAGATATGTTAAGTCATCACTTTAACCATACCCACCATTTAATAGCCTTTAAAATACGAATTGAAATAGCTAACCATGGAGGAATGAACCAATCAAAACCGCTAAAGCCAACGACAACTATGGCTAGGGTGACAACTTGGCACAAAAAACCTAGCTACTATCTCCCAATCGATTACTGTTGGTCAATGGACACGCTCGAACCTGTGAAGTCAGGTGGAGTCAATGTCCTATACCTGTTAACCTGCAAACAAAGAGCATATCAAACGTGCAAATATATATATATATATAATAAGACACACCGTGAAGCGAAAATCTCGAAATCGTAGGGCGCTCGCAAGCGAGTGATACAATCCCTTCCCCTTCACCAATACAGGCTCTAAAACTGACGAGTCTAACAACCACAATATAATTAAAGCATAAAAATTTTTAAATTAAATAATTGCTACGCAAATACAAAACATGCCATAATGATAACATCTAAATAAAATCCCATCACATCAAAATATAATGTTTACATCGCTTAGCAGATAGCGGTCAAAAGTAACCAAGTATCAAAATCAGAGTGCTAACAAAAGTGAAGCATACATAAAAACATTGATTGATCAAACGAGCAAAATGGAGGGGTGCTACACTATTTCCCAATCTATCACAAAACAAGTTGGACCCATAGTAGATAAACCAACAATTAGTGCATAGATAGATTTGATTCAAGGCTCAAATAATACATCATCTATCCAAGTGGAAAGAAAGAAAATAAAATTAGTTGTTCTAAGGAGCATTGACTTAGAAGCAAAGGGTGCCCAAACAATACTACAAGAAATGATACTTTTAGTTGTTTCATCCATGCAGGTATGCATTTCTCTCCCATCTACTCAGTTTTAAATTGTTCCTACAATAATTATCTTCCCTCTAACAATTCAAATTATTTATCTTTCTTAACACCCTTCCTCTATTGAAATAAACTATATTCTAGAAATTATTATTCCGCCATTTTTAATCTCTCTACCTCATATCCAAACCACTCCTTCACCATCTAGATATGCACCTTATCCATTCCTCTCTCAAATATCTATTCAACTACATGTGCAATCTTCAAATACCTCCCTTGACCTTTCTCCCCTTCTACTCTTATGGTCCATTCACCTCTACCTCTTGTTGTGATAATGTAACCCTCCCAATAGATTGTCACATTTTGATATGGCCTTCCTCAAGGATCCCCATTTGTGAATGGGTTTATCTTCTCTTTATATAATTTCCACCAATAACTCTTGATAGCCAAATAGGCTTGTGAGGTCAACATGGATAATTGGAGATAGTGAGAAGATAGAGATACGATGCACATGTATTAGATCGTTCTATGACCTAGTTCAATAATAATGAATGAATACACACATAAATCCTAATGTGGATAATTTATAAGTATTGATGTATTCAAAGGATTATTTAGTACATGTCATTGGCCTAATTATATCATAGGCATGTGCAACTAGAGTTTAGGGTCAAGCTCAAGGAAGAAACATACAAATCTATCATAATCAACTCCTTGAAGCTCATTTAGAAGTTTGAGAATAGAGAAATTGAGCTTACCAAAACTCAAAACATCATAAACTATCTCAAAGCACAAATAAAGGCACAAGACATGGAATTGTTGAACCTGAATAAGGAACTACAAGTTTGAGTTGTCAAAAAATTAGGCTAGGTATGATGTGGCATAGTCAGAATCAAACAAAATGCTACTCACCTTAGTAGGGAACCACCAAAAAATACAAAGAGCCAAAGATTCCAAGAAAAAAATAGTAGAAAAAGTTAAGGACATGCCAAAAGGTGGATAAATTAATAAATGTCAATGATCAACAAATATAAATCCAACAGTTTCAAGTTGAAGTTAAGTTGGATAAACAATCTCCAAAAGTAATACCCCTAGTAAAATAATTGTACACATCTTATTGGTCAAGGATTGCAAAAACTTTCTCTAAGCTCGATATTGGGTTTAAATTTATTTCTTCAAAGAAAAATATCAATATGGGGGTAGGATTCAAGGTAGATTGTGCCGTTATTTCATTTTTTCCCAAAGTCTCTTAGGTGGAGTCCCTAGTTGGGAAATTACATGACTTGCCAAATGAGAATCTAATTATCAAAGATATATAATGGTGAAGTTGAATGAGATCTTGAGCCAAAATAAATCTTCTCTAAAGTGTAAGGTTGAATTGGTCACTTTAGAGTAGGTTATGTAAGGAATAAGGGAGCACATCACCACATGAATTCAAAAGGGACACCCCTCCTCATTCCATGATGATAATAAAATATTAGAGGAAGAATAATTCAAGGCAATGTTCATGGAAAAATAAGTATACCAAACATCTTTTGGGGTTGGGTTCATACACCGAGCATTGCAAGAGTAGAGGTAGTCATCTACCCTCTAACACAATTGAAGTTCCAATCCAAAGTCACTATGGAGAAGCTCAAGAGCATCTTACAAAAAGATACCATTTATTTAGACAAATCTTTCCAAGGTTTTAAGAGGAAAGGCTACCCAAATAATATGGAATGGGCCTCACTCCAAGATGCTCTAAAGAAATTGCAAGTACTCCCTACTATAAAATACTAAAATTTTAAAAATTTGATTTGGCATACATCTTCAAAAACCAAAAACTAGATTCTTTGTTACAAACAAAAATCCCCTAAAAGATCACTAAAACTATAGATTTTTACTCTTCATTTACCCTTTTAGTACAATATTGATAAATTATTCTTTATTCTTATCTTTTCTAACATTTGATCCCTTTTAGTTTGAGAATTCATGAAGCTTTCACTCTCTATTTTCACAAGTTAAAAAAAAATCAATATTGAATTCGTTGTAATGGGAAGAAGCTATAAGTTTGAAAATTATTCTCTATTACTCCATTGGATTAAAATTGACACATTGAATCCGGTGGGTTCTATAGTAAGAAAAATATTATAAAGAAGGCTTTCAAAGAAGCAAAATTGTTGATTGACATAAAAAATCCAACAATTGACAAAATTCTTGAAGTTGTCAATCTAACAACTAAGGCTATTATGACATTGGATAGAATTTGATGATTCAACCAAATTGATGGGCCTACTATTGTTTATGATTTTCCACAAAGAGTAAAAGAAAAATTTAGGCATACATCCTATTAGTTATGTGTTACGATGGCGCTCCTCAAAGAAATGGTCAATCTGACATATTTTTATAAGCAACACCATTTTCTAAAAGATGACACAATGGACTAAGTGGCTCCCAATTTGATAAAGGTAAAGGGTTATGATCTAAACTCACAATGCAATGAACCATTAATTTTTCCTATGCACCATTTCAAGAGTGTCAACCTACAATTATATGTATTAAAGACATGTCGCCATGTAGTGAACCTGTGGCGCTGTAATGTTTCCCAAGAATGTTACCAAAATTGATACATATTGCTATTGTGTCATTGGTTAAAGATAGATATATTACAAGGCAGGTGGACCAATTGAATTCATCTAATATAATAAAGTTAGTATACGACCAACATTGAAATAAAATCTTGAAGAAGGAAGTGCATTTTAGATTTCTCTCAATTATCATCCATAAAGCTAAATTTAGCTCCATTACATGGATTTCTTATGTGCAATCACCCAATTCTATGGAGTTTTTATATGAAAGTGAATGGTATAAATATGTAGCTTCTATTCTATAGAAGGATTTTGATAGATGAGGGAAAATACATATATTTTTGGTATTTAAGTCTTTTAGACAAGATATTGCTTTTCATATTTAATTCATTGAACTTGTGTAACTGTGTAGTTTTCTCTTTTAGACTTCATGTAAAGAAAATGAATATATATAAATCATCTCTTATTATTGTGTCTACTCATGGATTTTCTCTTATTCTTATTATTAGATTCAATTTTTATGTCATTGAGTACCTTAATTTTTTTATGGAAAATTATATAATTTATAAATTTCATTAAAATCATGCATAAGTGTGCCCTTTTCTCTTCATTAAGAATTGGTTTTTTTAAATGTTATGATCTCTATGTTAATGTTCAAATGGAAGAAAGTAAAACTATTTTTTTGAATATTTACCTCATAGTGTAGTATTTCATTTTAAGAAAATTACTCACTTTTCTTTATTAAAATTATCAATAATACATTGAAGATCCTATGAAGAGTGAGCTTCTAAAATCGTAGAGGTTATCTTTCGAACCATGTCCCACATTTGCGATATTTCCCATGTTGATGCAATTTTATATGTGTATTGAAATTTGAACATCAATATTCCCCTTAGAGTAGCTTGTATCCAATCATCTTTTCTCCTAGAACACATAACCATGAGATACTAAATGTGGCCAAATTGGAGAAAATATTTCTAAACGATTCTCAGGAATGTGGGTTTGAATGCTTTTAGGTTGATAACAATTTTTGTAAGACTCGTTTATATTGAATGTGTGTTTGCTTGATTTTTATAGTTTGGTTGGCTATTGCTTTGTTGGTTGGGACATATATTTGGAGCATTTGGCCCAAATGTTAAAAGACCTAAAGGTTGCATTTGATTGCATTTATTTTCTTGGAGAGACTAAATAATAACAAAATGAATGATTTCAACTTACTCTAAAATTTCAAAATAATCAATAATAAATGAAAGTAATTACAATTACTTATGTTTTATTCTTTTTGATATGCAAGTAATTAGCAATTAAGAATGAACACCTGAACTAACTATGAATGCCACATAATTTATTCTTTTTCATAATTTTTATAAGATTGCATGTGATTAAAGAATCAAAACCAAGATAGATGAATTTAAACAAGCAATGATTAGTTGTTCTCATAATCACAACAATCTTTACAAAATGAAATTAAAGAAACAACTTGCTGATTTTTGTATTTACTTGGAAGATATTTTTTGTTCTTGATTTGTAATCATTTGATTTCTAAATCAATGTGGTAATCTTTTTGTTGAATGTGGAAGTTAGTTTGATATTTTTATTGAAAAGATGTACTATTATTTGGATGTGAATTTCTACAATAAATAACTAATCTACTAATCTTAATTTCTACACTAAATCTAAAGATTGTAGTTGAAAGTTGTAATTCTAGAGAAATGTGATGTTTATCTAATTAAGCTATATTATGAATATAAACAACTCTAATAAAAATAAATATAAATAAATTGATCACACACCTAGGATAGAAGCAACTCAATATGTTAAGAATGTAGAAGCTGGAGCATGTGTGTCCTTAGTGGCCCAAATTGATACCTTCTCTTTTCCCAACCTTGGAGACTCTTCATTATGGAAGTAGGATGGGAAGCATAAAAAAATTGGAGGAGCAAAAGACCAAATAAATATTCTATTGTAGCTATTGATTGTAGAGCTTAGAAATTTTCAAATGATATATTGATAAATTTTTGAGGCTTTGAAAGACTTGTGTTGTAAAAGAACCTATAAAGAGAGGTGGAATATTGATGTGTTTATCTAGAATCGACTCTTAAAACTACTATTTTAGTGGTGTATGGAGAGAGAAGAGTGTGGATTTTTAAGTATAAGAGAAAAAGACTCATACAAATCTATTTAGGGAATATTAATATCTTGATCCATAATTAGGGATTTAAATTAAAATTTTCCTATGCTAGGTGTAATCAAGGGTAAACTAGACTTGAAAGATGGTAGATGAATATAAAATAATAAATAAAAGAAATGTAGGGTTTTATGAGCTAACATAGCACTTACACCAAGTTTGGATAAGTCGTGAGGTTTATTCATTCTATATGGGTCATGTGCTAGACTATTAAATCATCATCAAATTTTCACATTTACTTGTGCAATTTAAAGTACTTATAAACTCTCTAGTGTCACCTCACATGTTTTGTTTATCCATTTCAATAAGAATTAGTTTATGATATAGTGTCAATGGAGATCTATAAAATACTCCTTTGGAATCCATACATGCATAGTTTATGTGTATGTACATCACAAAGCCTCATAACATGGTTGTAATAGTTGGTAAAAGGAGACCAAATTTTAGAATTAGGCTCATGATAAACACTTGGCACACTAATACCAAAGAAGATAGTTCTATACAACTTTGCATACTAAACATTCCACATCTCACCTCCACCTACAGATTGATCTACTATAGCCAAAAATATTAAATCTTAGAAACCTTACTCACTAGGAACTCTTCTCTACTTGTATACAAGGTTATCAAGAATTTCAAACCCGTAGTAAGCAAAGTGGTTCACCAAGAAGTATCTAAAATAAAATTGTTCAGACTTGCTTCCTAGTATCAATACAATGAATATTGTTACTTCACAAGGAGAGATGATTGATTTGAGTGGATTCACCAAACTAAGTACCTACAACATGACACCTAAGCCATCCTCTTGGCTTGTGTCAATTATGGGGCTACTTTTTAGGTATATGGTACCTAGAGCACTTCCCAATCATTATAGGGAACACAAATATCTATGTCCACTCTCTAACAAATGTTGCACATGCTCCAACATAGTGCAATATACTTTATAGAGACATAAATAGTTTTGTGGTAAAGATATCTGACCCAAATATTTTAAGTTTCAACACATATTATACAAAAACCATAGCATATAGTTTATCTCAAAAATTTAATCGCATTATCTTGAATGTGATTCAATAATATTTGAACACAAGTATTAGCGCAATGACCAAGTTGGCTCCCAAAGTGCTTATAACGCACCATCATCTACCTAGGCATTAAGGACACATTTAGTAATTGGTTACACTCCATAAATGTTGAGGATGAGAAAATAATTGAGGAAACTACTTGAATTCTTAAGGAGATATATCTTCTTAGTGTCTTTTGATCTCCATGACATGATTATTTGTAAACAATATAAGCATATCTTTGCAATATAGTTTTGATATAGTCATGTAATAAGATAAGAAAAAGATAAATAGTCATACATATTTCTCAAGGGTATTCCATGTACATACCATATAACAAAATAATAATACATTCATTATTTAGTTTTTG
The DNA here is from genome assembly GCA_007258455.2 of Sequoia sempervirens. Lineage (NCBI taxonomy): Eukaryota > Viridiplantae > Streptophyta > Pinopsida > Cupressales > Cupressaceae > Sequoia > Sequoia sempervirens. The sequence goes on from VDFB02105785.1 coordinate 199,111,629, forward strand.
TAATCCTTCTATACATATTTCTCAAGGGCATTCCATGTACGCAACATATAAAAATAAAATAAAACATTCCCTATTTAGTTTTTATATTCCTATCTCTTAATTTTCATATTCTATTTAATTACTTTTCAATATTCTATAACTCAACTTAGTTCTCATTTAGATAGTTTTCCACCAAAATCAAAACCTTGATTCCTAGATCATTGATGTAGGAGCGTCCCAAGCTTATGAGGAATCCTACATCAAATATTTATTGTTTGTTTATTCTCATTTTTCAATTTGTGGGTTATTTTCTAGAAATTTTGGTTTGTCATAGTTGGATTTACTAAAAAATTCATTCGTGAGAACTAAAACCAATGAAATAAACCATCTATGTGGTAAACCATTTCATTAGTGAGAACTTAGACCAACAAAATAAATTATCTATGTGGTAACCCATTTTTATTAGAGTATCACAAGAATATCCACATGTATATTTTATATTTCATGTCTATTATACAAGTTGGATTTCCAAATTAACTTAAGGAAGTATATGAGATGTGTGTCAAATTTAGAACCTTGCACCGAAGGATAATCATGTGGTAGGTCATGTTTAGAGCTTCATTAATTTTGGAATGATCTCTTATTTTGGGATGACCCAAACTTTCTACAAAAAGCTATTCACTATAAAAAGAGTTCTAATTCATTTAAGGAATGATGGAGGAGGGAAATAAGATAAATGAGGATCAAGTATAACCTAAAAACGTAGAGCTAATATAGTGATAGTAACCTAAGAAAGCCATCCTTTGAAGCCAAACTCATGTTAAGTGTTTGAATTGTATTGTATTCTAATACTAAGGTCTATTCTTGTTTTAAGGCATGACAATAGAAATTTTTAATATAATTATTATTTTTGGATTTGATTGTGTAAGATTTTTTAGCATCAAATCTAAAAATAATAACATTAATCTTATAGATTGTGGAGATTTGATGATATTAAATTTTTATATAGTTCATACTATAATTCATCAAAATTCTTCCCTTTTTGTTGAAAAATATTTCCAAGGGTTTCTTTATTCCATTTCTTTAAGTTAAAATTTACATTTCTTAGCTTTCACACTACTTTAAAACTTTTAGATCCTTGCATAGTTCTCTCCCATCATTCTTTAATTTTGTTTCTTAGCCTTGAGTTCAAAAGGCACATTTTCTCAAATATAAAAGGGTAATTAGTCTTTCTTGAGTCTTTTTGTAGATGAAGAATTAAAGAATTATGGTCTAAGCCAATTCAAGGGTAGGAGGAAACATAGTTACATTGGTTTAGCAATTGGTGAGTGGACAATAGAAATCTATCTAATATGAATTGCATAATCTTATCCCCTAATATACTATTACTCCATGTGAACCTATAACCTCTAAGATCTATGTCTAGCATTCCACTCTCTAATATAAAAAGAGATATGTACTCCATGATATCCGATAAATCAAGATATCCCTCTTTCTTCTCTAAGGGGAAATGGGAAAATTGAAATCCCCACCATCGTCAAGTCCAAATCCCCATAATAATTATTGAAATAAATAAATTGAGCCTAGATATTTATTCTCTCAAATTGAGATTTATGATGTAAATGTTTGAGAAAATCCAAGTTTTTTTTATCATCTTTACTGATAAATAAAATTGTTAGATGGTTATTAGTTTCCAAAAGCACTTCCTCCTCCATCACTTGAGTATTCCACAAAGTTCCTAGTCTACTAGAATTCCCCACAGAACTAACTCCCACTTGTGAGGAATTATTTCAAATCATTTTCTTCACACAAGCAAAACTACTTTCTACCATATTTATTTGGTGTAGCAAAAGATATTAAGATTCTGATTTTTCCCAAGGATCCTAACAATGCTATGCTTATTTGTCTTGTTAAACCCTCTTAACATTCCTTAAAGGATTTTCCAAATTATATATTTAGAGGAAGGAGGGGAACTAAAAACCTCCAAAGGTTCTTTGGGTTTCATTTACCACATACTTTTTCATTTCTCTTACTCAAACAAAGTTCGAAGAAGGTCTACCTAGTTTATTGTCCTTTTCAACATCTACATAGTTATTAGAGCTTTTTTTTTCCTAAGGCTAAACTTCTAGGTTTCATTCAATTTATTTTAATTTTTTTAATTATCCCAATGGCATCCTCTATAGTTGAATCTTCATAATATAGTATACTATTTTTATTTTTTTTACAATGGCTAACTTAGGTTTTGCATTAAATAGTTTAACTTTTTATTTGATTTTAGCTTCTAACCTATAGAGTTTCCTTATTAATTTTTCATCTATCCTCATCATTTTCCATCAATATTCCTTGTGATTTTTCCTAGGACCTCTTAGCTTGAATTTTAGCTTGGTATTTTAATTAAAATATTATAAAAGAGATGATATTTTATTTTGTGAGCCTTAATTATATTACTAATACAATTTTCTAGTTTTCATTTAGTTTGATTGGATTTAATTTTTTTTTAGCAATAAAATAATTAAAATAGAAAAACAAATTCAATTATTTATGCATGACAATTAGCTTCATAAGTTCCATGGTTTAGTTTATCCCATTCTTGCAATACACCTAGTATTCACTTCTCTTTTTCTATTATGTTGTTGTTTTCCATCCTTGTTCTGTAATAACCCATCCTAAATTATTACTTAATTAACATTATTGGATTTTGATACATGAATATATTCCCAAATTAAAAAGACATAACTAGTGGCTAAAATCAATCATAGCTACACATGTCCATTTAAAATGAGTCAATGAATCATATATTCACTTCAAAAGTCAAATTACAATATCAGGTTTGACTTGGCTCCTAAGGCCACAAAGTCATTACACTGTACACTTTACATCAAGTAGATGAATGAATTACATCAAGTTACATCTTAGACTATACCAGTCTTGTGAACAACTAAGGTTATTCTTGGACTCTTGCCTCCACTGGTGGACGAGAACATGGTTGAAGCGCTTTACCGCCCAACCGTGAAGCGTACGCTTCCCCAGTATTCTTCTGACTTGAAGAATGCCTAACCCTGCACAAAAAGTTTAGCAAGAGAACAATTTGCAAGGTGGAATCTGGTGCGTGTCCATACATAAACATACAATTTCTATCTACAAGTTAGAAAAGAAAATGCAAGATCTATGCTAGGAATGGTAGAGAGTGAAATCACAAAATTCATACATACATAATGAACTATATTGCTTGGCCAATCATAATAAATGTGTTGCAACAACAACAAACAATAGGTTCTGGTAAAGCAAACCTATACTCTCTGAACTCTATTTCGGCACCCATCTCGGAAGGTAACTTTCTACTATACAATACCTCATAACAACTATCTACCCTCTAGCAGCATCTACCCTGAGGTGCTCTAGTCAACTAAGGTATCACTATTCAGTTCAAGTATTAAAATATTCTTTCACAAATGTCTTCAAAAGAAGAATCAGAATACTAATTTACTCTCTAATCAGAAATTAGATTTATGATTCACAGAGTAATTCAACAATCAGTCATATCATTCTTATGACTATTTTCTACTTTTCATCATAAGTATTTTCCTTTTAAAAATGTACTAAAAACAAAAGAAGGTATGTCACAAGTATGTGTATGTACATAGACAAAGTTTATGTGCATACACATATATGTGCCTACTTATGTTAGAATTTGTGCATACATTCTGAAATAATCATTAATTCAGATTTAAATCTTGAGATAGTATTCCATTTGATGTTTCTTTGTCAAAAATAAAGAATCAAAACAAGTCTAAGCTAATAGTTTCACACATACTATTATTGTATTCTCACAACTGTGATACTCTACATTGTTGTTTACATATGAACATTCATTGTTTAAACAAAACAAGTACTATTTCCTACTAAACAATCATAAAACAAGATGTTTGCATATGAACTTTCATTGTTTAAGTAGAACAAGCACTGCTTCCTACTAAACAATTATAAAGCAAGTTGTTTACATATGTACATCCATTGTTTAAACAGAACAAGTATTGTTTCCTACTAAATAGTTATAAACAAGCTATTTACATATGTACATTCATTGTTTAAATAGAACAAGTATTGTTTCCTACTAAACAACTTTATAAACAAGTTGTTTACATATGTACATTCATTGTTTAAACAAAACAAGTATTGTTTCCTACTAAACAGTTATAAACAAGTTTTTTTTAACTAAACAGTTTATTGAGGAAGGTTGTTTTCAGCTACAAAGATAACTTTTCAACATAACAGTGTCGTTTGCAAAAGAATAATCACTGTTTACGTCAACACAATACTGTTTCAAACTAAACAGTTACATTTAAAGACAATTAATGTTGTTTACTCTATTTTCTTATCTCAAGCTATTTACATGCTAAATGATCACTTTACAAGTAAATGTTCACTGTTTAAAAATCGAACCGGTTTTCCACTATGAACTGAAAATAAATAAATCAAATAGCCCAGTTTCATACATAAGGACAAAATGTCTATTATTCAAATCTTGAACACTTTCATCACTGGAAATTCAATGAGAAACTTTAATATTATAAAGAAAACTAATTTTGACATGTTTGTCGATGAAATACTTGAGCAAATATTTCAGTCAAAGAAGGCATAGAAGTTTCAGGTTCAAAAAATACTCTTTCCATTTCAAGCTGCAACAAACAAACCAAGGTTGCTCTAGATTTGACCAATCTCAATGATTGGGTGCTTTCTTTCTTAGCATCAAAAGTTATAGTTGAAATTGCCCTTATGAGCATACTAGTTTATCCCATGCATGCAACAATATACAACATGCAGACTTATGTCTATACCATTTACACATTCAAGAAATCATCCTGTCAATCTTCTAGATCGACCCAAGCAAGGCTTGGTGAGTCTCAAACTTAAATTCATACCATTGTTCCTATCGAACGAGGTCAAATTCACACAAAACAATAATATACATGCATATGCAATGCGCTAAAAAGAATTTGAATAAACCCCTTTCTGTTATCGACCAAGTTGATAACAAGCATAGTAAACATACAAAAAAAATACAGAATACAGGGAATTCATTCCCTCCCACAGGATCATTATTTGATCCTTTACAAGATTATTTTTTACAAATAACATAGTCACGTAGAATAATTTATGTAAGCCTCTAAAGGCTTAGCATTATCATGCATAATAGAAATGATGGTCGAGCCCTATAAGGCTTTCAAGCCTTGGCCTAACTCTGCTCACAACCATGAAAGCTTAAAAATCATTATGTTTTCCAAACTAGCAGGTTGTAGGCCATGCGACTTCCACATAGTGGGTTGAAAAACTTAATACATTCGGCTCAAGGCTGATACATATCATAGACAACGACTTCTCATTATACTATACTATGAAAACATTTGGTGAAAATGAAGGATTACTTCTAGCTTGATTCAATAATAGCAATAAAGCTAAATCTATGCCAAAAAAAGGAGATTGATTTACCTCCAAATCAAACTTTGGTGATGTTTTCCTCAGATTTTTCCTGTCTCAAGTTCGTCCTCTTCTTTTTCCTTTCAAATCCCTAAATTTCTTTCTTCTTCTCTGCTTTTTAGCCCGGTTATCTTTCAATAATGGAAACAACACCCTCTTTGCATGTTTCTAGGCGGTGGCATTATTACCATGCTGTCGACCACTTCTGGGTTTGAATATTGTCATTAAGATTGTGGCAGTCCACGTCCTTCATGGATTGCCTTATGATTTCTCATTCATTTTGAACAGTTTGATTTAGAATATATCGGTTATCACTTTTGAATTCAATACAAATTTGAATATGTGTACGTATATGTATGTATATATATGTGTGTGTATTTAAATGATTTCATTCATATTTACTTTGTTTTCAAATAATAAATATTTATATATATATGTGTGTGTGTGTGTATGTATGTATTCGCATACATGTATATATATACACTCTTATAAAAATTGTTTGTTCAAAAGGGCTTATAAGTTCCATATATTATCATTTAATTGAAGGAACTTTAATTTCATCTCAAGCATCCATATATATAGACTAAAAGGAATTTTATTTTCACTTAATTTTCACATAATGAAATATTTTGTCCTTTTTATTCATCTTTTCAATACTTACTTTCGTTTTCTTCAAAACACAGAGTTTAAGTAGACAATTTTAACCTACAAGCCATTCATTTCAATAACTGAAACAATTCAAGTCATGAAATTACATTATTTTATATATGCAAAATAGTTCAAATGCAAATCATCATGCCATTTGTGGTGTGTGCACCCAGATTCCAACTAGCTTACCGTTTGATCCAGCTAAACAATCCTACTTCAACCGTGTTCTCATCCTTCAACCTGTCACCCTGCAACTGCACACACTTGCACTTGCAAATTTATTATTAACATTCAATTCTTGGTAACATATAAAATAATTTCCAAAATTTCTCGCAAAGTCAACATCAATCAACTTCTTTCATTCAATCTTTGAAAATTCCAAAATCTCCATTTAATATTTATTGAATTTCTTCAATAATTCAATTTACCATATTATAATAAATATGCAATAAAATTGGGTTATGACATCCTTCCCTTCTTGGAAGAGACATCGTCTCAATGTCTAGTAATTTTAAATAAAAGAACATCATATCAAATTTGAACATACATGTCTATTTCAACATCACATCAAAAAAAAATATGTCTATTTCAACATCACATCAAAAATATATGTTTATTTCAACATCAGAGTTTTAAAACATGAAATATCATAGTATCTCAATTCAAAAAAATTCAAAAAAATTATTGAAGTTTCTCTCTCGAGAAATCAAATGTGGAAAGGAGCATTCTATTTCTTCCACATCCTCCCAAGTAGCACTGTCCTCTGAGTACTAGTCCCATTGGACCTTAAACTGAGCAATATCTCTACTCCGCAACTTCACATTACGTCTATCCAGGATTCTAATGGGCTCCACTAGCACCACTCTTGGATCCTATATCTGCAAGGATTTCCAATCAAGCACATGAGTCACATCAAGATGATATTGCTTAAGCAAGGAAACATGAAACACATTATGAAGTCGAGCCAAAGCAGGTGGTAGAGCTAGTCTATAAGCAACTGGGTTAATCACTGTCAAGACTTCAAATGGTCCCACATATCTTGGGGCCAACTTGGAAGACTTTCCAAAAGAAATAGAACTTTTATGAGGTTTAACTCTCAAGAAAAATTTATCCCTTGTTGCGAACTGTCTAATAGTTCGGTTATTGTCGGCATAAATTTTTTGTCGGTATCCCACCTCTTTCAATCTGCTCTTAATGACCCTCATTTGTTCTTCCATTTCCTTAAGCATTTCAAGTCCTACTATGATCCTATCCTCCCATTTATCCCAACTAATGGGGGTACGACACTTTTTCCCATACAAGGCTTCAAATGGTGCCATTCCTAAGGATGTATGATAGGATTTGTTGTAAGTAAACTCTACCAAAGGAAGATATTATTCCCACCTATATTGTTGGTCTATATAATACATTCAAAGGAGGCCTTTGACTACCTGATTCACCCTCTCTGTCTACCTATCAGTCTAAGGATGATAAACCAAGCTAAAATTCAGTTTGGCTCCCAATGTAGCATTCAAGGTAATCCAAAACTTGAGGTCATCTATGTGTCCCTATTAGAAATGATAGTCTTTGGCACTCCATGTAAGTGGAAGATCTCTTGGACAAATTTCTTAGCCAGGGTCAATGATCCATCCTTAAGGTTTCCTGGAATGAAGTGCGCAACCTTAGTCAACTTATCAATCACAACCAAGATAACATAATGCTTGTTCTTGCTTAATGACAACCCCTATACAAAATCCATACTGATCGCCTATCATTTATACTCAAGTATGTCATGAGGATACAATAACTTGACTAGATGTGCATGCTCAGCATTCACTCATTAGCACTCCAAGCATCTAGCTACATACTCCACTACATCCTTCTTGAGTTTAGGCCAAAAATATTGAATCTTCAACTCCGCAATCATCTTGGATACTCTGGGGGGTCCTGAGAAAGGTGCATTGTGAACTTCTAAAACCAACTTCTCAACTCTCCAGAGTCAGGAATATACATTCTTCTCTGGTATCTCAAAATACCATTTGGTTCGATCTCATACTCGTTGAACCAATTATCCGAAGGATTTACTGCTAGGGCACTCTTCACTCTCTCATAGTGCTCATCCTCTAGCAGATTCTGAATTACATGTTGTCTCAAGTTAGACCTTGTTGAGATCATGGCTGCTATATTCCTTTGTCTACTAAGAGCATCAACCACTCTGTTCTATTTCCCTTTTATATATTCAATTCCAAAGTCATACTCGCTAAGGAATTCCAACCACCTTCTTTGCCACGCATTAAGGTTTGGCTGGGTAAATATGTATCTCAATCCTAAGTGGTCTATCTTGAGTTCAAATGGATTTCCCAAAAGGTAATGCCTCCACATCTGTAAGGCATGAACTATGGCCACCAATTCTAAATCATGAGGTGCATAGTTCACTTCGTGCTGCTTGAGCTTCCTTGATTCATATGCTACCACTTGTCTATCTTACATTAATACTACTCTCAATCCATCTCCTGAAGCATCTATGATTACTATGAATCTCCCATTAGGAGCAGGGATAGCCAGCATTGGTGTTGTCATGAGCCTCTCCTTCAAGAGTTGGAATGCCTGCTCGCATTTCTCAATTGCTAAAAAACTATCCTCAAATGTCTATCATGCTCTTCGACAGTCTTTGAGTATGCTAAAATGTTGTCCATGAAAATCAAAGCAAAGTCATCCAAGCAGTCTCTGAATACACTATTCATGAGGTTCATAAAGGTTGTTGGTGCATTAGTTAAACCAAAAGGTACCACTGTGAACTCATAATGTCCATACTGTCACTCCTTTCATTTGATCAAATAGTTCATCAATCCTCGAGAGTGGATACCACTTCTTGATGGTAACCTTATTCAACATCCGATAATCTATACATAGACGCAAAGTTCCATCCTTCTTTTTCACAAAAGTAACCGACACTCCCCAAGGAGCTGACACACATTGGGCTAGTGGACATTGATTTGCAAGGTTAGGCTTACACTTGGACTAATAAGCATTTGGGGGATGGTTTGATCCAGGTTCGGATTGATCATTTCCTCTTCTCTCCTAATTGGACGACCTTACTTGGTTCCAATATGATGACATTGCCCCAAATTGTTTCAGACCATAATCCTCTATTGCTGGTCTTGAATGAACACTCTGTTGTGGGTCTATTTCATTTTTGTTTTGAGATCATGTGGAACTCTCATCCTAATTTCAGGAATAATATTGTTCCTTGGTGGTATGTCCCTGTGCATGGCTCCCCCATGTTTTATATTTTCCACTGGCTCAAGTTTATCAAATATATGGTTAAGGGGTGGAACAAATGGGTGTTTGGGGATTTTTTCATCAAAAAAAAATTCTTGTTGATAAGCTTAGGGTGTGTCAAAAGAGGATGTAGGATGGGGATACCAATGTTCAAACGTGTCAATAAGAAAATGTTCAATGTATGGAATGGGAGAAAATTTTGAAAAAAAAAGAGATCTTCTAGAAGCAAAAGTCTATCTAATTCAATGGCTGACTAAGGGCGACCAGAACACTTCTTTCTTCCATGTTTCATCCCTTAAACATAAGAAAAGAAATCAGATAAAAAAATTGAAAAATGAGGTAGGGGATGTTATTACTACTCCCACCCAGATTGGTCTTTTGGCTTTGGGTCACTTCCAACCTGCTTTGTCTGCTCCTATTGAGGCACCTAATTTGGCTATGGATGACCTCTTGCTGGAACCCCTTCCTACTTCTATATCTTGGGAGGATAATGAGAATATTCTGAGTGTTGTTACTCTTGAGGAAGTTTGGGTGGCTGTGTTTAGTATGGGGGCGTACAAGACCCCGAGACCTGACGGTTTCCCCCAGGCTTTCTTACAAATCTTTTGGGACATTGTGGGGGAAGACCTAACTCTAACGGCTAGGGATTTTTTCACTTCTAGAAAACTACTCAAACAGCTGAACCAAACCTTCTTGCCCTTATTCCAAAAATTGAGGAGCCACAAACCATGGTTGACTTTCGTCCTATCAGCCTATGTAATACTATTTATAAGATTTTCTCTAAAATCCTGGTGAACTGCTTAAAACCCCTCTTGAAAAAATGCTTAGCCCAAGCCAAAAAGGATTTGTTCTAGGTTGTCATATCTTGGATGCTACTATTGGCTCGCATGAAATTTTACATTCTATAGACCGGTGCAACAATGCTAGTATGGCGTTTAAGTTTGACATCTCTAAAGCTTATGAAAAAGTCTTATGGGACTTTCTTCCCAAAGTCCTAGCTAAGTTCGGTTTCAATTAGAGGGTGATTAACATTATTTTAGAATGCATTACTATTGTGAAGTACTCTATACTAGTCAATGGGGTCCCCCATGGGTTCTTTTTGGATAGGAGAGGTATAAGGCAGGGTGACCCCATATCTCCTTATTTGTTCATAATGGTTGTTGATGTGATGAGTAGGAATGTTTCTAGAATGTTGTCAGAGGGCTCTATTAAAGGTGTTAAACCAGCCACCACTTTGGATCTGGCTGTCATTCAACAATTTGTGGATGACACCATTTTGTTTGGGAAAGCTTTGATGCTAGAAGCAAGGAAATGGAAAAGTTGTCTTAACAATTATGTGACTTGCTCAGGTCAGTGTATAAATTATAATAAAAGTATGATCTATTTCTTTAACTATACTCCTGGCTTATAGGATCGTGTGACCGTTGTTCTGGGTTGTGTGAGTGCCTCCCTTCCTTTAGTGTATCTGGGTCTCCTTCTCACTGTTAAGGAAGTCACCCCCAATTTTTGGAATACTATTCTTGAGAGAGTTCAGAGGAAGCTAACAGGGTGGAAAGGTTCAATCCTTAGTCACTCTAATAAGCTGCAACTCCTTATTGCCGCACTTCAAGGGATTCTTGTGTACTTCCTTTCCATGTTTAAAATGCCTAGTTACATTGCTGAAAATTTTGAAAAAATTCAAAGGAAATTCCTCTAGTTTGGGACAGAGGAAAAAAAGATGTCTCTAGTTAGTTGGGATAAGGTTTTCCTTCCTAAAGGCGGTGAAGGGCTTGGTATTAGGAAATTCCAATCTACAAAAAAAGTCTTGCTCACCAAGGTAGGGTGGGACCAGTTAAGGAACAAAAAATAATGGTGCAAGATTATGAATGCAAAGTACCTAAGCAACTACCCCCTAATCAAATGCATCTCGATTGAACACCCTCGTGGGTCTTTGGCTTGGAATAATATATGCAAGATGAAGATGCTGCTACACTCAGGGTTGAGATGGAAACTAGGGAATGGTAGCAACATTCATTTCTAGGAAGACCCTTGGCTATTAGAATCCCCCCTATCCTTATCTAATTTCAAGAATCTAATGGAACTTGCACGTCTTTTTTTTGGCAGGAATCATAGTGACTACCTTCATGTTTAGCAGGATTGTAGGAAATGGAAAGATCTTGGATTATGTTGCCCCCTTTCCCCGGATTTGAAACAGTTGGCTAATTCCTTACAGGACATCCTCTCCCTAACCAGAATTTCCATGTACAACATTGAAGATGAGTTTTTCTGAACTAAGGAACGAAAGGGTGACCTTTCTATCAGGTCGACTAATGGTTTGTTGTCAAACAAGGGTACTCAAAAAAAACTTTGGAAACAAGTATGGAATAGACACTTGACTCCTAAAATAAATTTCTTTTGGGGGACGACATGTCACAATAGTATTCTAACCCAAGATAATTTAAGGAAAAGGGGATTCCAGATCATGAATAGATGCATGTTATGCAAAAGAAATGAAGAGTCGGTTGACCACCTGTTATTGCACTCTCAGTTTGATGCTAAAGTTTAGAGTCTTGTCTTTGGAAAAATTGAGACTCATTGGACATTGAATTAGGATTTAAAATCCTTTATTGAAGGATGGTTGGGCCTCTTCCAACACCCTCTCCCCATGGAGATTTGGAGTCAAAACCCCCCCATCATTTGTTGGTACTTATGGAAAGAGAGGAACAACAGATCTTTAGAGATACTAAGAAAAGCCCCAAGGAGGTTTTTGCCATTGGGTTCAAACTTATTTATAAGAATGTCTCTTTGTACATTTGGAAACCCCTAGAAAAAACCCTATTGAATGGGAGATCAAGATGGCAAGATCTTGGAATCAAAACCTGGAGATCAACTCCTTTGATAACTCTAAGTCTCTGGCTAGAAGGAACACAATATGGAACCCCCTAGGCACTGGTTGGTTTAAACTAAATTTTGACGAAGCTGCTAAGGGGAACCCAAGAATGGCTAGTATTGGTGGCATAATCAGGGATTACAAGGGAAACTTTGTTGTTGGCTTTGCTGGAGGTATAGGCATACAGTCTTCTATGATGGTAGAGGGGCGGGCGTTGCTCAAGGGCGTTGTGTTGGTTATCACTATGGGAATAAAAAAACTACACATAGAAGGGGAATCTATGACTATGATTGACTACGTTAAGTATTGTCATTTTCGAGGATGGAGTACCAATGACATCCTTTCAGACATCAAATTTTTAACTTCAAAACTAGAAAGGAAACTAATGACTCACACCTATCATGAGGGCAATCAGGTGGTGGATTCCCTAACCAACTTGGGTTCCTTATGGAGTCTTTGCAAATGTTAGCGAATTCTTGGGGATATATCGGCGAATATACAAGGATTAATCCTTGATGAGCAGAAAAATTAACCATTTAAATAGTGGCCTACTATACGATTCATTGTGGGTACAAGTGTCTCTATGTATCAGGGCCTTTGATGATGTGGACTAAGTTATATGATGTTCTTAAGTTAATGTGGGGTGCCATGGGGTCCTTAGCAATTATGGCCATGTATGGTTGGGCTCTCATTTGTTTTTATGGTCTTTCTTGTCGTAAGTACTGCATATCACATCAAAATTTTAGGAACGTGTGGTTAGTGATGTTTATCTCCAACTTGCCAGTGATCTTTATTCTGATTAGGCTTATGATGACCCTAAGATTTATTGTGATGTACTTAAGGAATTCAAATTTTGGAAAGTGACTTCTTGCATGTCAGTTATTAATTATTAGATAAGTTTCTTCAAGGCTTTATTTCTAAGCTTTAGGTACTTAAGGTAATATTATGGCCTCGTGGACTTGATTTCCTTGGGAATGACTATTGGCGCATGTAAAATTTTGGAAACATTAATTACGCCTTCTTGTCTATGGTGGTTTAGAAGAGGTGTTACAAGGTTGGGTAATTTCACTGGCGGCCAATTCATTTCCCGGATAACTTTGTTTTTCTTGGCTTGTTTTTGTGAGCTGCATTTTGAGATGGGTGATGATAGGGTCAGGAACGAGCCAAAAAATTGTGATGAATTTTGCAAGGACCCAATTGTGTGGCATATATGCATGGAGGGGGGCTGACACTTCTATTAGAAAGTCTGGTGGGCCATGATGAAAAGATGTCGACGCAATTTTCTAGCTCCTGGAGGGATACGAGAGTTAATATGGGTAGAATCTCATTTGAGGTTAATGAAGAGGTGATAGCCAAGGTGACATACCTTTTCTACAACAACAAGAAGTATAAGAAGCACACCAAAACTCAGGACCTTGAAAGCCTCAATACCTTTTTTAGGGATAATGAGAAGCCGATTAAGACGCAGTCGGGATTTGATAGAGAGGCACTTCCCAAATCGTGGCATAAGGTGTGTTTAGCCCTCATGAAATACGTAACTTTAGAAGGAAGATTTAAGGATTTTTACTTTTATTATCTATTGCTACTAAAACACCTTAGGAACATAATTCTCCTAAGCTTCTTTTTCTTTTCTTTTCTTTTCTTTTTTTTTTAAATTTATTTATTTTTTGTTGACCTCACTCAAAAATTTGGTAAAGGAATCCCTAGATGTTGCTACTCTAAACCCTGATGAGCCACCTCCCCTACCTCTTCACTAGGGCCTCATTCTGCGGCTCTATCATTTCTATTTAGCCATATGCCCCCTCATCCCATCTATGTTGTTCATGTGGAATAATTGGAACCACCTGACCTATCCCTTAAGAAACCATCCCCCACAACTTTTGTTGGTCCTAAGAGAAAACCCCCCTGCGAGACAATGAACCCCATGCGACGCTGCGTCCCAAACCACCAACAAAAAAGAAGAAGGGGGGCTAGGTCGGCCCATTCCAAGGCTACAATTGGAATGTGCAAGCTTAATAATACACCCACCAAGTTGGACAATAGACCTTCAACTAAGAAGAAGGGTAAAAAAGACATTGCAGGCTAGGTGGAGGGGTTGGGTACATAAAGTGAGGGAAAGAGTGTTGAGGATAAGGACTCCAAAGGGGACACAGTTGTGGTCACGAGTATTGATATGGCAATGGAGAAAACAAGCATTATGAGGTCTCATAGACTGGCAAAGAACAAGAAAGAGATAGTGGTGGATGAAATTTCTAACAACTCAAAGCAGACTGGCAGTAGAGATGAGTGTAAGAAGGATACTGTGGAGGAGGCTGAGGAGTTCGTGGATGGTCCCAGTCACTTCTCAGACTTGAAAAGAATGCTTAAAGAGGACTCCACCCACTCTTTGGATCATAGGGCTATGGAGGAAGAGACGACTTAGAGGAAGAGCGACAAGGAGGAGGACATCAACGAGTTGCGGGAGCGGATGGAGAAACTTGAATGAAAGTTCACCAGGCTACCGCATTTTTCCATTAAGATCATCCACAGATTTGTCGTTTCTCTCTCCAATGTCATCAAGGAGGAGGTGGAAGAGAAGAACAAGAATGAGGGCTCTAATTGGGTCAGAGATGATGTTTTAAATCTTCTCATTCAAAAATTGGATGATATCGCCAATTATTGGGTTAGTTTGTGTGTCTCTGCTGGGTCTTTGTTGTCCAAGTGTTGTGTCTATTTTCTTTTTGGTTTCTATTATTTTTTGTCTAAACTCTATTATGTACCATTGATCTTGGTCCTTTTTGGCCTGCTGGACTCGTAGTGTAATGGTACTACACCTATTAAATGCAACTTATCTAATAAAAAAATAACATTGTTCATTTATCATTCCTTTCATGCTTTATTCATTTCATTTCAAGGTTTAATTATCAAAATGGGTTTTGACCAAGAAAAACCCCCATTCACAAAAAACAAACGTTTTGCTCCTCTTTGTGAATGTGTAGATTTATAGGTTGAAGAAAAGTTGAAGACCTTAAAGTTGCAAATAGTTGCATATTTGTTGTTATCTCAAAGAAACTCGCCTACATAATTTATTTTTGATTGTATAACAATAAAACCTAGACCAAATAGAAGCTTCACACTGACATCAAAGGATCCCGAGAGTTGAGAAAAATCATTAAGTAGAGACCCATTCACCCATGGGTGAATGAGTCCTAGGCAGCCTCTAGAAATTGCTCTTTGGTGACTAGTACACAGTGTTTAACCCTTCTCATATCTGTAGACAGATTACTATTTTTGTTTGTATTGAGCTTTAAATTGGTGTTTCAAGTTTGAATGAGTATAACTGAGTTGATTTACCATTTTAGGTTTTTCTCCCAAAATTATTGTTCAGGCTAATACCCTTGTCCTCAATCATAAGGAAACCAACAAATTCCCCCATTGAGTTGACTCACTTAAGGGTTGTAAGCCAATTCTTTGTGGGGATCTCTTTTCCTAATGAAAATAGGAAGATAGGTCCATCAAACCCTATTGTTCTTCATTCCATATTGGTGAACCCTATTTTTCTATGTTTCATTTTGGTGAACCTGACATTCTTACACTATAAATTTTCTAAAAATTGGAGTCCATTTCAATCTTAGATCTAGATTTGCATTCTTTTGCATTAGTTTGCATTTCTTTAGATTTATCAAAATTGCATTAGTTGATTTACATTTTAGGGTGTTAAAGTGCATTTTGGCATTATTGAAATTTTGAAAATTCATAAAAATTGGCATAGTGTTAGACTCATTTTGCATAGTGCTTACATAACATTGCATGATCAATCATTTAAATTATAAAATTAATTCAAAATTGCATCTCAAATTAGGTCTTTTTGCTTGTCATTTAGCATCATTTCACACTTGCATTCAAATTTGATCTACCATAAATATGAAACTATAACTACCTGTTTGCAACCAAAATCTAGAACACAAACATACACTCATAAATCTGTTATTTAATTTTTAAAAACCCTGAAAGAATACCCATTCACCTATGGGTGAATGAGTCCTTGATCAGACCTTTTGCTGAATTTCTAAGCATTAAAAACCCTCTATCTGCATTTTGTGTTTCTACAATCAAATCTTTGTTTCAGTTTCTAGAATTTTTGTTTTATGAAATTATTCACATTAAGGCTAATTGGTCAAATTTAGTGCATTGTTTGAATTCAAGCTACATATAAAAATGACATCATTTTCATATTTTTGCATAGTATAATAAAAAAATTATCTTGTTTAATCTAGAAATTGCTATCTCCTTTTACATATTTGCATTGCACTTTCTATTATTGATTGTTAATTACATTTATCTAGTGCCCTATCCTCTATTTTGGGCGCACCTTTGGTTTGGTGAAACTTGTATGAGCTTCACAACCTGGTGTCCTATTTTTAATACTCTAGTGAGACGTAGCTCTAGACTCATGCCATCTCACGCTCTACATCTGCTATAGATCTTGAGTTCTCTAGCTCTTTCACTCATAATGTTGACACTAGTCAAGCCATCATGGATCATCCCTTTAACACCTCGGTTCCTATGACTTATTTACCTACAACCAATGTTGTTGGTGTCCCTCAAAAAGAACAAAGAGGGTGATCCCATAATACTAGTTTACATTTCCGTTGAGGAAGGAAAATTGCAAAAATGCTCCCATTAATTTTTTTTTGGTTTTTAGGGGTTCATATGAACTAAGGTGTTTGTATGGACCCAAAAAGGGGTTTGTATGGACCCCCCTTCAAGCGAACCCTCTTTAATGATGGGACCCACTTTTTGGCACATTTTTTAAAATGATGACAAAGGAAAATTCAAAAAAAGGGGGGGTTCGCTTGAAGGGGGTCCATACGAACCCCCCTTTTTGCCCCTTCCCCTCCTCTTCAACCAAATCTTTGCAAAATTTTGCCTTTCGAAGCTCGGGTTGAGGATGAAAATGGAGGAGACTTCACAGAACCAACTAGATGATGGTAGTCCTCAGAACGAGCTATCCATCAAATATAATTTTAATATGTTTTGGTTTTATTATGTATTTTTTTTAGTTTAATTAAACATAGGTTTTTCACCAAAAATCAAGCTCTTTGTTCTGTACATGTGGAAAAATAGTAGATTATCAAAAAAAATTGAAAAGTATCAATGCACCTAGATATTGATGTCCCTAATCCAACCAAAAAAAATTTGAATTTTGGTACATACAAAAAAAGTTATGTTTTAGCCAATAAATTATGTCTAAATTGTAACTAGTTTGACTTTGAAAATTAATTAAGAAAAAAAAATCAATGAAATGCTATGAAACCAATTTCATGCACTAGATATCGTAGTTACGAATCTAAATTCAAAAAAAATAGAATTTTATCCTTCATAGAAAAAATGTTATGTGTTAGCCAGTAACGTCACTCTTTAAAAATGGTGTTTACTGTTAAAAATTAGTTTTCGAAGGAGATGGAAAAAGAAGTGCAATTTGATTCCAAAATTTTTGAAAAAAAAATATATTTAGAATCTATAGACAAAATGTAACTAATCACTAGTTTGCATCATCTTCAAATTCCTCACGGTTTAGCTGCTATAGGTGCCTGAAAGTGAAGATTTAGTTAAAAAAAATTAGTTCAATATCCGTTCGGCCAAAAATTGTAAACTAGTATTGTGGGATCACCCAAGACAAATGGATGAAGAATTAAAGAAATTTGCAAAACTTTGTGAGTTTTGATTACATTGCTGGTACTACAATTCTTGTCATAGATAACACGAGGAAGATGCTTGATGATAAACAAGGAATAGCAATTTTGTGTAGCCCAGCACACATCATTAACCATCACATGAAAAAGAATGATAATGATTTTATAAATACTACGGTCAACTTCATTTAAGTTCAACCTCGTAAGGGCCAAACCAAAATTCCCCTTGACATTGCTTTCTCATCAAATGACATAATTAAACATACACTTGATGGTCCTCTTTACATTGTCGGAAGAATCAATAACAAGCCTAGTAATGGGATACTAATTGATCCCATTTATGTAGAGAATGTGATCACTGAAGAATTCTTGTTTATGCATGAAATTTATCAAGATACTTATGAACAACCAAAAACATGGATCAAAACACATAATGGTTTTGTTTTCCCTACGATAGGCTCGATCACTCTTCCTCTAAAAGTTGGACCAAAACAATTAAGTGTATCACTCTCCATCATCCTATCGTCAGACCAATTTCATGTGAAGTTAGGCTACCCATAGCTTCACTTTATGAATGTCGTCCTGTTAGTTGTGCATAAATGCTTAAAGTTTCTATTTGGCAATTAAATATTTACCGTGCATCATAGTGACTTTAATCTTGTGTCTTCCCGTGGGAATTTCTCATTGGATTTATTTTGGATTGAACCTATGGAACCTATTAAGCCTTGTGAGGACTTCTTTTTCAAGTTGTACCAAAAATTCAAAGCCAAGCGCATAGCAGAATTATCCCTTAGCAACATGCCTCAACCCATGATTGAGTTTCTCATTATTGATGAAGCCATGATTCAACCAAAGGAACTTCCAAGTAACCAAGACCAATCCATGACAAATCCTTCACCCATTTCTTATAAGAGACCACAAGAAAATCATATAAGTCCCATTGTGCCTCCTAAAATCAAACAAGTTTATAAATATAAAGAAAAAGTAGTTCGACAACCTCCCATGGTTCCTTTCGTTCCTCCCTTACAAGAAGAAAAGAAACCTATGGTTGATAAACCCGCTCCTACACAATCACAACTTGAAAACCATACAAAAAGAAACCAAAATGCTAGAGACCATAGGTGTCGACGTCATGCTATTTCTCGTTTGTTACAAACAAAAGATAAATAAAAAAATCAAGAACAAACAATAACTAAAGCAACACATGATGATTTTTCACCTTTGTCACAACAAGAAAATCCTATATCTCAAACACAACAAGAAAAAGTACCTTCAATGGATATTATCATTAGACCTCCTATTGTGATTAACTTGGATAATGATGATGAGATTGCTAAAATTGATGAGGAAGTGCATAATGAGATAAATTTACTGTTTTCCTCTTCCATGAGCTTAAATGATAATAACTGTGATGATCCTCCTAAAAAGAGTGGCTCACCACTTGTTGAACTTGGCGATGCTCCTAGTACAACACTTTCCATTGTCCCTTTGGCTAGTCATCAACCTTCCACATATGATGAACATGATTGGGATGTAGAAAACCTGCTATAGGTTGACTCACATGTGTCATACTAGTCTTTTCTTTGTCTTCTTTTCATGTTATTTGTGTGATTGCATGAGCGTAATGTGATCCACCATACTGTGTTGCTTGGCATGTCTTTATATGTTTGTGAGCCTACTTTGGATGACCCTTGTCACTTCGTTGGTTCAAGGATACAAAGGAAGCGAATATGTTGTGGCATTCCTCTATTTGTACCTACATTCTTCTATATGTCATAAACCTTTATCTTTTCTCTTGTCTTGTGTTTTCCTTTTGGGGATGATGCAAGGCGTTGAGACATTTAGGTCTCTTCCATGTTGACCCAAAATATTTTCTTTTTTTTTTGCTCTTTATGTGTCATTCTTCCAATTCCACAAGTATTTGGGGAATGATGGAATTTCTGAGCTTTATAATAACATTGTAGCAAAGACACACGCTAACCCTAAATCCATGGATCCCTTATGTGTTATTTTGGGATTTCGTTTGGGAGCAACCCCTCTTCCACAACTTCATTTGGAAGCATATGCTTGACATAACACTTCCCAAATAAGCTCTCATGTCTTCTTTATTGTTTTGATTATATGGGAAAAACAAGTTTTGAAGGGACCTGAAACCCTTTACAACTTAAGATACAAAATGCTGGTCAAAAGATAAAACACTAAACTATCAGCAACAACCATCAACAAAAAACAACAAAATAATAGGAAAGAAACTGAGACCTAGTAGCAACGAAATAGACACAAAAAATAGAGAGAACATGACACTACTTCATGCTTATTAAGGTGTTGGCCACATCAAGTTCCTAGTTTCTATGGAGCCTAATCATGTCCAACAACTCTTTTTTCTCATCCTCAAAGGACTTCCTCTAGTCACCCACCCCAGGCTAGTAACGGGGCCTTTAGCATCATCCTTACCACCTTTTTTCCCTTTTCCTTTAGCCACCTGCTCCTTCTCTATTAGCTTAGAAAAATACAACTGGTCCTCTCTAAGCTCATTGATCTTGCAGAACAAGACCTCCAAAGAGTCTGCACTATTCTTGACAGAAATATGAGAGGCATGGAGCAATATCTTGATATCCTTGTTGGTCTCCAACACCTTGGCCTCTAAATCAGCTAGGTGTTATTTACATAAGGACTTGAAATTAGTGAAAGAACATTCAAGATCAATAATTCTATCAATCAGAATATCCGAGGTGGATCCTTTCAGAATATTCTGCACATTCTCTTTTAAACTCCTTATTTTGATGTTAACCCTGTTGAATTCCTGTAGAGTCCATTTTTCCAATTTAAAGTACCAATGGCCCCCACCCTCGCCATGTCAAGGAGCTCAAACATTGAGGTGGTTTCATCATTAAGATAGGAAAATTCCTCTGACGAGGGGTTAACCTTAAGAGGCTCTAGCTTCGCATGCTTCTGCTCAACACCCTCCTTCTCCTACACAATTTTCTCACCAACAGGTTCCACATTTGGTGTGTCTTAAACTAAGGAATCATCAATTTCCACCGCCTTCTCCTCAAGATCCTTCTCCTTGCACTGCTCCATGGTATCATTTACCACATCTTTTGTGGCCTGGTTCCTTATCTTGGCGATGCGCTTAGAAGCACTTCTAGGTTTCTCCTTGGCCTCCACAGTCACAACATTCTCTTGTAAACCTTCCTCCTTACCACCTACCTCAGCATCAACTTGACCAATATCCATAACACCTCCCTTGGACCTGGAATCCCCAGAACCCACCATCGTGTCGTTACCATCAGATTGGGACTCTGACTCATGAAGAATAAGTCGCTTGGCTACCTGTTTTCCTTTAGGGATACCCTTCTTCTCTTCTTAGAAGGGGCAGCTGCAGGGGATGGAGACCCATCCTCACCATCTTCATTCCACTCCTCTTCCTCCACCACACTGGTATCCGATCCAGATGAGCTAGACTCATCACTTAAGGTCTTCTCCTTGCCCTTAATTGAGAAGGCATGAATTAGGGATTTAACATGCTCCATAATCAACAAAATCAGGCATTCATGCAAGACCGGTACCCTCATGTTTTTCAAGTGTGCATACATAGAGGCCTCCATGGAGGAAAAGAGAAAGAAAGGAAAATAAATAAACAACCCATGCTTAAAATGATTTAAAAGAGTAAAATGATGGCCAAGGATTGCAGTGAACTTGCCTTCTAAAGTCACATACCGCATGATAATTTTTGCTATTTCCACCCAAATATTCTTGAGAGACTTCCGCTCATAGCCCCAAGCCTCCATCTTGATGAGATTTTTCTGCTCATCGTCTTTAAAAATTTGAGCCATTGCCTCCTCATTGCTCTTCTTATCTTTGAAGAACTTGCGGCCAACCATAAGCAACCCAGTCACAGTAGCTATAAGCTCCTCATTGATGTCAACAACCATTCCCTTAATCTGGAGTTTACGATTGTGCCAACATGAAACAAACTCCGCTAAAGCATTAGGATCATGACCATGAAGCCTTTCCAAGAAAGGCATAAAATTCCCATGTTGGAGAATCCTCCAAATTTTCTTCTTCTTTCTCAGAATTGCACAAGAATGAGGCTCAATTCTACTTTGATCCCCCCCATCTTCACAAAGACTAGTAACAGAAAACCCTGCCGAGAAGCATTTGACTGATAACCAACAAGCCAATCGATACCCACAAAGCATGTGAGTATAAAGCCGATATTGCTAATAAAATAAATCCACCATATAAACTCATCCAAATCCATCATTTCACATTAAGATCTTAGCTTCCTTGGGAAGGAGATAGTACTCCTCCCATGTTCTATACTCATTAACTTTGATAGCTTCATTAGCAAAAAAATCTACCAATGAATTTCCCTCTCGGTAAATGTGAGAAACATGAGTTTCCTCACAAGATCTCAACATCATAATAGCATCTTTAATCAAATGATTGACACTCTAGTTAGGCTTATGGATTCCATGTAGGTAGTTGATGATGTTTAACTAGTCTCCTTCCACCCATATTTTAGAGGAACCCCTATTTATAACAAATTTAATACTTATAAACACAACCTCCGCCTTAGCACAGTGATTTGTCTGATTTCCCAACGAGAGTGCCACCACACCTAAAGCCTGCCATCCTCATTCCTCAACACTCCCACACAACTAGAAGGACTAGGGTTACCCTTGGATGCCCCATGTCTTCTTTATTGTTAGCATTTATCCTTCTCCACTTTAAAGTAATTGCTCACAACATGGTGTTTAGCAATTTCTTTAAAGTGGGGGCATACAAATTGGCATTATCATTTTAATTTTTTTGACTATAGCTCATGTTTCTTAGTGCAGTCTTCTTACTTCTTGTGATGTGTCCTCTTCTTGGTGGTGTCATTAGGTTTGATTTCCTTCAAGAGTGTGACCTTTCTTAGCATATGTCATCCCTCTTAGTGGTGATGCTATGCATTGCATTCCCTAAGTTGTGAATCTTTTATCCTAGACTAGTCCTCTCTTGGATACATTAGGCACAATGTTCCCCAAGGTGAGACCTTTCACGAACTAAGCAAAACCCCTATGAATATCCTATTGTGTTTATCAAGGCCACCAAGCATAACACACCTTGCTTGCTTGTGGAGCCTTTGCATTTTTCATGGCCACCAAGCATAACACAACTTGCAGCTTGCCTATGGATCCTTTATGTTTTTCAAGGACACCAAGTATAACACACCTTGCTTGCCAGTGGAGCCATTTTTGTTCACAAGTACTTAGCATAATGCAACTTGCTAGCCTTGTGAATCACAAAGTTCATATTTTGTGGCTCCTTATCAAAGTTATTAGGTAGTATAACTTTGGTATGGTTAGTTCAATGGGAGCCTAATAAGGCTCTCATTAGTCTTTTTTTTGGGGCTCACCTAGTGTATATCAGACTGCACTATCCCTTGTGAGTGCATTTTGTTTGCATAGTGAAAATCAGGTTTTACTTGTGAACATTTTTCTGTGAAAACAACTAAGGCTTGATCCACATCGAGTTGGACAAACAGTCGAGGCTTAATCCACCCCCTTTTCTCTTTTCTTTCTTTAAGTATTTGACATTGTATGATTGAGTATCTTGTTATTGTTGCTGCATATATTTAACAAAGGTATGTGTCTCTTTGTGCCTTTGTTGGCTTGCCATGAGATCTTAGATCTTGGGGACTCGATCATCCTCCTTGGCCTTTGTCATCTTATCTTTCCAACAGTTGTACAATTAGACCTCTCTTGATTGTCTACTTTAGTGTGAGTTTGATGCAAAATCATCCTCTCACTAAAGTGGGGGCTACATATAGTGTAGGAAAATGTACGAGTTTACATTTTCACACTATGTTTGGCCCATCCTAATTAAATTAGGCTTAATTATGCCTTAATAAGCCCTATTATGCATCTACAAGCCTAATAAACTACATTTTCTGAAGGGGAATCTTGATAATAATTAATTCCAACATATAACACTATACCTTGAGCAATGTGTGTTCCACGAATAGGGACCTAGGATCCATTTGCCCATGGGCGAATGGGCCCTCTCGAGGCCTTTGAACCCAAATTTAAAATATTTTTTTGGCAATATTTTAATGTCCCCAAATTCACATTTTAATGTTGGCTTGTAATGTTTGATTTTCGAGGAATTAAGGATAAATACCTATAAATACAAGGTTATTTTATCAATTCAAAACATCTAGCAAGAGGTGAAATTTACAAGAGCAAAGATTATGATCAAGGGCATTCAAGAACAAATATATCAGTGATTTATTGCACTAATCAAGATCTCAAGCATCGTGTCAAAGTCTTTTGCAATCATGCATATTTTTAGAGCTAACATTGTGATGTAGGTTTCAAAGATCAAAGTCAAGCATTCAAGCATCAAGATCCACATCCATTGAAGCTATTTCATGCAAGATCAAGATCAACATTTTAGTCCTCCAAAGGTTTATTCAAGGGTTTGGTGATTTGCAACATAGCATTATTCATTCATCATTCATTTCATTTCAAGGTTTAATTACCAAAACGGGGTTTGACGAAGGAAAACCCCCATTCACCAAAAACAAACATTTTTCTCCTCTTTGTGAATGTGCAGGTTTAGAGGTTGAAGAAAAGTTGAAGAGCTCAAAGTTACAAAGTTGCAAAAAGTTGCATATTTGTTGTCATCTCACCTACAAAATTTATTTTTGATTGTTTGACAATGAAACTTGGACGAAATAGAAGCTTTAGATTGACATTAGAGGATCTTGAGATATGAGAAAAATCCCTAAGCAAAGACCCATTTTCCCATGGGTGAAGAAGTTCCAGGAAGCCTCCAAAAACTGCTCTTTAGTGACTGGTACACAATGCTTAACCCTTCTCAGATTTGCAAAAAAATTACTATTTCTATTTGTATTGAGCTTTAAATTGATGTTTCAAGTTTGAATGAGTATAATTGAGTTGATTTACTATTTTTAGTTTTTCTCCCAAAAGTGTTGTTTAGGCTAATAGCCCTGTCCTCAATCATAAGGAAACCAATAGATTCCCCCATTGCGTTGACTCACCTAAGGGTTGTAAGCCAATTCTTTGTGGGGATATCTTTTCCTAATGAAAATAGGAAGATAGGTCCATCAAACCCTATTGTTCTTCATTCCGTATTGGTGAACCCTATTTTTCTATGCTTCATATTCATATAGAGGTAGAAATGATGGGGAAATCTTTCCATCTCTCTAACTAATTATACTTTTAAATTTTATATTAATATATTTCCTAGACATGCCAACAATGTTGACACATGCCATGAAAAAGATCCATCTGCTATGACACATGCACATGTTGGTAGAGATTTTAAGGATGATTGTTTTATTGAGTCTCATGCAAAGTTACACACAAATGTTTTTGTAGGAATGGTACATAATAGAGATATACATCTTTTTCTTTTCATGCTTCTCAATTGATCATGTTTTTGATGATGAGATCCTATACAATAAATATTATGGTTCATTATATTAGTTTGGCCACGTTAGTGGTCAATCACCTACTTTATTTCTCATTGATCTCACATGTTAGATTATTATATACATTGAATAGTTCTTGTTTAACCACAATATCGAGCACTAAGCTTACACACTTTTAGGTGTTTCATTGGAAATGACTAATGGGTTTTTGATTGAAACCATGAGATATATTAGTTTATATTTAATAGGTTTTCCGTAGGAGACTTTAAGTAATTGTGTCATGTCATTCTATCTTTAGATAAATTTGAGATTTTGAGCTTAGTATACCATATTTAGAATTCTTTGAAGCAATTCCTTCTATTTTACATCAATGTGTTAAATTTTTTCACAAAGGTAAAGTTGATAGAGCTTAATATAAGCCATCATTTTATTTATCATCTTAATTTAAATGCATTAATGAAGACTCCTAAATATCTTGAATATGGGTATAAAGATGATATACGTGATTGACATAAGTTTCACAAAGAACAATGCACAACCAATATAAATAAAAATGAAGAATTCATTAAACTTATAAAATCTACTATGATTCAATCTAGGCTTAGTTATATACATTCTTATTTTAAGGTACTCAAAGAAATGGAAAGGCTCGAGAAACTTCAAGTCAAGCACATTCGATAAAATTTAAGCATAAATATGTTGATATATGCATGCCTTCAAACATCCTTATGATGAACAATTACTCATGATGTACCAAGAAAGCACGAGAAGAATAAGAGAACTATGTATGACAAACCCATATTTTATTCAAAGAATACTACTTTATTGTGGGTACCTAATAAAAGTATTATGCTCAAGCAAATCCAAAATGTCTCTATGGAGCCACTTACAAAGAAGCAAGAACAATGGATAAAGAAGGATGAATTGAAACTTGTAACTATTGTTAATGTCTTTACTAAGAACACCATTATTTGTTAGGATAAAACCCATTTAATTGAGGATGAAAAACTTGATGCTACTTGTTGGGATGAGGATGGCATTATGGATGGTTATCTCTATAATGTTATTGGTTGAGATCCTAAATATCTTATGTTTTACTTATTTTTAGCTTACTTTTTCCTATATGGAAATCTTTTCATGTTCTTAGCTAGCATTTTCTCTTTCTTTTTTATGTGTCTTTACACTCTAGACTTTGGTTATGCCATGTTTATTATGCATCTTCTATGTTCATTTCACCTTCTATATTGTGATTTATTCTTTGTTTACCTAGTTGGAGCATCCTTCCTTTTCTTTATTTTATATTTAGCTTTTATTATTTTCTTATATAAATCATGTACTCTAATGTTCCATGTTTAACACTTATATCTTACATGTTCCTTGCTAGATTATATGTTCCTATGTTACATGTCTACGATATTTCCATGTTTCCTATATTTCATGTTTACTTGTCTAGTTCTTATGCTATCTACATAACATGCTTATTATGTTGTGCATAATGCTTACACCTAGTTATAATATCACTCTTAAATGTTATCATATTATTGTGAACAAATGTCTCTTGTGTTCACTTTTTATGTTGCTTATATGCTACCCACTTATGATATTGACATGTGTCGACATGATTATCTCTTTTGATCTTATGTTATGCTAACACATAATTAGTCACATGGACTACATGTTATAATCCTTATCATGTTTATATATATTACTATCTTTATCATGCTCATATACTTTACATATTACTTATACATGATCCTTATCTAGAATGTATGACTATCATTATCTTGTTCTTTTCCTTTATTGGGGGCACCTTGCTTTCCTTTACTACATGTGTTGTCAAGGTTATATCTTATCTATGTTCTTACATGCTTATCACATAATGATACCTTTTACCATGTTAACATGTGTTATCATGATTGTATATTTTTCTCCTCAACTTCAATTTCTTGCATCCTTTATATGTAACCAAGGGTGCATATATGTCACTAAAATTCCTTTTATGAGTTATGATTTGTAGTGGCAATATCATAAATGTTCCCTTGTTGATAAAAGCTTTGTCAATCCTTTTGTACTAGATCAATTTTTTTTGCTTAGTTGAAGACCTACAACTTTCTAGTTAAATGAAATTTTTACCCTTCTCCCTTTTACTTGTGTTATTCTTGAAGATAATTTTCAAGAAAGTTATAATTAATCTCAATTTTAAACATGTGACAAATGTTACTTATTGACTAAATTTTATGTTTTACAAGCTTTCAATAGAGCACTCAATACAAGGAAAGTGCAAGAATTATCATCCATACTCGTATCCTTTATAATATTTACTTACCATGTTGGTTACTTATTTTACTTTAACATGCACTCTCATATTAACTCACATACACATCAAAGTCAATATGAAATATAATGGTGAAAATCACATACTCGTGCCCTTTTCTCTTATGTTTAGGATGTATTATGATTAAAGCGTCCATTAAGCCACAATTAGTCTGCAAATGGCATATTTATTCATAAAATAAGCCCTTGATATTATCCTTGCCTATCCCCATCACCACTCATTGCTAGGACATTGTTTTGATCCATATATCTCTCATTTGTCATCCTAGTTTAGAATCATGGATGTGAAATTGAGCCATGTCATCTATGCATGTGTGGAGTTGAATCTCAAACTTTTAAATCTCAATATCCAAATTGAGCCTTGCCAACTTTTTCTTGCTAGCTATTGTGAGCTAACTTAACACAAATTTGTGTGGATTTGTGTGATATATTGTTGTATTTAAGCACATTCATTATTTATTTTGAAATCATGTAGATGAATCATATAAGAGAAGAGGATTTTTATGAGAACACCATAATAGTATAGTAGAGCTTCAATATTACATCATTTACTTGCATCATTATCCTAAACATATTGCATGCTTGTCTATTATCTTCAACCTTGGTTCATCACTATCAAATCATTTTTTTTAGGGGCTTAACTAAAGAAGACTAAATCATTGCCTACCAAGTTCCCAAGTGATGCCCTTTGATACACCCCACTTTAAATACATTTACATCAAATTGACAAACATATGTAATAGTCATCAATTCTCTCCCAATTCCATCCTATGGGTTAAGCTCATTTCTATGCATCAATATATGGATTATATAGTGTTAGTTTGGTTAATATCCTTTTTTTACAAATTGAGAAGTAAATTCCCAACATCTTTAATGGCATATTCTTGCATTCATATACAATCTAAATATCACATTTGTTAATGGACCTTTGATCTTCTGGTGAAGTTGATGGGTTTTCAAGGAGTCCATTGAGGATCTCTTGTTGAGTTCAAGAGCCCAACATTATAAGGGATGAGGCTAAGATTGCACCCTGGATAATTTTGGCGAAATTGATACCCCTTAGTCATTGGTTCTCAAACAAAGAGGTTTAAACCTAATGCTCATGCTTTGATATGATATAACTAAAAAATTATGTATGTTTGATATAAAATCCTTGAACAAAAAATCACATTTAATTTATTTAAATATTACAAATTCAATTCCACATTTATTCTTTTTCATTCCAATTCTTTATCTTAATTTTTTTCTTTAATTATTTACTCTAAGATATTTATTCAAGTCTTGCTAAGTGCAAAGGCTCCGACACCGAAAAAGGGATGATTGGCTCTTAACCGAAGAGGTTCAGCCCACAAAGGCTCGTGCTCCCCTAGGAGTAGTTACAAATAATTTGTGGATGGCCTCCATCTAAAAAATAAAAAATAAAAGAATTACATAGAAAAAAAGGCATCCTATTACAGAAACATAACCGAGAAGGCCCATAGGCTGCTTGGCCTCGTGGACGTGATTAAAAACATTCATTCATTCATTCCAAAAATATAGAGGAACATAAAAGAAAGTACTTACTTTTATTCCATTTACAGAAACATAACCGAGAAGGCCCAAATTTATTGGGCCGTGCCGCTATTTCGCGGGAGCGGGACTCCTGTTTTAAAATTCTGTACAGTGGATTTGAGTGATTTCCGTATAGGGTTTGTCGGTAAACATAGCGGGGAGTTTCATTGCTTGGGTTTTACAGGAGGATAAGAATTTAATGCATTTTTAGATCGAAAGTAAAATGTGGTTTGCAGAGCAGAATTGAGGATTAATGGCAATTTTGTGTTAATTGAAAAGATTTCAACCTGTTCGAGACAGTTTTTTTGTAATTCAAGGGAATTCATGCATTCTGTCAATTTTGGCAAGGATTTCAAGTATTTGCGGATTTTACCTTATTGTATAGGAGTTTAAGTAGTTCTGCCAGTTTGTGTTGTTGTAAGCACTTCAAGTCGTTTGAAGCAATTTTGTGCGGATTTAAAGAATTTCAAAGAGTTTGGATGAATCAAGAAAAGCTCAGAGGACAACTGCCTTTTAATGTTGCTGTAGGTTTTACTCTTTTTGTTTTTCGGAATATTAATCTTGAAGACATGGAGAGGCAGAGAGTTTGATAAGATTTTGGGCGGGCTTTTTACATGCGAGTTTGGCAGCCATGGCTGTGCCTCGGTGCGGGAAGGGGTTGAAACAGGCGTTTGACAGGATGTACAAAGGTTTTTCTACAGTTAATCGGTTATCTGGGACTGTTAGAAATGCAAATGGTATTGAGTCTTTAACAGGCTCCAGTTGCTTTGAATCAAGAGCTTTCCAGAGTATTTTCCACTATTTTAAAAATCGGAGTTGCTATTCCACTTTAAACAAAGCAGAAAGGTCTGCAGCGGAGCAGTATGCTTTCAAGCATGCCTCAGGCAAGGAAGGGACCAGCTCGGGTAGATTATTTATTCCGACATTTGGGATTCAAGGAGGGAGGACAATCAAACATGGATTTTGGTCATGTGGAATGAGAAATGTAGGCCAGGGAAGGCGATTTTATTATGTGGGTAGGAACAATTTGCAGCATTTTAAACGTAGAGGGCCACACAGATGGATTCAAAATCCTACAAGGGTTATGATTATTGTGATTCTGAGCTCAGGGATGGTTATTAGCATCTATTATTCAAACTTGGAAACAGTACCATACACTCATCGCAAGCATTTCATCCTGATACCTGCAGGGATGGAAAAAGAGCTTGGCGAAAGCCGGATTGAAGAGGTCAGCAGATTTGGTTTATCAGATATTCTGAATTAATTGAATGTCAGGCAAATTTACAGTCGGAAAATTCATCAGCATGACAAATTCACTTAATTCACCACCAGCAATTGGAAAATTAATTGCATTAACATTTTTTAATATGTATTTTTAAAATTTTGAATTTTTTTTTCAAAAGAATAATTTGAACTGTATTTTTATTATCATAATTTAAATTATTCTTTTGCGAAAAGAAAATTCAAAATTTTAGAAATATATATTAAAAAATGTTAATGCAATTAATTTTTCTCGTGATGAATTGTGATGAATTACGTAAATTTTTTAGAGGTGAATTATTCGCGGTGAATTTTTCTGTAAATTTTCTTAAAACTGTTCCAATGATCGATTAAATTGGTTGAAACTTGAAAAGATATACAAAGAAGGTTAAATCTTAGAGAGATTCTCATCCAATCTTGATGCCTTAGTGAAAGAACAAAATTATATTAAGCTTAACAATGACCAAAGTAGGTCAATATTAGAGCAGATTAGATGAAACGTATAAACATAAGCAAACAGGCCTAAATCTTTAAATTTTTATTCAAGACACCTGTCCATCTTCTTTCTCCGAGGCAAGCTCAAGGGGGATGATAGTGTGCATACTTTCCATCTCATCTTCCCAATTCAATTTTTAGTTTAAGATGGGATATACTTGTGTTCAAACGTTGACTTGTGGTCAATGAGTTGCTGAGTAACTTTAGAAATGCGTCAATTGTTTATGATCCTATGTATGCCCGACATGTTGCATTCTTAGGGAATGTGTCAAAGTAGGCTCTTCGACACAATTTCATGAATTCTTGAGGCTTAAATACTTATTAAACATCATATTAACGTCAACGGATGATGATGAAAATAGGTCAATGGTAGAGTAGATGAGTTGAAATTTGAAAAGCCATACAAGGAAGCTAAAATCTTAAATCTCATGAATATTGCAGCTCAAAAAGACGATGAAGCCAAAGATTCTTCCTGCCATTCATCCAGCAAGTGTGAGAGTAAGATTAATTGCGAAGGATATAATACAGGCATTGGAAAGGGGAATACGACTTGAGCAAAGCTGGAGTGATGTACAGTACGGCAATACAAGAACCGATGGTTCTGATTCTCCTCGCAGTCAGGATCCTTGGAGCATAACTGATGAGAAAGCCTATCCTCGAGAGCAGTGGTATGACAAAGATGAAACACTGGATGATAAATGGGTCAAGGAGAGTCGCGATTCTGGAAAAAAAAGTGGTGAAAAAGTGTTCACGGATCATTTGGATGGATTAAATTGGGAAGTTCTAGTTGTAGATGATGATATGGTGAATGCATATTGCCTCCCTGGTGGGAAGATAATCGTTTTCACTGGCTTGCTAAAAGCATTGCCATCTGATGTGGAGATAGCAACAGTCATCTCTCATGAGGTATGTTGATGCACGTAATAATGAAAAATTTGTGGACACTGCTCTCCAGGATTGGTGACTTGTACAAATGCTCTAATCTAGGAACATCATAAGTCTTATTAACATTGTTTTCTTGTTTGGGATCTACGTATGTTTAGGTTGTATTTTTGCTAGTTCATGTTGTGTAATTTGCTTCCAATTTTCATCTAAATTTGTTTTTTAAGGAGGGACACTCTTAATTGATACATAATAGATCCTTATCCAGTTTAGATTGTACTTCTGTGATAATCATATTTCACATAATATAGCTCACCAATTGGTGAAACAAGTGCTTTCAAAAATGAAGTTTTCAGGAGGCCATCTAAATAATTTATCATGTTTCATTAATAATTGTCACAAAGCTGGGTACATGGAGGGACAAACATGAATTTATGGATTGGTGATCAGTTCTGTGAATGTCTTTTGAAGATACATGACCCTATCCTCTGAGCTGAATAATGCACCTCTTAAAGAAAATGTTCATATTCATCTGAAAAGCACATCTCTGAGAAAAACCATGAGCAGTTGTGCCCATGAAACCAATCTACTCAACGGAAGGATGTGACTGTATCAAGCCTTCCAAAGGAGTTGTTGGTTTGTAAGGTTGTTGTCATAGTTGGCTGTGACTCACAAATGGTTCTATCCCTACATCACAATTTTATGAGCACATTAGGTTTGCCTATAGTGCCTTTGAGCCTCTCTGCATACTTGTAGGCCAAGTTGCTAGAAACAAGATGTTTCGGCCCTGTTGTGGTTTCATGCTTAAAGAAACATGTTGCAGTCTTGAAGGGCCATTTTTTGGCCATCCGTCATGTTTCTTGGTGCAAGAAGCTTTGTTGTTGCAATAATGTGTGAAACACTGTCTTTTTGGAAGCCATTTCCAGCTATTATAGACAATTTTGGCCAGTTCTTGGTCATTTCGGTGAATTGTGATAGATATGGTTGCCTTATGCACATAGGATATCAATATACAAAAGTAGCTTTCAATGCATAGCAAGTGCAATTGTCATTTTTTAGAATAATACAAATGCCCATCCATAGGTAGCAACTCCTTTAGCAAGAGGCCATGTCATATGCATGCACACTTTCTCCTGCATGCTGCTCACTTTCCTTCAACGTTGCAACTTGCAATGCTTTGTTGTTCCAGTTTGGGATATTGAAACTCTTCTGATAATGCTTTTTTCATCTGATCATAGTTTCTTGCAATTTTTGTTGGGTTTAACTTGCAATGCTGTGTGTGGATGCAACTGTATAAAGTCACAATGAAGGTTGCTGTGTATGCCTGGGCTTGATCCCCCCTTTTGCATGCCATAGAATCTCACTTTTTTCAATTTTTGGATGTGCTCTTCCATGTCCTGAATTTCTTCATGCTATGGTAAGCTTAGTTACATCTTGTAACAATTTTCCTTTGGCTGTGGTGGTGGGTGTAGAGAAGGAGGCTGTAGCAGATTGTTACTTCCCCAATTAATGTTATTTCTGGCTCTATCACCTCCCATGTTGTGTTTGCTGTTGTTATTTGCATGCTCATCCCATGTGGTTATTTGGGCTCTACTGGTGTTTGCTGAATTAGTTTTCCACGCAAGGCTTCTCCTTTGTGGGGTTCATCCCCATTCCATGCAGTCTCCTGCTGATCAATGTACTTTCTTATTATCAGTTTCTACTCTTCACTTTCCAAATATAATGGATGGATTTACACCACAAGTAGCAAGATGGGATCAGATTCTTATTCAAAATCTGTGCCCTCGATTTCTTCAAAGGCCCTTTAGGTGCCTAATATCTATTCCACATTGAACATCCATCTGTTTGTTTTAGGATCAGAAATGCAATAAGCAGAAAACTCAACACATAAGACAATGAACACAACAAGATACCCTGGGAAAACCCTCCTACTCGAGGGAGAAAAACCCAGCAAAAATATATCTCATATATATATTAGATAGAAGTGCAGAATGCTGCATACAGAGTCTGGCCTTACACAATGCTGAATAAATACAATGAATAATAGCATCACTCCTTGATGTAAAGATACAAGTAAAACTGATCTGGTGCTAAGTGCGAACTCCTTCTTGAAAGAAGAAGTGCAGAATGCTGCATACAGAGTCTGGCCTTACACAATGCTGAATAAATACAATGAATAATAGCATCACTCCTTGATGTAAAGATACAAGTAAAACTGATCTGGTGCTAAGTGCGAACTCCTTCTTGAAAGAATACCACTTGAATATGAGAATGACTTGATAATGATTCGATGATGAAGGAGAGAGCAGCGCCTTCAATAAATACACGTTGGTATGGACTCCACCAAACAAGACGTCTCTTCAAGATAAGTTGGCCTCTTCATGAACCAATGCATCTCTTTGTTCTAGGCGACCCTTGGATTAGTCAGCCTTAATAAATATATAAATTATCATTTAAATAGGATGACCTTTCACAAAAGTCGGCTACAAATAAATAAGTAGTCTTTGACTTTATTTATTTGCTTATTAATTAAATTGATAGAAGGATGAGGCCCGAAGCTATATCATCAACACTCCCTGTTAGCTAGGGAGGAATCCTTCCAGATATCCAATGTCATGGAGTCTCTTGACATGACACCCACAATGGCTACACCCATTTGTGGAAAAGAGCTCATCACGGAGTCACTTTACGTGATATCGTCATGGAGTCACTCAACATGACGTCCACCATGGCTACACCCATGCATGGAAGAAAATATGAGTACAGGTGCCCATCACGAAGTCACTCAACGTGATGTCATCATTGAGTCTCTCAACATGATGTCCACCATGGCTACTTCCATGTGTGGATAAACACAAGCACAAGGGAATCATCATAGAGTCTCTCAACGTGATATTGTCATGGAGTCTCTCAACATGACATCCACCATGGCTACTCCCAGAGGGTGGAAAGAACCACATCTCCGTCTCAGAGATGGACAAGGGCTTTCACCTAAAATTTCTCCGTCTCAGAGAAAAAATGCATTAACAAGGGCTTTCACCTCAAATTTCTCCATCTCAGAGAAAGATGCATTAACAAGGGCTTTCACCTCAAATTTCTCCAACTTAGAGAAAAAATGCATTAACACAAATCTTCATGATGATGTAACTCCCTCTGAAGCTCCAAGTACTTGCATCAACCTCCTAACCTCGTCCAAGATTGCCTGCAAAGCTTGCCTTAGAGGAATGGTTTCCAATGCACACCTTTGGTACTGTTGAGAGTTCAGGACTGTCCTTCTCGACCTTATCCCATATCACTCTATTTTGAATAGGTTTGTGGAGCTATCAATGTCAAATTCAAATTGACTGTCTTGTGCAATTCTGTTCTCTACAGCTGAAGAGGTCTTCCAAGGACTTTAGCACCTGGCCTTGCAACACTCCAACCTTCACTTCTTCTCAGTGAGTCACATAACTCCCTCTTAGTCCTGTTAGTTTTAGGATCAGAATTAAATAAGCAGAAATAAAAACAATTTCACACAGATTGACACAACAATATACCCTAGGAAAACCCTCCAACTTGAGGGGAAAAACCCAGCAACAAAATCTCTCTTATATATTGAAATGATGGCAACAATTCTCTTTACAATGAGGCCAATCACAAGGCCAATAATCAGCACCACACTTGATGCACACACAGATGTAAATCACACTCCTTGAAAGACATGAACTGCTGTAGGAGAAAATTCGCATCTGTGTGTGCATCAAGTGTGGTGCTGATTATTGGCCTTGTGATTGGCCTCATTGTAAAGAGAATTGTTGCCATCATTTAAATATATATGAGAGATTTTGTTGCTGTGTTTTTTCCCTCAAGTTGGAGGGTTTTCCTAGGGTATATTGTTGTGTCAATCTGTGTGAAATTGTTTTTATTTCTGCTTATTTAATTCTGATCTTAAAACTAACATGGTATCAGAGCGAGTTTAAGAAAGATCGTGATCAGATTTACATAAGCAGCATTATCTTCCATTATTGTTATCATCTTCTTGTGTCTATCTTATCTTTGAAAATGGTGAACAGGCTTAAGATTGAAGATAGACTTGAAGGTGCTTCCAACTTCACCTCTTGGAAGTTTAGAGTATTGCTTGCATTGGAAGAAAATGAGATTGCCGAGTTCGTGGAGAGCGAAGTTCCCGAACCTTCTGATGAAAATGAGAAGTCTCAATGGAAGAAGAATGGCACTATTGCAAAGAAGATTTTGGTTGATTCTGTGAAGGACCACCTTGTGCCAATTATCTCCAAGTTGAAGACAGCAAGAGAAATGTTCAAGACCTTGGAGGAAATGTATGAGATCAATAATACAAGCAGAGCTCTTGCATTGAGGCAACAACATCATCAAGTCAAGTTCGTCCATTCCCATCTCCAAGTGCGAATTTTCTCCTATAGCAGTTTGTGTTTTTCAAGGAGTGCGATTTACATCTGTGTGTGCATCAAGTGTGGTGCTGATTATTGGCCTTGTGATTGGCCTCATTGTAAAGAGAATTGTTGCCATCATTTCAATATATAAGAGAGATTTTGTTGCTGGGTTTTTCCCCTCAAGTTGGAGGGTTTTCCCAGGGTATATTGCTGTGTCAATCTGTGTGAAATTGTTTTTATTTCTGCTTATTTAATTCTCATCCTAAAACTAACAAATCCCTACCTTAGAAATTGCAAAGAAATCCTCTGGAAGTGAACTCCCTTTCATTGATTGATCTCAGCACCTTAATCCTTTTTCTTGGACATGCTCTCAACTTGAGTCTTGAATTCTCAGAATTTAACTCCCTCTGGATGTCATTTCCTCCTCTTCGAGGTAGCTGATCGCAATGACAATCTGTACAGGTTCTCCATTGTTTAGTGTTCATCTTTCTCAACCTTCTTTGCTGATGCAGACTCTCCATCCAAGGCAGACCCGGCCTTGTGCCCTCGAAAGATGTCTATGGTTATGTGTCACCAACTCAGCTTTATGGCAGCGAGCTGTGTCTCTATTCTTCAGCTTGCGTCGCTTTCTCACAGGATGCATCAAGCTCTTCCTCCCTCAAATTCCTTAAGAAATCTCAGATAATTAATTCATCATTCATTTGCTTCTTGATCCAACCTCCATTTTAAAGAGATTAATAACAGTTCATGAAAATCAAACTACAAATGAAGCATGTAGCAAATATCATTAGATAGATTAATTAAAAAGATAATAGAACTTATCTTTGTTGATTCTGTTATGTCTTTCTTTCGACTTTACTCAATTTTTGCTCTAGGAAATGCAACCACAACACAACAAAAAAAACAATCTGCTCAACTCAGATTTCTCAGACACATTATGCAACCAACATATTCACTATAGAACTAGGCCTCTCAAGGCACCATCATAGTCCATGCACATAGCGAATGGTATCGATGTGACCAACCAATCACAATCGAAATTGCAGTTCTCCTTTCATTTCTGAGTCACATTCAGAAATCTTCACAACTAGCATGAAGCAACTCGCAATGAGTGAATGGCATCTCCAAAGGATCTTATGCCAGCGATCATCACTCAAAAGAAACCATGACCTCTGCTAATCACATGATCCAAATAGTTGATGTCAGATTTGCACAACTCAACAAACTGAATTTCAGTCCAGAGAAAGTGATTTCAAAGGTACAAACAAAAAAAAAACTTCTCTTTCTAATTCTGTTGCAGCCATTTTACAGCTTGATCTCAATCATCATTAATTTGTAGCGCATTCAACTAAGCACAACACTTGGAAGCATGATGACCTCTATATTGACATGACAGATATATAGAGACTTCCCTTTAGTTACTCCGCCCCTGAGATGTATCAACTTGTTCCTTTAATCCCTGCGACGAATAGAATGCTTGGTCTAGGGCATGTCTCCTTCAGAATAGTCAATTTTTGTCATTTGATGGAACTTGTCTTCAGATCTATCGCTTTCAATAATACTTCTACATAGACGATGACAAATCCGTTGAAAATTCTAGAGATATATGTGTGCCTAGAAATGTAAGAAGATACTTCCCAGATGACCTAGTATTGAAGGCACTTAACACACCCGAACGATAATTAACCACAAAACACACAGACACAAAAAGGCTTAAAACATAAATTTTGATAATCTGAATATCACATTAAATGTGCTCAGATCAAAATAAGTCTTCATACAATGATCTCCAAGAGAAACAATTACAAACTCCATTCTTTAACAGATAAAACAATAAACTCACTAAATTACTTGGCAGACTGATCTGGGGAATTCATGGATTTCACCTGTTTCCCAACAGTGGGAAGTTATGCCCGATCTCCAAAGAGTGTAAAATTCCTAGAGTGGCCGACGACTCAAGAATTGAATGAATGTTTGTCCCGCTTTGCTCGGACAATGAATGCAACCTGCTTGGATCAATTGTGAATGCTGTATATGACCCCTGTCGAGCAAGTGACCCCCAACTCCTCCCGTGTCCCTCTTAATCTCTTAATATACTTGAATGGTCGGGAAGATATCGTCTGATGACGTCTGAGGCCAGCAAGGAGTTTGATGTCCCTTAATCTTTCCCCGACAATGATAGCTCGTGATTTTCCCGTGTGTGTAATATTGCTTGGCCCAATCGCGTCTTCGAGTTGAATATGCCTAAGGCTTCATGCATTATTCCCCAATCTCTCTCCTGCGAATTCTTGTGTGCTCATTTGTGCGCCAGGTTGAGGTGCGGGCAATGTAGGCTCGTGACCAGAGCCAAATATACTGAACTCAATTTGATGCGCTCTCTTGTGAATGGCGATCCTGGTCTTTTCTGTGATGCGTAAGACCTGTAGCTCGGAGGTTATACGAAGTCCTCAGATGTTGACGCCAATGAGATCTCCCGATAGTAGAGTCAAGTAATACCAAAGCCGTCTCAATATTAAACTTCCTTCTGGAATACTTGATATCGACAATAGGATGTTTTTGTTGATAGACCTTAGCAGTATTATCCTTTCAAACATTGAATCGATTTACAAGTTGGGCCGATAGACTCCTGATTCCACCATCCAACAAAATAAGACGATAAGCAATATAGAATGTCTGCAATAAACGGGTGACTCATATATCCCTGTCTAAAATACTTACGATATGAGCAAACACCCAGGCAACACAATACTTCTTTGTCTTCTTCTGCAATAATAAACCTCTGAGCACTCCCGATATCATGGCTGGCGATTAAAATATTGCAATCCTTATAGAATGTGACCTTCCGCAAATGCTATATTCATTCGAACATGGAAAATGAATATGAGTCCTTAAAAAAAATCCGGGCCAAGGATGGTTGTCAGAGTAAGAGATCCCGTCATTTAACACTCACAGCAAAGAATCTTGAGAGTTCTCATTCTCAGATCTTCCCGAAATACAAATTCAATCAATATGCAATTTCCATGATAATCCAAGAGATCGCTCCCCACCTCTTTTCCTGCACAAATTCACCTTCAAAATCTGCCCTAGATGAAAAGTTGACTTGACTACTTAAACAAATCTGATTAGATCTTTTCCTAAACCTGCTCTGATACCATGTTAGTTTTAGGATCAGAAATGCAATAAGCAGAAAACTCAACACATAAGACAATGAACACAACAAGATACCCTAGGAAAACCCTCTTACTTGAGGGAGAAAAACCCAGCAAAAATATATCTCATATATATATTAGATAGAAGTGCAGAATGCTGCATACAAAGTCTGGCCTTACACAAGGCTGAATAAATACAATGATTAATAGCATCACTCCTTGATGCAAAGATACAAGTAAAACTGATCTGGTGCTAAGTGCGAACTCCTTCTTGAAAGAATACCACTTGAATATGAGAATGACTTGATAATGATTCGATGATGAAGGAGAGAGCAACGCCTTCAATAAATACATGTTGGTATGGACTCCACCAAACAAGACGTCTCTTCAAGATAAGTTGGCCTCTTCATGAACCAATGCATCTCTTTGTTCTAGGTGACCCTTGGATTAGTCGGCCTTAATAAATATATAAATTATCATTTAAATAGGACGACCTTTCACAAAAGTCGGCTACAAATAAATAAGTAGTCTTTGACTTTATTTATGTTATTGAAAGATAGCGTCGGTTAGATCTGGAAAAACGATTGCTGCAAGCACCATCGTATTTCTTGTCTGATTGATTTTATCGCTATTTTTGAACATCATATCATTCAAATCTATGAGTATAAAATGCGAATCATATTTGTATTCTAAATCGATATTTATAGTGTTATTCGCTGGTCAGTAAATATGTGTTATGCTAAACGCATTGTTAACTATGTGTTAACACGGACTCTAAAGAGCACGTCCCATGAGTGGACGTGTCTCCACTCTTGGAGACACGTCCTCTCATGAGACGTGTCTCTTAGAGGCCTGATTTCCTAAACATATATTTAGCGAATCCTTCAATGATATGCAGACATAAAAATCTGATAACGTTTTGCATTCAGCACATTAAAATTTAATAAATCTGGAAGTCGAAATTCTGTGTCTCTCTGGAAGTCGAAAATATGTGTCTGAGTTTTGTAGAGTTCTGAGTCTGAAAACCTGGTAGAAAACTAAATCTCCCTTCTTGCCATTAGATTTGTATTCATTTACATGGTATCAGAGCCAAGTTGTGCAATTCCCTTACAAATCTAATATCAGTTTGCTCCTGGAAATTCGCATTTTCTAAAATCGAATTCAATCACATTCTTCACAATGTCAAGCGTGATCAGATTTGAAGATCGCCTTGTAGGAGCAGAAAATTTCACATCATGGAAATTTAGAATCATGATGATCCTTAAGGAACATAAGGTAGACTCACTTGTAAGAGAAAATTTGGAACAACCCAAGTCTGAACCTGAGAGAACTCAATGGGTAGAAAACAATGAAAAGGCTATGAAAATACTTGTAGATGCAGTTAGGGATCACATAGTGCCTATCCTAGCTAAACATGAATCTGCCTACCTCATGTTCAAATCTCTTGAGAGTACCTATGAGATCAACAACACCTGTAGGACTCTTGCGTTGAAAAGGCAAATCAACAATGTTCAGATAATCAAAGGAGAGTCCATTAATGCATACTTCATGAGGATTACTGAACTGAGAGATCAATTGTCCACCATTGGATATCAGATTGACAGCAAAGAGTTAGCCCTAATTGCTCTAGGAGGTCTTCCAAACTCTTGGGAGTCTTTTGTTCAAGGTATAAGTGCAAGATCTAAACTCCCTAAGTTTGATAGGCTAAGATCTGACTGTCTTCAAGAAGAATCCAGACTCTCTTCTAAAGAGAATAAACAAAAGAAAATAGATGAAGACATTCTTGCACTCAACTCAACATCTAATAAACAGAGTAAGAAAAAATCCTTCAAGAAAGGGTCTTCCAAAAGAAAGAGAAATTCCAATGGAAAGGGTCCTCATAAGAAGAAAGATACTTCTCAAGTACAATGCTTTAGATGTGATCAATATGGTCACTATTCATTGAAGTGCCCTGATAGGACTAAACAACAAACTTCCTTTGCTAAAGTAGGAAAGACAAATTCAGATCATGAACCTGAGAACTTTGTGTTCCATTCAGCCCTTTCTAGTCAAGTATCCGAACTCACTCTCAACTGGGTGATTGACAGTGGTGCTTCTAGACATATCACAGGATTCAGAGAACACTTAGATACTTTGACTAAAAGGTTTGATGAAGAAGTAACCATCGGGGATGATTCAACACACCCTGTAAGAGGGGTTGGAACCTGTTCTATCAAGTTGAAATCTGGGCTTTCTCTTCAACTCTCTGAAGTATTGTTTGTACCTGGAATAAAGAGGAATCTTATATCCATCTCTGCCCTTGAAGACAATGGTTATAGAGTTACCTTTATAGATGGAAAAGTTCTTGCTTGGCCTAAAAACTCATCTATCAAGAAAGCCCTCACCATAGGTGTAAGACAAGGGTACCTTTATAAACTATGCACTGAAGTCAATCAAGCCCTTACCCTTGACACCTTTGATTCAAATGAGATTTGGCATAGAAGATTAGGTCACCTTCATTTCCGTGCCCTACCTTCTGTGGAAAAACTTGTAACAGGCTTACCTAAGTTAAAGCCATCTCATGAAGGAACTTGCAAAGGTTGTGCCTTAGGGAAGAATTCAAAGGGATCCTTTCCCTCTAGTTTGAGCAAAACTCTTAATGTGTTAGAATTGGTTCACTCAGACTTATGTGGACCCATGTATGTACCCTCTAAAGCAGGATTTCTTTACTATGTCATATTTGTAGATGACTTCTCTAGGAAAACCTGGATCTATTTCCTTAAGTGTAAAGAATCATTAGAAATCCTCAAAAGGTTCAAAGAGTTCAAAGCCCTCTCTGAAAATTTCTCCGGAAAGAAAATAAAAATCTTAAGAACAGACAATGGGAAAGAATACACCTCTGAGATTTTTAAGGAATTTTGCCTAGAAGCTGGAATTAAGAGGGAGTTCACAGTTGCCTACAATCCTCAGCAAAATGGGGTTGCTGAAAGGAAAAATAGAACCATTGTAGAAGCTGCTAAAGCAATGCTACTTGACCAAAACATTGATACTTCTTTCTGGGCAGAAGCATCTAGGACTGCTGTCTATATTCAAAATAGATGTCCTCATTCACATCTTGATAACAAAACTCCTGAAGAAGCCTTTACCGGTGTGAAACCTGACATCAGTCACTTTAGGATCTTTGGCTGTCCTGTCTATATTCATGTACCTAAAGAGAAGAGATCCAAACTAAAACCTTCCGGAAAGAAGGGGGTGTTTATGGGTTATAGTGAAAATTCCAAAGCGTACAGGATTTACATTCCCGGGCATAATCAAATTGAGTTGAGTCGAGATGTCATCTTTGAAGAAGACATTGCATTCAAAAGGGCAAGAAGCTCCTCTGAGTTAGAAACCCTTTCTCCTAGAGTACCTGAGGTGGAACCTGATTCTGAAATTCAGAGGAAGCATTCTGAGGAAATGTCACTTGAACTTCCATCAAGTGAGAATCCAAATGATAATAAGAGACCACTTTGGGCCAGGAAGATGCTCAAAGAAGCTGAGGTTCATGCAGCACCCAAAGGAACGTTCAGGGAGAGTAAAAGACCCAAACGTTTCTCTGGCTATGTTGCTCTAATAAACAACATCTTAAACTCAGAACCTGACAGTGTTTCAGAAGCCCTTCAACATCAAGCATGGAAAGATGCAATGATGGAGGAATATCAGTCCATTCTAAAGAATGATGTATGGGATGTAGTGCCTAGACCAAAAGGGAAATCTGTTGTCTCTTCCAAATGGCTCTTTAAAATCAAGCATGCTGCTGATGGCAGTATAGAAAAATATAAAGCACGTTTTGTGGCAAGAGGTTTTTCTCAAAAGGAAGGCATTGATTACAAAGAAACATTTGCACCTGTTGCCCGTTACACATCAGTGAGAGCAGTGATAGCCATTGCAGTAGCTAAAGGTTGGAAGATCCATCAAATGGATGTGAAAACTGCCTTTCTAAATGGAACCATTGAAGAAGAAGTCTATCTGGAACAGCCTGAAGGTTTTGTGATATATAAACCTGACTCACATGTATGCAGACTGAAGAAAGCTCTTTATGGACTTAAACAGGCTCCCAGGGTCTGGTATGAAAGAATTGATAGCTATCTCTTGGGATTAGGATTTTCCAAGAATGAGGCCGACTCCAATCTCTACTTCAAGGTAATCAAAGGTGATATGCTAATAATTATTTTATATGTTGATGATCTGCTAATAACAGGAGAGGATCACCTCATTGCTCAAAGAAAGCAGGATCTAATCTCTGAATTTGACATGAAAGACTTGGGTTATCCTACACTACTTCCTAGGTTTAGAAGTATGGCAAAAATCAGAAGGCATTATACTAAACCAAGGGAAGTATACTATAGACATTCTGAAAAGATTTGGAATGTTGGATTGTAGACCGATGTCTACACCTATGGAAACCAACCTTCACAAATTAAAAGAAGCAGCAGTAGAATCTAAGTGTGCAGATTCAACTCTTTACAGACAAATGATTGGATCCTTGATGTATCTGGTTAACACCAGATCTGATATTTGCTATGCAGTGAATGTTCTCAGCCAGTTCATGTGTGAACCAAAGGAAATTCACTTAATGGCTGTGAAACATATTTTGAGATATCTTCAAGGCACTATTGGATATGGTCTTCTTTACAAAAAT
The DNA here is from genome assembly GCA_007258455.2 of Sequoia sempervirens. Taxonomy (NCBI): domain Eukaryota; kingdom Viridiplantae; phylum Streptophyta; class Pinopsida; order Cupressales; family Cupressaceae; genus Sequoia; species Sequoia sempervirens. Next base: position 199,155,702 of record VDFB02105785.1, read on the forward strand.
GTTCAATTAGATCTTCATGGGTACTCTGATTCAGATTGGGCTGGAAATGTAACCGATCGAAAAAGCACATCAGGATGTTGCTTCAATTTAGGATCGGCTATGATCTCCTAGATTTGCAGAAAACAATCTTCAGTTGCACAGAGCTCAACAAAAGCTGAATACATTGCAGCCTCAATGGGAGCAAGAGAAGCAGTTTGGCTTCGTAAATTGCTTGTGGGACTCTTTGGTGAGCCCTTGGATCCAACAATTATTCATTGTGACAATCAAAGTTGCATCAAACTCTTTGTAAATCCTGTCTTTCATGATAGATCGAAGCACATTGAGATCCCCTATCATTATGTAAGAGATATGGTGGAAAAGAAAGTAATTCAGTTGGAGTATATTAGTACAAATGATCAAACTGCTGACATTCTCACCAAGCCTCTCTCCCGAATCAAGTTGGAGCACTTCAGGAAGAAACTTGGTATGGTTGAAATGTAATTTGTTATTTATGTTAGAAATACAAATTGTTTATAAATTGTACTAATATATATAAAGATGTTTAATGTGTAAACTCTTTTGTCATGTGTGTGACTCCGTGACTTTATGGGCCTACTTTTCTTGTATGCATTATTGAAAGGTGACGATCTTTCTAATAATGTACACTTGTAATTGACATTGTAAAGTGACGACTCTACAATGATCAAACTATCATGGCAGATATCATGTGACTTGATATTATGGACATGTCATGATAGTGTCTCTTATTGATATCATGGGACTTGATATCATTTGTAGATCATTATGATCATTAAGAGATAATCATGGTGGATATTTATATCCATGGATATGCCATGAATTATGGTAGACATCATGTGACTTGATGTCAATGCACATACCATAATAATAAGATATGATATGAAGAATGTCATGTGACTTGACAATATTGAGAAATCATATTATGTCTTAGATATCACGTGTTTAGGTGATATCTCTAGTTATTAGATTTGATACATCTTCCCTAGCTAAGAGGGAGTGTTATTGAAAGATAGCGTCGGTCAGATCT
>VDFB02105785.1:199156846-199355141 GCA_007258455.2 Sequoia sempervirens
GAAGGATGCAATGACGGAGGAATATCAGTCCATTCTAAAGAATGATGTATGGGATGTAGTGCCTAGACCAAAAGGGAAATCTGTTGTCTCTTCCAAATGGCTCTTCAAAATCAAGCATGCTGCTGATGGCAATATAGAAAAACATAAAGCACGCTTTGTGGCAAGAGGTTTTTCTCAAAAGGAAGGCATTGATTATGAAGAAACATTTGCACCTGTTGCCCGTTACACATCAGTGAGAGCAGTGTTAGCCATTGGAAGATCCATCAAATGGATGTGAAAACTTCCTTCCTGAATGGAACCATTGAAGAGGAAGTCTATCTGGAACAACCTGAAGGTTTTGTGATATATAAACTTGACTCACATGTATGCAGACTGAAGAAAGCTCTTTATGGACTTAAACAGGCTCCCAGGGTCTGGTATGAAAGAATTGACAGCTATCTCTTGGGATTAGGATTTTCCAAGAATGAGGCCGACTCCAATCTCTACTTCAAGGTAATCAAAGGTGATATGCTAATAATTATTTTATATGTTGATGATCTGCTAATAACAGGAGAGGATCACCTCATTGCTCAAGGAAAGCAGGATCTAATCTCTGAATTTGACATGAAAGACTTGGGTATCCTACACTACTTCCTAGGTTTAGAAGTATGGCAGAAATCAGAAGGCATTATACTAAACCAAGGGAAGTATACTATAGACATTCTGAAAAGATTTGGAATGTTGGATTGTAGACCGATGTCTACACCTATGGAAACCAACCTTCACAAATTAAAAGAAGCAGCAGTAGAATCCAAGTGTGCAGATCCAACCCTTTACAGACAAATGATTGGATCCTTGATGTATCTGGTTAACACCAGACCTGATATTTGCTATGCAGTGAATGTTCTCAGCCAGTTCATGTGTGAGCCAAAGGAAATTCACTTAATGGCTGTGAAACATATTTTGAGATATCTTCAAGGCACTATTGGATATGGTCTTCTTTACAAAAATGTTCAATTAGATCTTCATGGGTACTCTGATTCAGATTGGGCTGGAAATGTAACCGATCGAAAAAGCACATCAGGATGTTGCTTCAGTTTAGGATCGGCTATGATCTCCTGGATTTGCAGAAAACAATCTTCAGTTGCACAGAGCTCAACAGAAGCTGAATACATTGCAGCCTCAATGGGAGCAAGAGAAGCAGTTTGGCTTCGTAAATTGCTTGTGGGACTCTTTGGTGAGCCCTTGGATCCAACAATTATTCATTGTGACAATCAAAGTTGCATCAAACTCTCTGTAAATCCTGTCTTTCATGATAGATCGAAGCACATTGAGATCCCCTATCATTATGTAAGAGATATGGTGGAAAAGAAAGTAATTCAGTTGGAGTATATTAGTACAAATGATCAAACTGCGGACATTCTCACCAAGCCTCTCTCCCGAATCAAGTTGGAACACTTCAGGAAGAAACTTGGTATGGTTGAAATGTAATTTGTTATTTATGTTTGAAATACAAATTGTTTATAAATTGTACTAATATATAAAGATGTTTAATGTGTAAACTCTTTTGTCATGTGTGTGACTCCATGACTTTATGGGCCTACTTTTCTTGTATGCATTATTGAAAGGTGACGATCTTTCTAATAATGTACACTTGTAATTGACATTGTAAAGTGACGACTCTACAATGATCAAACTATCATGGTAGATATCATGTGACTTGATATTATGGACATGTCATGATAGTGTCTCTTATTGATATCATGGGACTTGATATCATTTGTAGATCATTATGATCATTAAGAGATAATCATGGTGGATATTTATATCCATGGATATGCCATGAATTATGGTAGACAGCATGTGACTTGATGTCAGTGCACATACCATAATAAGATATGATATGAAGAATGTCATGTGACTTGACAATATTGAGAAATCATATTATGTCTTAGATATCACGTGTTTAGGTGATATCTCTAGTTATTCGATTTGATACATCTTCCCTAGCTAAGAGGGAGTGTTATTGAAAGATAGCGTCGGTCAGATCTGGAAAAACGATTGCTGCAAGCACCATCGTATTTCTTGTCTGATTGATTTTATCGCTATTTCTGAACATCATATCATTCAAATCTATGAGTATAAAATGCGAATCATATTTGTATTCTAAATCGATATTTATAGTGTTATTCGCTGGTCAGTAAATATGTGTTATGCTAAACGCATTGTTAACTATGTGTTAACACGGACTCTAAAGAGCACGTCCCATGAGTGGACGTGTCTCCACTCTTGGAGACACGTCCTCTCATGAGACGTGTCTCTTAGAGGCCTGATTTCCTAAACATATATTTAGCGAATCCTTCAATGATATGCAGACATAGAAATCTGATAATGTTCTGCATTCAGCACATTAAAATTTAATAAATCTGGAAGTCGAAATTCTGTGTCTCTCTGGAAGTCGAAAATCTGTGTCTGAGTTTTGTAGAGTTCTGAGTCTGAAAACCTGGTAGAAAACTAAATCTCCCTTCTTGCCATTAGATTTGTATTCATTTACAATTTATTTGCTTATTAATTAAATTGATAGAAGGATGAGGCCCAAAGCTATATCATCAACACCATCTTGGCACTTAGCATGTTAACTACAATTTGTGTTATCATTGTTCTTTTCTCCTTCTGTGCAACTCTCACACATGATAATCTACTATGTGCCTCCCCCATTTGTTCAAGGTCTCTTAGTGTCTATTTGATTGTAGATCAATATATGGTCATCTTCCCAAATTTGATTGTAGATCAATATATGGTCAAAAAATACCAAATCGAATTTTCTCACTAGGCACTGAATACCTGATTCATAACTGATTGGAAATTCATTGGAGCATTTGTTAGCCCGAATGCATGATCAGGAACTCATAGTGCCCACAATGACACATGAGGGCTGTCTTGTGCATGTCCTCATTGCGTAGATGAATTTGATGGTGGCTAGACCTCAATTCATCTATCTTTTGAAAAGTAGACAACTCCATGCAATTCATCAATAAGCTCATCAATCTTGGGAATGGGATATTTGTTCTTGATTGTCTTCTTGTTCAAGGCCCTATAATCTATACACATCCTCATTTTACCATCTTTTTTCTACACCACTACTATCTTTTTTACAGCTTTTCAGAGGGTGAACCAAAATGAATTTCCTAATAAAATTAGACCAAAAGAATAATTAATTTACTTTCCAGGCAAAATTGAGACCAACACATTTATCTTCTTTTCTCCACAACATCAAAATAACCACAAAAAAGCCAAGGGATCGTAGGAAGGCCTGAACATAACCACAACCACAAATCAGACCTTGTCTTGTAATCATTAGGAGCATAAACAAAACAGATACCAAACTCTCTCTCATATATGGACAATCTAATCCAGCAACTCTAGAGTATAGGGAAAAACCATTGTCAAACACATAGTTAGCCAAACTCTTGTGAACAAGAATCACAGTACCACCTCTACCTTTATGGTGCTCAGAAGCATAGGACACCAAGTCAAGCCAGATAAATTTAAGAGCACAATCAAGAGAGAAACTGATTTGATTTCTTGCAAGCATTGAGTATCAAGATTATTGATAGATTTATAAAGGTTTTAATTTCAAATCTTCTTTCATATTCCTCAATCCCTCTTACATTCTAACTGACCACCTTCATAAATGAAAGAAAATTAAGGATTGGAAGAACCTCCCTCCCTCTACATAAATTTTCAAAACTAGGGGGGGAGTTTAATACCCTCTTTCCAAAACCATCATTAACACCCCTTTCCTAAAACCGTCATTGAAACTAAACAGAGTGGCCAAATCATTAACAATCTCTTGATTACAAATCATAGAATTATGACCAATTTCATGTTGATCCTCAACAACATGTCAGGGCCTTTGAGCAGAAGGTTGTTTGGCAACTTTCTCAAATAGATTAGGATGATCCTTACCAGTCTCCATCAAGGAAGAAACTGGAGAAACCTTCCTTTTTAAGGAATATTAAAACATTGTAGAGCTTGGGTTGGAAACACCCTACTTTTCAATAAAAATGTTAACATCATTAGAATTTGGCTCAAAAGGAACTAAAACCTTATCAAAAACTTCATTATTAGCCTACAAGGGTCCAAGTAATAGGCTAACCCATCGAACTTTGATGCTCACGAAAATGGGGACATTACAGTCTGCCCTCCCTGAAATTGCTTGTCCTCGAGCAATTACGACTGCAAAGAAACTCCACTCCTTGGAAGGCCCAAAAGAAGAACTGTGAAATGTCCCACACATCTCTAACTGACTACTGTAGCACTAGCATAAACACAACTGCGCAAGATATCCTTGGATCCCAAACCCAGAATGGAAGTCTGCCATGTTTGATACCCTTCGACTTCCTTTGCGCAAAACTAATCTCAACTTCACCATGCTGAAAATGGTGAAGTAAACTGTTGATGTGATTTTTATGACCGCACCAATCAGCAGAACAAAGTTGTCCGAAGGCTACTCAGTTCTCTCTTGATCAAAGTATTCCGTGCGCTAAGATTGCAAGAAAGTTCACACGTTCAACTCCAAGGTTCCGAAATACTTAGAATACCCTTAGTTGGTTTGATGTGAATTGCTGTTTTCACGAGGGGACTTACACAATTGTTTAGAATTCTTGCAGTTAACAATAAATGGATGATTGGAAGGGATTTATGTAATGCAGATGATTTAGCAATATAGTACGTTTTCCTAAAACTAACCAAAGATGAACGGAAAGTAAATGAGTGTAAGGGTAAGAAAGTTCTAGATTCTATTCTAAATGCAAGATATGTGGAGCTCGATTTCAGCAGACTTAGACCGAATTTCACCTAGCCTCACGTTGGACAGCTTCAGCGAAATTGGTGCAATCTTCAAAGGGATAGCAAAAGATATTCAGATTACAATTTAGCATACATATACCATCAAGACGACGCATATAAGTATACAAATCACAATCGAAGTTAAACTCAAGATAATTTCCAGTCGACCACGCAAGGCGAACTTGTCATCAACAAGCTGCTAGTGGTATGGAATGAAATGAAGCTACCTCAATAAAACACCACACATCCAAAGTAAACTTGCACATCCAAGTAAACTACTTGCATGAAATGAAAATTATGCTACTTTATGCTACTTGGATCCGAAAGGATGAAGAGACCTTGCTAGCTATCCATGACAAAGACGAATTCCACCATCAATGAAAAGATCTATTATCATGAAAGTTTTACACAACAATCTCTACAAAAGTTTTCAAAGGGAAAACTTTCTTTCTTCTCCACACTATGCTATCAAATGCCTACTCTCTAGTGTCTCCTCAATCTAACTCTAGTCTCCAATTCTAATGTCTAATTCTAATGAGTTACAAATGAGGGGGACTCCCCCTTTTATAGATAGCCCAGTCCAAAGGACGGCTAGGGTTACAATCAAAAGAATGGCTAAGATTAAGCCACCTCAACCCTAACCCTAAAAACTGCCAGAATGGGGAGTGGTACATTAAATGAATCAAAGATTCCCACTCACTCCCAAAATAGTAAACGCAATTAATGCCCATAATCAGTCTTCTAGAAGATCCTCGTCCAGTAGTGCATTCCCATTCTCCTTCTCTCTGGCCGCAAACTCAATGAACCTGCCAAGTACAGCCTCAACCTCCTGAACTGAAATGGGTGGAATGCAGTCAAGCTGGAACTCTAACACTGTGACTGAATGTTCGTGCCTCGTACAAGATTTTCTCCAAGCAACTAAAGAATCTTGTGTGCTCTGAATCAAGTTGGAGAAAGTGGAAGTGTTCTCAAAGTCATCCTGTACGAAGGTCTTCACCTCTGAAAAGAAAGGCACCAGCCTACCCCTCAAATTATCAACAATCACCTCATCCGGATTCAACCGCCTAGCAAATATAGCCTCGAAAGTATTCTGGACTCCATCAATGATATTTGTCATAGCCTTCCTGACCTTGGTTGAATCCGCCTGTGCTGCGTCAAAGAAACCACGTCCCGTGATTGCTGAAGAATACCATCTAGAAAAGTCATACCTGTCATTCTCCTGAATGACCCCTCCATCAATCAGCAACCGCAAAGGAACATGTCTCAATGCCTCAAGACGCTGAATTACTTTGCTCTGATAAACAAAAGCATCACCCCAGGCCTGATCAACTGCCTCCATCCATGCCAAAATACTAGAAGCCTGCTGAAAAGCAATAGCAAGGTCCTCCATAAACTTTTTTGTCTCAACACGAACTTCTATAACCCATTTGTCTGCCTCCTGTGCCATCTTCCCCAACTCCAACAAGCCACTAATCGACTCTCTAGGTATCTCAGGTGGAAGCTCTATCGCTGGAATCTCCTGCCCATGAGGACGAGACAACTGCTGCACATATCCTATCAAAGCCTTATGCTCTCTTTTCAACTTCTTGTACTTTCCTTCCTTTTTAAATAATCTGTCCTTGAGGGCAAGGTAGGAGTTATCACACTCCTCTACAATCTGTGCACCTGTGGGGCGTCCTAACTCCAGAGTTGTGACCACATAGTTTTCGGGTACTGCTTCATCTCGGTCACAATCAACCTGTGGCACGGCCATGTGAAGGGTGCGGGAACCGTCCTCATCAGTTGATATCTTTGAAAATTTCCGTGCTCTCTTCTTCTGTGGAGGTGCGCTGATCCTGTTCAAAAACTCTTCCATTTCAACTACTGGATCAATCTCCTCGCTGGGGCTTCTTCTCATCCTGTCTTTGAGCCAATCAGGTACTATATACTGTATATCAAATGGCTGCTGTTCTTGTGCCTCTACTTCACGGACTTGTTCAACTTCTATATCATTCTGGTGAGGCTCATCATCCTCAAGTGGCTGAGTGTCTCCTGAAACTATATCATCATCATCTAAAGCCGTCTCCAACTCATGCTGAAACTGAGGGTCAGTAGCAGTCCCCTCATCAGTTTGCTGATCATCTCTACTAGGTGCGTTGATGCTTTGGCCAACTGACTCTCTCCGTGGTGGCTGATTATTTTCTTGTACCGCTTGCACCTGATTCAATGCATTTCTTTGATCAGCAAATAAAGAAACCTCCTGTATGCTTGGAGAACGTGTCTCCAATGGCGTGGGTGACTCAACTACAACTCGTGGAGGTTCTGGCTGAACAGGCTCCTGCCGAACTGGCTCCTTCCTTCTAGATTCCGGACCTCGTGTGATTTGTTTCTTCCTGCTGGTGGTAGGTGTCCTGTGATCTCCCATTAAATTGTAAGTCAATGCAATCGACCTACTCTTCAACCTGTTCACCCGTCTGTCAACCCATGCTCTAGTAAATGTCAAGACTGGAATAGAAAGTGTGTCCAAATCTGCAATCTTTGGTTCTGACCAATCCGGGAGTGGAAGTGGAGTATCTCTCATTGCTTCATAATCTGGATGGACAACGTCCATGTCCTCATTCACCTGGTCTGGTACCGGAATGACTTCACACTCCCTGATCATGTTTATTGGCAGCCTAGAGAACATTCTCTTCTTGACTTTTGCTTCGTCTGATGCATCAGCCCAATAATCCTCAATGTTTGCTTTATGTTTAAATTCTTCTGACAGTACCCATTTGATGTTGTTATGCGGATCATAGTGTTGTCGGCTGGTGTGATATGAAAAGTGATAAAACTGAAGCTCGCTCTCGGCTTCTCTAGCTGCCTGTAATGGACACACCTCATTGGAATTACCCATGACAATTGGGAAGTCCACACCTCCTTTCTTCTTTTTCTTTTGAATCTTATCGTAGGCAACCAATTGCCTAGATATCTCTAACAATAATATTCTGTTGGTTGGGTACTTAGGCAGCCTATATGGATATGAAGAAAATCCTTGCAGCCTTATGTAAAAAAACTTCGGAAATTGTATAAACCAGCACCCATACCTCTCAATCAATTCCTGGGCTTCCCTTGAGATCCTGTGATGCATCCGTTCCTGAAGTGTCCTCGTGATGTGCATGGTGAAGGCGTCATTGGCACGCTTGTAATGAGTGGTACTAGTCAAGTGTAGCTGCGGACAAGCCTCATGAATTTTAAACTGGTGAGAGCCACAACCAATAGGTTCCTTGTATGAAATTCCTCTGTACTTCGTCATACGGGCCAGCATGTAAATGATGTAAGAGCTCATATAAAATGTTTTCGTTCTTCTCAAGCTCAGGAGCTGCTCGTGCAAATTGTCACTGATCATTGCAGCCCAGTTGAAGTAATCCTTTCCTTCCAACACGAGGTTGATGTAGTAGAAAATCCACGGCTCAAAAATAAATGATTGCGGGCAACCTCCAACTCTGCTCAGCATCATGATAAGATCACAATACTCCTGCTTCAAGTCATCTGCTATGATTTGTCTCGGCAGCTTCGTACGAGAGGGCTTGGGGTTGCTCATCCAGTGAGTATTGATTGTTTCTGTACATCTCTCGAATGCAGAAGCATACATTCGCTCGGCTCGCTCCCTTGATTTATAAATCATGTTTCTATGCACTGGGATCCCAAAAGCCTCACCAATAGCTGAAGGAGTGAGGTTGGCGAGCACCTGTCCATCTGGTGACATGATTGACCTGTGATCTTTCTCATAGCAGTTGGCGCACTCCATCATCAGCTCCGAACATTGAATGGTTGGTGGGAAACCAGCAGCTGCATATAACCCACTTCGAACAATGTTGTGTGAAGTGTTCGAAGGTTGATGACAACCAATTCCCAGCATTTTATTCTTGAACGCCTCCAAGTTGAAAGAGCCCAAATTGGTATCAGTCAGCTTGCCCAACTTCGAAGTGAACTTCAACTCTGGCATGAATGTCTTGCTTAGTTTCTTGATAACAGCTTGCCTGGATGCACCATTGTTATCCTTGCTAGTTGTCCTTGCCTCAGCCATCTGCAAAACAATGAACATCCATGAGTAAATTAATTTAGAAAATAAATGAAATATTGTGCAGGGGCTGCCAGTCGACTTCAAGAACTTGAGAAGCTGCAATAACATTTCTCATTCGCAAACCTTAGCTTCTTCTTCAACAGATTTCGAACTTCAATCACTTAGAAACAAACTTCTAAGAAAGCTTCAACAACTTAATATTTCAAGAAATCTGCCAACTTTAATCAGCACTTGGACCCTTGTAAATTCGCACTTCACACTCTCAGCAAATCAGCAAGTGCGCACTTCCTCAATAGCACTCAACTTCAGCAATATGAACACTTCAAGCTTCAGCAATACTCTTCTTCAAATCGAAATTTCTCACTTGCATTGGCAACTTCAAACTTCAGCAACAAAACTCAGCTTCACCCTTAGAGCAAGTTCGAACTTCAGCAAATTCCTCCTTGAAATTCGAATTTCTTCAGCAATTGCAGCCACAGCAAAATTTCGAACTCCTTCAGCACTTCAGTCTTCAGCAACTTCCTCTTTAGAAATTCGAACTTCTTCAACAGATTTCAAACTCAACACTGGACTCAGAGCAAATTGAATTCTCTTCAGCTGTGAAAAAATGTGAGAAACTTCTCAATTTTATAGCAAAAATCAAATTCTAGAAGGAGCTAAGTTTAGCCAGTGCATTAAATTTCCACTACTCCACTTCAAGAATTCGAATTTTCCCTCTCTGGTATTTTTGACACTTGTCTCTCGACGTCGGGAATCTTGTTCTTCTAGAAGTTCAACTTTGATTGGCATCTTTTAATTTACTTTCGAATTTTTTTAATTTAAATTCATCTTTAAATCAATTTCCATTCACCAGCCGAAGTTCTGTCTTGCAAATTTTAAATTTTAATCACCTTTGACGCTATGGAAAATTCATCTGTGAAGAATTCAATCAAAAATATCTAGGCAATTCACTTTAAATTCATCGTCGAAGCATTTTCCTTTCTAAAACCATTTTACTCAAATTTGCCTTAGAAAATTTTAAAATTTTCCCTTAGGAAAATTCATAATTCAAGCACCGATTAAATTCTTCATGCTGAAGGCCTTGGCGAAGTGCGGAAGACATAGAAATCCATTTCTCATCACAAACGTCCAGTACCCAGAAGAAAATTTTCTTCAGAACGCGATGAATCCACGGGTACACAACGAACAGGTTCACTTAAATTTTAAAATTTTGAACCTTAGAAAAATATTATTTAATCAATTTAAATCCATTCTTCATCTCTGTGAACATCCTGTTGCTCTGACTTGAAATTTTTTATCAATCCTGTTATGCCAACATCTTCTGACTTCATCACTGGCAATTCATTCGGGCTTCAGGAAAATTCAACCACCTTCAAGGTCTAGGCGTATTTTCTAAGGAAGAAAATATTTTGCCTTAGAGAAATTTTAAATCACCTTGCATTTTGAAAATTTGCCTTAGAGATTTTACTCAACTTCATTCATTTTCCCTTGGTGAGAAAATCTTATCAACTTCACTTAGAAATTTTTTCCTGAAAGCACATCATGGAGAATTTTAATTGCAACGCCTGGCACATTCTTTATTTTACTCACCACCTTGTATTTTATTTCACGCTTGAAAGATATTTTCATTTAAAACTCCAACGCCTTAGCAATTATCACCTCACTTACCTTAGGCGCATATCACATTTGTTGAAGGAATATTCAACTTCACCACGCCTTAGGAAAATATTTTCAACACCTAGCATCAACTTGTTTTCACCACGCCTTGTATTTTATTCACCCTTTACCCGCGTCAACTTAGGCGCATATTAGCATGTGTGAAGGATGACCCTTGGGCTTCCTTATTTTGTCCTCACATGGCCCCTTTTGGGCGCATTTTGCCATGCAAGAAGGATGAAATTTCCCACGCCTGGCCTTTTTACTTGTTGACTTCTTGTTTGGGCGCATTTCTCAAGGTGTGAGGGATGAAAATTGATACCACGCCTTCTTGTGACCTTTCAACTTCCCTTTTTTGTCCTTACATGCCCTCTTTTGGGTGCATTTTGCATAGGGAGAAGGATGAAACTCGTTGACTCCCTTGACTTTCTTTCATTTTGGGCGCATTTTGGCATATGTGCAGGATGGGCGCATTTAGGGGGTGGTGGAGGATGAGTTTTTAATTTAGCCATTTTTTAAGACATCTCTCAAGGTGGGCACATTTTGATGGGTGAGGAGGATTAATATCTTTGACTTTCCTTGACTTTTTCAAGCTTCTTCTTGCATGGGCGCATTTTAGCTAGGTAGGAGGATTTTTCCATGCCTTAGAAACTTTTTCAAACACCTGAAGGCAAGCTGGGCGCATTATCAAGGTGGTGAAGGATAAACTCCAGACTTAGAATTTTTTTTTTTTATGCTTGGCCTGTGAAGAGGGCGCATTTTACCCAGTGAGCAGGACGAACTTTGTGCCTTAGAAATTTTTCAACTTCAGCTGAGGTGGGCGCATTTTGAAGGTGGTGGAGGATAAACTCCAGACTTAGCCATTTTTCCTCGTCCTTGCTAGTTCCTGCACGCCTGCTATTTATAGTAAGTCTCTCAATTCTTGCATCTTCGAAGCTCAGAATGATTTGAAATTTTGAACGCTAGATCTTCATGACTTCATCAACCTGTTGACATTGCTATTTCGGGTTGGCCTGTTATTTTTAGCCCATTTCTGAAGGTGGTTTACTATAAATAGTAACTGCTCGTTTCTGCTATCTCCACAACTCCATTTGATTTGAAATTTGAATGACGTGCTCCTCACCACGTGGCTTGCCTGTTGGCATCGGCGCATGCGGCTGACTTGCTATTTTTAGCCTGTTTCCAAAATGATTTACTATAAATAGTAAGTGCTCCGTTTGCCTTCAAATTTTACCAGCAGATAGCTTGAGAGATGCTGATCGCGGTGGTTTACACCGGTTTTCGAAAATTCTGACTTTTTAACCCTCTTTTCAGGCCCCGAAGCTGGAAGCCCTAATTTGTTCTGCATGCATATCAAATGATCTCCGTTTGTTCTTGTTTTCGTTGCATTGCGATCAGCTCGTGATTCTGAAGTGCCGGGAGGCAGCTGCCGGGATGTATCTGCTAAAAATAGTAAGTTCCTTAGTGAGTGACCATCTCTGTTTGCATGTCACATCACTGCGTAGGTCTCGAAAAACCCATAAGGAATATGCAGACATGCAAAGAAAACCCCGACATGCAAACCCTAAAAATAGCCTCTGAAGGCTGAACTCTGAAAGTCGTTATCTCACTTTGCATGTTATATCGTCACGAAGGTCTCTAAAAACCCAGAAGGAATCTTCCAACATGCGTTGAAAAACTCTGCATATAAGCCCTGAAATCTGCTCTGGAAGCTGAACTGCTAAAAATAGTAAGTGGTCTGTTTCAGCTCAAATTTTGCTAGTGAGCAGCCTGATGTGTTCTGAATGCAGTATGACTGTTAAAACTGTAGAAATGCTGAAAGATTGCTTGTATTTGCACACTTACTAAAAATAGTAAGTAATCGAAATCTGATGAAATTTCAGTGGAAGCCCGTTGGAAGCACACTGACCTTAATGTTAGTCCTTATTTTCCATTTATTCACCCTGTTCGACCTCGGACTGACCAAAAAGATGGAAACCCTAATTTTCAGACTCGGCCAAATTTCATGTTTAAGCTCACAGACTGGAACGCCCCCGGAAAGGCAGACACCAGAAAAGAGATAGACAAAGAGAGAGACAAAAACCAAAGCCAAAAGACCAGAATGGAGCAAAAATTAGGGGTCCCCATTTTGAATGGGGCGATGTGTGAAAAGGTCACAACATAAACCCATGGGACCCATCCAAACTACAACACTAACTCTGTCACCACCTGGATCCCAATGTAACCTATACACACATCCATCCGTACTGTGGAGATATGAACATCTGAAAGTGTCTGTATCACAACAACTATCTCCATCCTTTGCTAGACTCCCATGCAAGTGTTCTGACCCAAAATTTGCACTGTGATATGAGGCTGTATCCACATCACTCACCACATGATCGGCAACATGTGTGCTATCATCAGTGCACACATCAACATCCAAGGTACTGTTGCTAAGCACCTCATCGGAAGGCTCAATTGGCAGGGTAGAAGTTGCTGATATGACAATATCTTCACACGGTTCCACTTCCAATGTAACTGTATCACCATCCAACTCACGATCCTGGAATTCCATGCCAACACATGAATCTTCAAACTTGTTCTCTAAGGTCTGATTTGAGAAATCAGACTCATCATGACATGAATCCACGACATACAATGCATCATTAGTGCCCAATTCTTGAGTACTTTCATGTAACAACTCAATAGTAGCATCTTGCACATGTGTAGTCACTGCTGTCTCATGCTGATGCAAAATTTCATCACTGTCGTCATGAAAATTAGAGCTGTTATGGGTCACTTTCTCTTCAAATCTGTAAGAATCCAGGTGATTCTCAACCCCGAAACCCTAACTGAAATGCTGATTTTTGAAAGTTTGGTGTGTTTTGTATTTTTTTTGAGGTTTTTGAGAATAAACAAGAAGCTGCGATTTTTATCTAAAATTGCTTGAAAATCCAGAATAAATCTAAAGACATGAAATATGCTTTGAAATTGCTCAGAAGAGGTAGGCGCTTGACTTTATTGAGTTTCCTGAGTACATACAATAAATAAAATGAACATATGAAGGAAAATACAACTTTATTTCTATGGAACCTGATTTACTTGCAGCCTTCAGAAGATAAGAAGAAATGTACGGCTGAGCAAAGATCACAATCTTCAGGCTCTGAAAAATGATGCTGGAGCTCTGTAAACCCTAGGCGCCCTCACTGCAAAAGATTGGAAGTAACAAACCCAAGCGATTTCTTCTGTTGAGAAAGTACGGCCCTTTGCTGGTACAACTGTACGGCCCGTACAGCAGTAGCAATTAATACAGTACGACCTCAATGGAAAGTGTCAGATCTCTGTGAAACAAGCTCAAAGGATGCGCCAATGATAACTGATGAAGAACTCTGTGAAAACCCTTCTGAAATCGAACTGTTATGTTCAACTGCAACTTCTGTGTGAAGTCACCAAGTAGACAATCTTCAACTGGTATTGCACAGTCTCAGTATGCCAGATTCTGAAGAGGTATTGTTCTCCAAAATCGTTCGTCTGCTGAAACCCTAGGTTTTGCAAACTTCAATGCTCAGAGCAAATACAAGACAAATTGAATAATCAAATCATAAGAGTTCGATTTGTCTTTTCCTGTGAATATATAGCTCCTTGGAAAAATTCGACCCAATGACTCTTTTTAATAATCATTTAATTAAATGATCAAATTCGTCCTTTTTGACTTAGGAACAAAATAATAATTAAATGGCGTCTCATTAATGAACAATAATAATTCATTATATCAAATATCTCACTTTATTATAAAGTATAATAAATACTTTATAATACGCCCTTTTAATTAAATATTTAAATAATTAATAAAGTGACTTTAATATAAAGTCAAAAATATTAATTATTCATTAAACCATTAAATACTCCATTATTTGTCCATCTGACCGTCAACTGATGAACTGGGTCGACTCTGAGCTAAACAGCTGAACCAGGTCCCCTGCCCAAAATAGCAGCTTCCGTCTGTCCGACTTTCTAAAAATAGAAAGTCTCTGAAAAAACCACTCTGAAGGATTCTGCGAAGGCCCAACCTGAAACAACTGCAACAATGAAGCTCCAGAACACTGGGTAACTGCCTCAAATGATCCTCTGCACACATCTGTCAGCCTACGAGGATCGAAATAATAGGCTAACCACATATCCAGCTACGTTGACTAGGATGGGGACATCACAAAATCTCACCTTCCTTTCCTGCACCTGATCCTCCTTTGTCTTGATAGGGTTATTTGCATTAGTGTTTGCTTTCTTTTCCTTTGCAAACAAAGGATCCAAAATTTCCGGATGTTGTAGAAGCCTAGTCACACTCTTGTCATATTTCTGAACGGCCTGCATGAGTTCCACCATGATTTCCTGCATAGACTTCATTTCTACTAAAACCATTATTCTGTCCCAAAACTCAGTTTGAATGGATTGACATTTCGTCAAACATTTTGCTTCATTTGCTGTTTTGTGGTTTTCTCTTGTATTCTTAAAGCATAAAGTGATATCATGAACACAAGTTGCAACCAACTAATGACTGAAATAAATGCTAATGCAAGAATTTACTGTTTTCAATACAATATGGTGATTGAAGTACATCTACAACAATTACAGCAAGTGCAGTTGATGGACACTACTTCAAACACTTATTAGGCAATCTAAATGACTGAATTGATTGCAAGCTTAGTCTCAGCAATACCTCTAAGATATCAGATTTGCAACCAACACTCTAATGACTGTAAATGCAGCTTATTACAGTGCTAATCAATTTCAATGCAGACTGCTTTGCTTAGTAATTCAAAGACTACCTCAATGGAAGATTATAATAAGACTCAGTCTTTTACAATTTTTGAGTACATAGATACACAATTCCCACTTACAATAAATATGTATGCATTCAACCTGGGCTTGCAATAACAACAAATACAATTGAACATCCAACCAGGAATATATCGGCTGAGTGCAGCAATGAAGTCAATGCTAACTCAGATATCTCTGCCACAATCGCATCTCTCAAAAGAATGACGGCTCCCTTTCAATATTCGATTTCTTGGCTTTTAGATGCTGCGCCCAGAATATCCTGAAAGATGTGTGACTCAACCAACAACGTTTGTTCTAGGAATCGATAGCATTGACTTATTTGTATTTTGTTTTTATCTCCTTCAAGTAGGCACCTTCTTTCTTCCGTCTTTGTTTTTGTCCCAAAAGCTTCTCCCGTCAATTCCTTCCAATGTTCTTGTCTTAAAGCGATGACTGATTTCGTCTTTACCCAACAGCTCAAAAAGCGATTCCTCTTTATTTGATGACTCCCTTAATATATATTCGATGATGAAACTGCTTAGACGGCTTCCTCAAAATTACGATCTCCTGAGTGCCACGAAGGATTCTAATTTGTCTTCATGTCTCCTCCAGCGCCTCTATTAGCCGTGATTTCCTTCTATCACTAGCGGCTCTAAATTTAATCGACTCTTTAGAACTTATTAAATTCGTTTTTATCTGCCTTCTTAAGAAAAATGATCGGCTTCTAAGAATATAAGTTCCTCCTTAGCTGAATTCTTCAGAATTTTCAAGCTTGTCTTATTATCAATTTGTTTTTAGTGATCTTGTCTTATCTGCCAACCAATGTGATTTCTTTGGAAGATGCGTTTGAGTTTTGAAGTCTGGGCGGCAATATAGATATCCACGTCTTTCATCTAATTTGAAACTTGGAGACTTATGAGATTGGACGACAAAAGAAAAAACATCGACACCTGCTATTTGTCTTTACTTACAGAAACTTGTCTTTTGCGATGACCAAATCTTATGTACGACTTCCGCCAAATTAAATCGATCAAACAGGCAAGCAACTAGGTCACCAAAATTTCAATATTCAAACCCTGAATTCTGAGAAATTTCTTCTTGTATTTGGAAACCATTTCCCAACATAGGATGGCAGGAAACCGCTTTGATACCACTATGAAAACCCCTGGTTCTCCCTGAGCTAAATTTACAACTGCTGGTTTGAAGTTTTGAAGTTTCCTTGGAATATTTACCAGATAATGCATAAAACTTACAGAACAAGAAATGCAGAAACACAATTGTAATATTATTTCAGAATTGTCATGAAATTACAATGAAAAACATTCATACTCGGAAATAATCCTTTGATGATGAAACCCTTATCTCTGAATCTCTCTGTAAATCTGATGAAGCACAAAAAGAACTCCTGAATGAAGCTCTCACAGGCAATGATTCAGCTGATCTTTCATAGCCTCAACATTGCAAAACACTGAAGAATTGCCGCTCTCCAATGGTAGAAAAATGCTGAAACCCTTGTCTCAGGCACAAACTTCAAAGAAGCCAGAAGAAAACAATGTCAAATGATCAATAGGTGAATGAGGTCGACTTGTCTTTGCTTCTTATATTCTTCTCAAAAAGCACGACTTCCAAATGTTAATGATATTGCAGCTTCAGGCGATCCTTCCAGCTCAGTTCAAATGGAGAAAACATAAATTAAATGATAGCTCTTTGGCTATTTAATTTATATGCGATTTTGTGTTGACATATATTTAATGAGGAGGCGCGAATGTTATGAGGCCGACCTCATTCGTCTTATTTGTGATTTTCTCTTTGTGGCCACTTCATTCTAGAAGATAATTTGTCTTATCTTGGCCGACTTGTTATTTGCTTTATTCAAGTTGTAATTTATGGTTGAGGCCGACTTTGTTCCATCAAGAGGTGCGACCTCACATAGCTTTGTATATATAGAAGGTCAGTTCACTCCTTTGCATCCATCAGCTAGTGCGAAGTATCATTAAGATCATTCCATGCAAGTGCGAATTCCTTAATAGCAGATTGTGAACCATTAAAGAACAGAGTTTGCGAATATTGCCAAGTGCGAATTCTGTAAGTCCGTATTCTGTCAAGGGCGAATATTGTCAAGTGCGAACTCTGTCAAGTGCGAATTCTATCAGGTACTTCAAGATCAGATTGCGAATTAATCTAAGGGCAGGTTGCGAACTCTTCTAGAGCAGAATTTGAAGTGCCACTTTGTTATCTGTTCTTGCATCTTATTCAGGTGCTGAATATTGGTCTTGTGTTAGGCCTCATTGTAAAGAGAATTGTTGCCACTGTTTTTTAAATATAAGAGAGATCTTTGTTGCTGGGTTTTTCTCCCTCAAGAGGAGGGTTTTCCCAGGGTATCTGCTGTGTTATTTTGTCTGATTTTGAATTAATTTTTCTGTGCATTTAATCTGTTCACTAAAATTTACATGGTATCAGAGCGGGTTTGAGAGGATCGTGATCAGATTATTGCTAATCAGCTTACCCTATTGTTCACTTAATCAAGATGGTGAATGGTTTGAAGGTTGAAGATAGACTCGAAGGTGCATCCAACTTCACATCATGGAGATTCAGGATCATGCTTACTTTGCGTGAAAATGACTTGGGTGAGTTCATTGAGTCTAGCACTTCTGCCCCTAAGGAGGAAGAAGAAAAGTTGCAGTGGCTGAAGAAAGAAATTAAAGCAATGAAGATTTTGGTTGATTCCGTAAAGGATCACATTGTTCCTATCATCTCTAAGTTGAAGACAGCGAGAGATATGCTCAAGACCTTGGAAGAGATGTACGAAATCAACAATACCAGTCGGGCACTTGCACTGAAGCATCAACTTCATCATGTGAAGATGACGAAAGGTGAATCTGTGATTGCATACTTTATGAGGATTGCAGATTTGAGAGATCAGCTCTCCACAATTGGACATATGGTTGAAGACAAGGATCTGACTATGCTCACTCTCAATGGGCTGCCTTTGTCTTGGGAATCATACATTCAGGGAATCAGTGCAAGGTCAAAATTGCCTAAGTTTGATCGCCTCAGATCTGATTGCATCCAAGAAGAATCAAGGTTGGTGGCAAGAGGCGTGGGTCAAAGCTCAAAGAATGAAGACATTCATGTTCTTGCCTCCCATGCATCAAAGAAGAAAGGAAAAGTTGGAAGGAAAGGATTCTTCAAGAGGAATCGGGACAAGGGAAATGATGATGCACCTCCATTCAAGAAGAAGAGGGATATGTCCAAGATTCAATGTTTTAGGTGTGATAAGTTTGGGCACTTCGCTAAGTATTGTCCAACTAGACCTAAGCAACAGGCCACCGTTGCAGATGTTGATGATGCCTCTCCTCAAAAAGATTCAAGTGAATATTTGTTCTATTCGGCATTATCAAGCAGTGTACCTTCTGACACCAACACTTGGATAATCGACAGTGGTGCTTCACGACACATTACCGGCTTCAAGGAGCACTTATCAAGTTTGGTGGAAAAGGAGTCTTCTGAACAAGTCATCATTGGAGATGATGCTAGCTACTCCGTGAAAGGAATTGGGACCTCTACACTTCATTTGGATTCCGGCATATCGCTTCAATTGGGTAATGTTCTTTATGTTCCTGGAATCAAGCGCAATCTTATTTCTATTTTAGCCTTGGAAGATAAAGGATATCAAGTTGCCTTCTCCAAAGGCAAAGTTCTAGTATGGATGCAGAACTCTAGCTTCAAGGATGCTCAAATAATTGGAGTTAGACATGATAACCTCTACAAGGTTTGCGCACATTCTCTTCAAGCTTTGGTTCATGACTCTTCAAGTGTTTGTGATCTTTGGCATCGGAGATTGGCTCACTTACACTTTCGAGCCCTACCTATTATGGAGAAGATGGTGACGGGCCTTCCTAAGTTCAACCAGGAGCACGAAGGCACATGCAAGGGCTGCGCATTAGGTAAGAATATAAAAGCCCCTTTTCATAGTAGAGAAAATAGATCTAAGTGTATTTTAGTCCTAATTCATTCTGATTTATGTGGTCCTATGTTTGTTCCTTCTTCGAGTGGTTTTTTGTATTATGTTCTTTTCATTGATGATCACTCTAGGAAGACTTGGATTTATTTTTTGAAATCTAAAGAATCTGAGGAAGTGCTGGATAGGTTTAAAGAGTTTAAAGCTTTGGTAGAAAATCTTTCTGGTAAATGAATTAAGGTTCTCAGATTTGACAATGGTGGAGAATACACCTTTGGTAGTTTTCGAAACTTTTGTATTGATGCAGGGATTAAGAGGGAGTTCTGTGTTCCCTATAATCCTCAACAAAATGGTGTTGCAGAAAGAAAGAACAGGACGATCGTGGAAGCAGCAAAGGCCATGATCCATGATCAAGATTTGCAAACATTCTTATGGGCAGAAGCTTCCAGGACAGCTGTATATGTTCAGAACAGAAGTCCTCATAAGATCTTGGAGAATATGATTCCAGAAGAAGCCTTTACAGGGAAGAAGCCTGAAGTCAGTCATTTGAGGATCTTTGGAAGTCCTGTCTATATTCATGTTCCCAAGGAAAAGAGAACCATGTTGGAGCCTTCTGGCAAGAAGGGAATATTTGTGGGCTACAGTGAGACATCAAAAGATTACAAAATTTACATTCCAGGTCAGAAGTTGATCGAGATCAGTAGGGACGTCACTTTCGAGGAAGATGTTGCATTTAGAAGATCCAGGGGGATTCATATGGAGATTGATAATGAAGAGTCTCCTCAGGATATGGAAGTTGACCATACTCACGAGATTCAGAGGGAGACTTCAGAATCAAAGAAGACGATCCTGTTGAACCCTTGGAACCTACTGATGGGCCTACTGACATTGTTATTGGAAGAAAGAGACCTCTATGGGCCAGTCGCACTATGCAAGAGGCTGAAAGTTTTGCAGCTCCTAGAGGCACATTCAGAGAAAGCAAAAGGCCACATAAGTTCTCCAGTTATGTTGCCTTGATGAGTCAGATCATAGAATCCGAGCCTACCTGTGTTGAGGAAGCATCTAGTCATCAAGTTTGGAGAGATGCTATGGCAGAGGAGTATCAATTCTTAAAATGATGTTTGGGATATTGTTCCTAGACCCGAGGGCAAGTCTGTATCTTCTAAATGGCTATTCAAGATTAAGCATGCTGCAGATGGAAGCATTGAGAAGTACAAGGCAAGATTTGTGGCTCGTGGGTTCTCTCAGAAAGAGGGAGTTGATTATGATGAGACATTTGCTCCTGTTGCTCGCTACACTTCAGTCAGAACCATCATTGCTATTGCTGCATCCAGAGGATGGAAGATTCACCAGATGGACGTGAAGACAGCCTTTCTCAATGGAGTGATTGAGGAAGAGGTTTACATAGAGCAACTTGATGGATTTGAGATACATGGGAAGGAGTCACATGTTTGTAAGCTGAAGAAGGCCTTGTATGGTCTTAAGCAGGCTCCTCGTGCATGGTACGAAAGGATTGATCGGTACCTGTCAACTTTGGGTTTCTTAAAGAATGATGCTGATTCAAATCTCTACTTCAAGGTAATCAATGGTGATGCATTAATTTTGGTTTTATATGTTGATGATCTAATCCTTACTGGAGAAGATCACCTGATTCTTGAATGTAAGAAGGAATTAACTTCTGAATTTGAGATGAAGGACCTTGGGCTCATGCATTACTTCCTTGGCTTAGAAGTCTGGCAGAAAATAGATGGAATGATTCTAAGTCAAGGGAAGTACACCATTGATATACTTAGGAGATTTGGCATGATGGATTGCAAATCCATGTCTACACCTATGGAGACCAATCTTCATAAATTGAAGGAGGCTGCAGCTAGTTCAGATTTGGTGGATCCTACTTTGTACAGACAACTGATTGGATCCTTGATGTATCTAATTAACACTAGACCTGATATTTGCTATGCAGTAAGTGCACTTAGCCAGTTTATGTGTGATCCGAGACAGATACATCTTGTTGCAGCTAAACATATCCTGAGATACTTGCGTGGCACAGTTGGATATGGGTTGAGGTATACTTCAGATGCAGACTTGGAGTTACATGGTTTCTCTGATTCTGATTTGGTAGGTTGTGTCACAAATCGGAAGAGCACCTCTGGTTGTTGCTTCAGTTTGGGTTCTGCTATGGTTTCCTGGTGCAGTAGGAAGCAGTCATCTGTAGCACTAAGTACAGCAGAGGCAGAGTACATTGCAGCTTGTATGGCAACTCGAGAAGCAGTTTGGCTTCGTAAGCTCCTTGCAGGATTGTTCGAACAATCAATGGAGCCTACTATCATTCATTGTGATAATCAGAGTTGTGTGAAGCTTTCTGTCAATCCTGTGTTTCATGACAGAACCAAGCATGTTGAGATCAAGTACCACTATATCAGAGATATGGTACTGCGGAAGGCTGTACAGTTGATGTACATTAGCACTGATGAGCAGACGACAGATATTCTCACCAAGCCTCTCGCCAGGATAAAGTTTGTGTACTTCCGAGATAAGCTTGGTATGGTGGAGAATCCCGCCTTGATTGAGTAAGAGTCTCAGTATCAGTGAGCCTTGTTTAATGAGTTCTTCTCTGAGAGAGAAGTTCGAGGTGAAATCTCTTGTTAATGCATTTTCTTCTGAGACAAAAATTTGAGGTGCAAGCCCTTGTTAATGCATTTTCTTCTGAGACGGAAGGATTTGAGGTGTAAGCCCTTGTTTCCACCCTCTGAGTTGAGTCATGGTGGATGTCATGTGTGAGACTCCTTGACATATGTTGTACTTGTGTTTCACCCTCTGAGAGAGTCATGGTGAAAGTCGCGTTGAGGTGACAACATCACGCAAGTGATGAACACTTGTACTTACCATATTATGGTTGATATCGAGACGATATCTAGTATCACATTGAGGTGATATTCTTCTCTTCACATCTGGTTGTAGCCAATGTGATGGACATCATGTTGAATGATTTGTCTTGAGCAGCTGGAAGTTCTCTCCCTAGCTGAGAGGGAGTGTTAATGATATTGCAGCTTCAGGCGATCCTTCCAGCTCAGTTCAAATGGAGAAAACATAAATTAAATGATAGCTCTTTGGCTATTTAATTTATATGCGATTTTGTGTTGACATATATTTAATGAGGAGGCGCGAATGTTATGAGGCCGACCTCATTCGTCTTATTTGTGATTTTCTCTTTGTGGCTGACTTCATTCTAGAAGATAATTTGTCTTATCTTGGCCGACTTGTTATTTGCTTTATTCAAGTTGTAATTTATGGTTGAGGCCGACTTTGTTCCATCAAGAGGTGCGACCTCACATAGCTTTGTATATATAGAAGGTCAGTTCACTCCTTTGCATCCATCAGCTAGTGCGAAGTATCATTAAGATCATTCCATGCAAGTGCGAATTCCTTAATAGCAGATTGTGAACCATTAAAGAACAGAGTTTGCGAATATTGCCAAGTGCGAATTCTGTAAGTCCGTATTCTGTCAAGGGCGAATATTGTCAAGTGCGAACTCTGTCAAGTGCGAATTCTATCAGGTACTTCAAGATTAGATTGCGAATTAATCTAAGGGCAGGTTGCGAACTCTTCTAGAGCAGAATTTGAAGTGCCACTTTGTTATCTGTTCTTGCATCTTATTTAGGTGCTGAATATTGGTCTTGTGTTAGGCCTCATTGTAAAGAGAATTGTTGCCATTGTTTTTTAAATATAAGAGAGATCTTTGTTGCTGGGTTTTTCTCCCTCAAGAGGAGGGTTTTCCCAGGGTATCTGCTGTGTTATTTTGTCTGATTTTGAATTAATTTTTCTGTGCATTTAATCTGTTCACTAAAAATTACACCAAAAAGCTCTTTAATACATTTAAAATGTATTTAAGATACTTTATACTCTTATTAAATAATTTGTCTCACTTGAGCGTACCTTTTTGATTTAATATTTAAATCTCACTTTATTAAATTTAAGTGGCTCACTTTTATAAAGTTAAAATATAACTTTATATTATCCCTTTTTATAATTAAATATAACTTAACCACTTAAATATTAATATCTCCCTCAGTATTTTGACGTGTCGTCTGAAGCTGGGTCAACATCATATAACCCCCATGTTTCCAGGTGCCCTGACTAAAAATAGCATCGCTGCCATATTGACTTACTATAAATAGTAAGTGTCTCAAACTAAGCCAAACACTGATTTGCAAAGGCCTAGAACTGAACGAAATACTGAACTGAAGAAATGGAGTGACAACAACCTCCATTAACTGCCACTGAGACCCTCTATCCAAACATATTAACCTACAAGGGTCCAAGTAATAGGCTAACCCATCGAACTCTGATGCTCACGAAAATTGGGACATTACATGAACCTTTCCCATAGTCACTTTATAAAAATGATTTAATTATTTACTTAACATCACCTTAAAAGATTAGCTTGAAACTTAGGCAATAATTAAGTAATTAAATAAATGATTCCCTCATCTCGACATTAGCCTCAAGAATTAAAAGGCTAAGCGACATCCCGAAGGGCTACTGAAAAGGGGACATTACAATGTGTCTGTTGCTGAATCTCAGGTGAGCCTTCTACCAAATTCTCTCGAGCCAGTTGAGAGAGGTAGGCAATATTGAGATGCCCATACCGTTGATGCCAAAGAGTGTTGATAGATGAACTCGCAATCAGCGCATACTCTAGAGGATCTCCAGTATCAAGCAATCAATACAAACCATGATCCTCGAGCCCAACTTCCATAGTTTTCTTGGACTCCTTATCAATGATTTGGCTCTTGTGTGAATTGAAAATGATGTCCAACTTCAGACTGTGTCACATAATCAGACTCATCGATAGTAGATTAAGCTCCATGCCTGGCACATAGTAGACATTGAGATATATTAAATTTCTCCCGCTAGATGTGATTTGGACGTTTCCCTTGCCGACAACTGTATACTCTTCGCCACCACCAAAGATGACGGAATTAGAGCAAGTCATATACTTCGTGAACCAATCTCTCCTATTTGTAAAATGCCGAGAGGTTCCAGAATCGATGTACCATGCAGATGATTTGACATGATTTGCTGGTTGTTTGGCCATCAATGCATAAGAGGTAGACGCATGGTTAGACTGCATAGATGCCATCCCTCCCGTTTTCTAAAAGCACGAAAAACGATGTAAAGTCTGTGATCAGCTGGCACTAAACCCTGGACAATCAGCTAGCACAACTACCACGATTTTTTAAAAAATATCATCTAAAATGAGACTCAGTAACATGAAGATTTTTCAGAAAAAATGTTCAAAAACTTTGAAAAAGGAAGATTTTTTTAGGAAAAATCTTCAAAAAAATTCTAATAAAGCAAGATTTTTTTTGGAAAAAATCTTCAAAAAACTCTAAAAAAGCAAGATTTTTTCAAAAAAAACTTCAAAAAACCTCTAGAAATCAGCAAAAATTATATATATATTTTTTTCAAAAACTCTTAAAGAAAATCCACTAAAAACACCTTGTTTTCATAGACCCACGATCAGAAAAACCACGATTTTCGGAAATCCGTGCTCAGAAAAAACTTTGGTAACCATTGTTCGCCCAAAAACAATTGCAAAAACATGCAGACTTCTCACGAATGCTGGAAACCCTCGAAAATCTGCATAAATAAATCCGCGTTTTTTGATAAAAACTACTCACGAAAGACTCTTCACAAAAATCCGTTTGAATTTTTTTTGAATTTTTCCTTTACAAACCCTCAATTTTTATTTAAAAAAAAAATCAAAAGAAAAAAATAACTTTTGAAAATTTCCAAAAAATCTTCAGGTAAATAGCCACGAATTTTTATTGCTCAAAAAATTCGCCAAAAATGAGTCTATGCTTTGATACCATGAAATGATAATTGATATTCAATATTCGTCATTTACAAAGGAAAGGAATACTCCTTAAATAATACAATATAGGACGATGTTTCTAAAAGGAAACAATCGTTAACTAAGGTAACTGAAAGTTACTAAAAGCTAACTGAAGCAAACTAAGTTAACTAAAAGTAAACTACTGAATAACTAAAATCTAAGATGACCATTACAATAATACTTTAATAAAAACCTTATGTTTTTAATTAAGGAAAAAGTTACCAATATGCAACCAAATAATGAACATGGGCAGCTAAGGGCTGCTAGATTATGGCGAGAAGTGGCTAGTTAGCAACTGCCTATAAGAATACATAATGAAGATCAAATGACTCAGTCACGGGCCCCTCCTTCCATGGTATTTCATCGAAAAATTCGAAACCTTGCTCCTGGAATTTCTTATGCATCCATTTCTGGTTGGAATCTCTCTATTCTTGTTCAACAGGTCACCTCCTCTATAGGGGCAAATTCCCCCCTACTTACCCCAAGCAACCTACTTGATTTTACTCTTTGGCCAACTTCATGTCCATGGATCCCATCAGCTACACAATGCCCTGTCTCCCACTCGTCATGCTTTATCACATTTCTCTATCCTTGCTACAATCTGCTGTATTTTTGGGACCTGTGGAAAATAGAAATTAATGGCATATGTGCCTTCCTTTGCCTAACTTACACTCCTGTGCCACATTTTTATTCAGCTCCAAATTCGTAATGTGTAAAGTGCCTTGCCAAATCTGATCCAAAAACACTGAGTTTCTGCCTTTGGAATTTTGACAAACACTTTGCTTGCAATGTTGAACTTGCTTGTAATTGATTTCTGATTGTATTTGAAATGCTGTTGTTGAATACAAATGCAATATAATTGCTTCCTAAATGATTCTAAGCATCTACCAATGTCTTAAGATGATGTGCAATATGATTTTGTTCTTTTTAAATGCATAAACATGAAATTCTGATGTAAAATGCATACCTACAGCCACGGATCATTTTCACAAACACTTGGCATGAAAACTAATTCAATGATATACGAGTGGTATATGAAAGATATTTTGACAAATAGATTGCATACAAACTCCTTATTTCTCCAATACTTTATTGCAATCATAAGAGTGCTTACAAGATGCAACTTACATTCACTTCTCATATGATCATAATTGAAACTAAGTGCATAACCAGCTGTGTACAGCATTACATGTGCAAAGTGAAATGATTCCAATGTCTATAACTGATTTACAATAAACTTCCATAAACTGCCCAAACTTTATTGCTGATATGAACTTGAACTACCATGAGCTAATGCAACTACAGTGCTGTTATAGATACAGCAATACAATGATGACAAACTGATTCTAAAAATGCAATGTTATACTATAGAAGAACCTGATTTTTAAGGCTACCGATTGGAGACTTTAGAGATGCATATGCCCATCGAACTACCCTGAATCTGCCTTCTTTGAGGTTGGAGAAAGACGCCAAGACAGTGGAGAAACCCACGAATGAGCTTGGAGCCTCGAAAGATTTTTATCTGATTTTTATTCAACAAATCGTCCTTCCTTGAAACAGCGCTAGTATTCTCCAAGAAGCCACAAATTCTTCTGGACTGAAATCGCACCTCTCTAACCAAAATTGTCTCCTCCAAATATGTCCTCCTTGATAGTGAAATTGACTTCTCCTTAATTGAGATTATTTCCTCAAAATCTGAAAATGCCTCTCTAAATCGTATTTCCAAATGATGCCAAAGATTCTGAAAATAATCTTTAATGCAGCTCCAAATTGTTTTCTCCAAAATTGGCCAAAGGCCACTAATTTTGCCAATAAAGTCCAAAGTGAGAAGTGTGAAGTAACTCCTCCACAATTCCAACTAGGGTTGGTGTTTCACAACTGAAATTGACACTTAACCAGCTAGGTTTGGTCTTTCACAAACGAAGACTGGAAATCAACAAGCTAAGCATTCAGCTTCAGCAGTGTAGTAACAAAGGTGTATTCAACTCAAGATGTCCAAATGCCTAGCCAAAGCCTCTTTTTATACTTTTTCAACCTCATCACCAAGAGACTTCTAGAAGATTCCTATTTATTCCTTAAGTGACTTTATTATTTAATTATTTAATTATTGAGTCACTTAAGTCACTTTTTATTATTAAATTAATTAAATAATAAGTCATCCCTTTTGATATTTTATTTTTTTGGAATAACTTAATAAATAATTAATTTAATAACACCTCTTGATTTAAGTAAATCATCAATTAAGCTATCCTCATAAAATATCAATAATTTAGACAACTTAATTAAATAATTTAATTAAATCACCATACCTCCAATTCGGGGACATGACATAATGATCTCCAGTGAGGCTATTCTGGTACCAGATACTGGCATGATAAGCTAAGGATCCGATTTCCTTTATTTAAGGTCGTCAAGAGCTCATTTGGCTTATTGCTTGTGATGGGGGAATACCTTGCTTTCATAATTCATTGATTTCAAAAATAAGAAAATGTCTTGGTACCTGGTTCAAAATGAAAAATATTGGTAGCACTGTATTGAGACAATAGAGAAGATTCTTCTCTATGACCCTATGAAGCAAAGGCTAGCTGAATTTGTGCAGGAGGCTTTGGAAGCCCTGCCTCCAGCACAAATCCATACCTTTAACTGGAAATCAATTTATGGACCTCAAGCTTGGCATGCTGGATTCATTGAGTCATTTGGAACAAATGGAGGAGGGAGAGCCCTTTGCAAAACACTGTAAGGACCTTAGTGGTCCCAAATAATATTTGGAAACACTGAATGATGTTGGGGTTGGTCACAAAATATACACATAAAATCCCAGGTTTTGATAATATAGAAGCTCATTGGTGTTTTCTTTCCATTTTGTAAAGGCTCATGTTATTTTCAATATGGTTTAAGCAGTTGACAGCTAACAGGTGTTGGTAGAATATATATAGACATTGATATTTTGAATGTAGCCCCTATCTGGAGGGATATGGGCTGTGAATTATGTTTTGTAAACATGCTCTCCAGTTTACATTCATAGACTCAACATGTATAAGTGGGATCTTTCAAAGTCAATGGTGGAAGGAAGTTTGTTGGTTACAAAATATGCATTGGATTTTCTCTCCTTTTAGTAGATCTATCCAGTCCTCTGCTTTTGGACCCAAAAGAAAGGACTGATGCTGATGTAACAATGCCTTTTATCATGAATACAAAGCAGATAAATAGAATGGGAAGATACTTCTTGTTGGGATTGCAAAATTCTTGTGCAGCATACAACATAAATGCTTCATGTTTATTGAAGTTGAAGCAACAAGGATTAGAGATTTTGGTGGTTTTCTATCTACTTTCTTCCACTACCCTGATTAGAGATGCTTGAATCTTTTTCTTCTTGAGATCACCACTTTTGGGCATAGATTTCTCTGTGGAGGTCCAAGGTCTACCGAATTGATTACTTACTTCTTTTAGCCAGTCATAGATGTTGGAGGTGTTAAGTACCCTCTTGATTTTATTGACACATGTACAAATGGAGATAGATTTTTGAGGCTTGCTCATCCTTGTGGTCTACTATCATTAAGATTCCTTGGCACCCCATCTCTCATTCTAATGATCTTGGCTCTATCTCTGATGTTGGGGACTCTCTAACGCCCATCTTTCATGGCATGGATCTCAAGGGCCAGCTCACATTACCATTTTATTTTCTACCACCAGCAGTTCTTCAGCCTTGATTTTTAGGGGAGGTTCTATATGGAATCAAATGCCTCCTAGGATTGCCCAGCATGGCCCCCATTAGCCTTGGACTTTCTCCGATGACCATTCTCAAAATCTATGTTGTACTCCTATAGTGATTGATGATAATATCAATGGCTCCTCCAATGTGTCCTGGTATATTGACACCTGATGATTTTTTGTTCTCTGCCTCAGTTGCCTTACCTGTTTCCACTGCTTTTAGGGTTTCCCATTGTACATCTTTTTATGCTTTTTTACTTATACTTGGTTGGGGTTTACCTTTTTTAGTTTTTTAGGTTTACTCCTGTATGTCTATTTCTTTTTTTTTCTGCCTGTTTTTGCTTTATCATATTTTCTTTGAATCCAGGGCTCCCTTTGACCTACTCTTTGCTATTGTAACCGTTGTATGTTCTGGCCCCTTTCACTTATTCTTGGTCATTTGTAGACATTAAGATTTAATATAATTCATCTTTTTTCTTTAACATTGCTGCAGTCATTTAACTTTCTAAAGAGTTCTTAGGTCAAAAACAAATCTGTATGAACTTCTTCACAAAAAACAGGTGTCAACATTTTGAATCAACATGCAATTGACTAAAACATACAAAGATCAGCTTGAATCTTATCCAAATGTGGTCCATCATAAATTATTTGGTGCAGTACATGATTACGAAGAAAAGAAGCTTAACCATAGGTATCATTATATTAAAATGTAAAACCAATGGTAAGAGAATTGCATTCCCTGAAAGAGGTTTTAAATGAAACTTGATACAAAACTGAGACTATAACTGTAAGGCTTTTATCACTTATGCATATCTATATAGAACTCTTCTGTGGCATGCCTTAATTACTTGGTGCATCCTACCAACAACAGTTAAACAAATACCATACAAGTTATGTTGTTGTAGTGCTACAGAGCTGCTTTCTCTGCTACAGTTGAGCAATAACTGAAAGCTAAAAGGGTTGCTACTATAAATTGACTATCTTTATTTTATGTATTTTGAGCTTATACAAATTATCTAAGTTCTTGTCATATCATATTTCTGCTATGTTTATTTCAGCTAAACAAGTTTCTTTGTATTGTTTTATGGCGTATGAAACTATCAGGTTGGACACTGCGTGGCAAGACACGGAGTTGAAGGACTGACAAATTATTTGTGGTTTACAATTATACAATTGATTATTCTACAGTTTATTGGAATGCCGGATGTTGTGAATGCAATGTCAACCCTACTTTTGAGGCTTCCCTTTTCAAGAAGGTATGGAGAAATTTGCCAAGTTAAGAGAAGTTAGTAAAATAAGAGGCTTATGTTCTTTCCTTTATCTGCATTGTTTATAAACACAGCACCAAATTTTTCATTATTGGAATCAAACATGCGCTTTTGAGGTTGAATTTATTGCTCAGCTATCATAGAGGTTTATTTAATTAATATAAAGCTAAATTTCACATCTGGGATATTAGTTTAGTAAATTGGGATGATACCGTTCTAAAAATCAGTCTTGATGTGGTTATCAAAGTGCATATGCAGATCTATTTCGGCCATTTTTCTTGACAATGCATTTTTCATGCCATCAACTGTACATTAAGAGATTGGCATCTGTTATCTTTTGTAAAGGAAAAAAACACTAATCAGAAGTTGTGCCTTATTCTGATGTCCTATGCCAGCTAATAGTGGAATCCTAAGTAGTAGTGTGACCGAACCATACATTTTGTTTTTGGTAGATTAGTGAGGGTTCTATTGGGGTCCTTGTCCAAGATAAGCTAGGATTTCTGCAAATCTCAGATTGCCAATGTTATTGACAGCTGCTCCTCGGTGCTGGTTGCTGCTTATTTGGTTGAGGCTTCAAAGACTGGTTCTAAAGAAGTTAGGATTCATAATTTGGATCCTTTGCCTGAGCTAGGAAAGGATGGAAAGCTCCAATCCAAGTTTCTTTCCCTTGGAGATATTCTGATTAGAGTGGTTATAATGTCCCCATTTTCAGGTTCTCTAGCAGTGTAATTGTTGCTGACTTTTTGGGTTTGTGTCAGCATGTGCAAAGGGGTAATTTGATGTTACTAGTGAGCTCACATGGTTTTAAGAAGTCATGACACTTTCAAATGTTATTTCCAGTTTTTGGGTTGGGCTCCAAGATTCTTGGAGGGAGTGTCTATTTTTAGTAAGTCACCTAGTCAGGTCTGTTTATCCATCTTTTATCATCGGGATCACTCCTACGCAATCAAATTTTAATTTTGATGCTTTTCGGTCATTTCCGCTAATTGGGTGTAATATTGATTTATATTTAATTATTTTCACTAAGGTTGCCTTTTTAATTAAATACATTTATCAGACACCTCAGTGTTATAGCTCATTGGAAAGAGGATGGAGAGTTTTAAATGATTGGATGCTTAAAAGTGACTTTTAGTGCTGGAAATGTTTTAAAAGTAAATTACTTCACTTTTTGAAGTTAAAAGGCTTAATAAATTAATCAAGTGATTTTTAAAAGGGAGTTTCCAGAAAGCCCTAAAAAGCTTATAAAAAGAAGTTTGGAGCTCATTTTGGATTCATGTTGGGACTTGATATTTGGTTTTCTTCTTGTTGGAGGAGCTGTTCTCTTCTTTTTGGTTTGTGAGGACGAAATCCCTTACAGGCAACATTCTCCACGTTGTTGGAAGACACAATCTGGAGGATTATTCAGTGATTTCATACAGGGATCACAGCTGCACTTCATTGTTCATTTACATTTCCGTATCGGACAGACATTGCTGATTGTGGAGTGGCAGATTGGAGGTTGTGGAAGTTTATTTTCTGTTCATTCTTTCTCCATTGTTGGTCGTACCACTCCCATTGCTGACCGCACTTGCCTAGGGAAATGTGAGGCTTGTTTGTTTCTGGACGCTTAGGGTTTATGATAGTTTATTGTTGTGTTAAGTGTGCCTAGGGTTGGAGATCAGGTTTCTATCATTTGGGAGCACCTATATTTAGTCTTGGAGGTGTGGTGTCCAATTTCTGGAGCTTGCAGGGGCTGTTCACAAGTGCAAAAAATTGTCAAAGTCAAATAAAATTTCTGGGTATGTTTTAAATAGATATGTAATGTCATTTTATGAACTGGGTAGCTTCTACATTTGAGAAAAAAAGTGTGTTTTCAAATCAAAAACTAAATTTGGAATCTTCAGCTTCATGTATTCCTGAAAATTGTCATTTTTCTGAGTTATTACATTTTTGCAAGTTACTTTATTATTTGCACTTTATTTATCATCTCGAAACTGTTGTGACCTTTTCACACATCGCCCCATTCAAAATGGGGACCCCTAAAATCTTTGCTCCGTTCTGGTCTTTTGGTTTTGGTTTTTGTCTTTCTCTTTCGTTCTGCTTCTTTTCTGCTTTCTGCTTTCCGGGGACGCTCCCGTCAGCAAGCTTGAACATAAGATTCGACCAAGTCTGAAATTAGGGTTTCACATCTTTTAGGTCACGTTAAGGTCAAATTGAGTTGGTTTGTCAGCTTTTGGGCCTAACATTGCTATTACCATGTCTTCAGCAAGCAACTCCTAAATTTTCACTAAGTTCTGCCAACTTTCTATTTTTAGTAAGTGTCAGTTTAGGGTTGATTTTCTTAAGGCTTTCACATTTGGACAACTTCATTGCATTCCGAGCACTTCAAGTTCACTTTTGACAAATTTTGAGCAAAAACGGACAACCTGCTATTTTTAGTAGTACAACTTCCAGAGCAGATTTCAATGTCTAGATGTTAACATTTTCTGATGCATGTTCGGGGATTCCTTCTGGGTTTTTCGAGACCTCCACGGTGATGTGACATGCAAAGTATGATGATGACTTTCAGCATTCGGCCTTCGGAGGCCGATATTAGGGTTTGCATACAGACATTTTCAGCACATGTCGGCATTTTCTTTCTAGGTTTTCCAAGAGCTTCGCGACAATGTAGCATGCAAATGGAGCTGACCACTTTCCAGAAACTTACTATTTTTAGCCAGTGCGTGCATGTTGGAGATTTTTCTGGGTTTTTCTGGGTTTTCCGAGATTTTTCGGGCAGTATGACATGCAAGATCATCCGGCAGTCGGTCGGTCACTTTTCCGGCCGTTCTCTATTTTTAGCAGGTACCACTTGGGCAGCAGCTCGACACTTCAGAACTGCAAACTGACTAGCATGCAATTGAAACGAGGTCAAACGGAGCTCATCTAAGCAGCATGCACAAAATTAGGGTTTCGAGCTTCAGCGCTAAAAATGAGGAATCAGAGGTCGAAACGTCCAAAACTGAGGTATCCATCATGATCAGCATCCTTTCGAGAGTCTGCTGGAAAAATTTGAAAGCAAACGGAGCACAGGGAAGTCTCAGAAACAGGCACTTACTATAAATAGTAAGTTACTTCAGAAGCAGCTATAAATGGCGGGTTGGCACCAAATCTCGGCGGGTACAGGACAAGCATGTGATGAGTAATCCGTGGCGCGAATTTCAAAGCAAATAGAGTTACAGAGGATGAAGAATCAGATGATTGCTATTTTTAGCAGGTCAGTTAGGGTTTCCTAAAATCAAGGGCGGGACCCGACATTCACGCAGAAACAGCTTCCAGTGACGATTACCATGTTTCGGGCATTCAACACGTGAAATTTGAAGACTTTCTGAACAGTTTCTATTTTTAGCAGGTTGCTAAAAATAGCAGGCGCAAACAGGCATCAGGCACTGACGGAACAAATCAAGTGAAATTCAGAGCAGGGCAGACATCGGGCTTCTCAGGGTCAGAATTCAGTCAACGGCGCAAAATTCAAAGAACTTTCTAAAAATAGAAAGTCAGGGCAAATTAGGGTTGACAAAGGAAAATCAACTCAAATCTGGCAGAAGGCGAAAAATTTGTTAAAAAGGATAAAATTTCAAGTCCAGTAGTAAAACTCGCTTTCAAGGCTGAACAGAGGCGGAAATTTCACTAAGTGTTGGAGAGTAAAAGTCCACCCATCAAAATGCGCCCAAGGTGGAGTAAGGAAAAGTGAAAAATTTCACTAAGGCATTTGAATTGGACGTAGACATGCTGAAATGCGCCTTGGGAGGAAGGAGGAGTTGAAAAGGCAAGAAAATTTTCTAAGGCAAGTAAAATGGAAGTAAGGACCCTCATATGCACCCCTCTTCAAAAGTAGATGTTGACCCTTGAAAATGCGCCTGGGGTGTTGAAATTAAAAGTTGACCATGTTATATGCGCCCCTAGTCAAGATGAAAGTATACCTTGTCAAATGCGCTTGGGACAAAAAATGAAAGCTCCAGCACTCAAATGCGCCCTGGGAGAGAAGAAAGCCTCAAAATTTTCTAAGTATAAAAACTTGAAGTTGTTAGGGTCAAATGCGCCCAAGAAGGTTGGAATGATGGAAATTTTTCTAAGTGTTGGAAACTGAAAGTAAACCCACTCAAATGCGCCTAAGTGTGTAGAGCAGTGAAAGTGAAAGTTGACATAGCCATATGCGCCCTTCTTAAAAAGTGAAAGCTGGAACCTTCAAATGCGCCTGAGTGCCAAAAAAATGAACGCTTGGTGGGTGATTTGCGCCTAATGTTGAAAATGAAAGGAAGATGGGTGATTTGCGCCCAATGTTGAAAGTGAAAGTTGACATAGCCATATGCGCCCTTCTTAAAAAGTGAAAGCTGGAACCTTCAAATGCGCATGAGTGCCAAAAAAAAATGAACGCTTGGTGGGTGATTTGCGCCTAATGTTGAAAATGAAAGGAAGATGGGTGATTTGCGCCCAATGTTGAAATTGAAAGTTGACTATGTTATATGCGCCCCTCTTGACAAAACTGAAAGCTCGACCTATGATATGCGCCTGGAGAGGAAAGTTCATTAAAACGTTGAGTGCTTGAAATGAAAGCAACCCCTCTTATATGCGCCCTACTTCAAGGAGGAAATAAACAAGGTTTCTAAGGCGTGGAGAAGTGAAAATAGACCATCCCAAATGCACCTTGAAGCTGGAAAGTGAGTCTGGCAAATGCGCCTAAGCTTGAAGACTAGAAATTTCCCAAGTGACACAAATCTGGAAGTCCAGAGGAGTATTTGCGCCCCAGGTCATGAAGATGGCAAAATTAAAAGTTCCATGGTTAATATGCGCCTCCATTTAAAAGCTTGCCCTCTTGTTTGCGCCCAGCTTGGAAGGAAACATTTCGGAGTTTGAGAATATTCTAAGTATGAAAAACTTGAAGCTGGATCTGTCATATGCGCCCCCCTTTCTTGACTTGGGAGATTTCGTTTAAGTCATGGAAATTAAAAGCACATACCCCCATTTGCGCCCTTGAGCATTGAAGAGTAGAAATTTCCTAAGTGTCAACAAATTAAAAGTTCAAGGCATTATATGCGCCCAGGGTGTAAGTTGGAAGAAAGAGCTGGAAAATTAATTAAGGCGTGGGAATTTGAAAACGCCTTCCCTTAAATGCGCCTTGATTCATAAACCTCAAGTTGAAAAAAAAATGAAAAGTTGGAGATATCACATGTGTGCCTAAGTCAAAGGAAGGGATTGAAGAATAAATTAAGAGGCGTTGGAAATAAAAGTTTAACATATCAAGTGCGCCTTAGTTAAAGGGGGTGATGAATAAATATTAAAATGATTAAAAAAATTAAATATCCCCCCCCGCTTTTATAATCACGTGAAATTCAAAGGCAAGATTGAAGATGAAAATCAAGCTAGGCGTTGGAAGTTATACAATTTCTCCAGGCGATAAATTTTTAAATTTGCCCAAGACGGAGAAATTAATTTAATTTAATTAATTTAATTATTTTCCTAAGTTTAATATTAAATTTCCCCTTTAATTTTAACCCATGAAATTTTAAAATTTCGGACGATTTAGCAGGGGGAATTTATTTTGGAAGTCAATTACGGATGGAAAATAAAGTTATGCCTAGCCAGTTTTGACAATCGACATCGAATATTTAAAATACGTCGAAGAAATAAATTAAACTGGCAATTAAATTAAAATTTTAATTAATTAAAAGTGCCATTTTAAAATACAGTCGAGATAACTTCAAATCGGTGTAAAAATGATTTTCTCGAAATCACTGGAGGTAACTGGCAGTAGGGAGGGAATTTTAAATTTAAATCGAGGAAAGAATCTCCCCGAATAGCAAATTGCCATAATAACTGCCTGACGACTGGAATATTCCCTTTTAAAATTAGCAAACGCGTCAGTCATGATGAAGGGAATAAAAGGCATCTGCTAAAATTAGCGCCAGCCTTTTGCTATAAAACTCTGAGGATTTTCATTCTCGTCTCACAAGATTCGAAGTTAAAAATTTATGCTGGCAAGTTGAGTTGTGAGATTTCATTTGAGAGTTGCTGAGAGATTGAAGTTGCTGAAAGTTGATTTCTTGAAGTTGCTAAGATTCGGAGTTGCGAAGTGCTTCGAAGTAAAGTTTGAAGGGTTTAGCATTTTTATTTCTTCACGTTGCTGAGGTAAGTACTCGAAGTTGATGAAACTTTTTATTTTGCTGAAGGTCGAAATGCTTGAGAATTAGAAAGCTGAAATCGTTTATTTATGCTGAGAGTTAAAATGCTGAGATGGTGTGAATTCGAGATTGCTTGAGCTTTAATTTTTCGAAGTTGTTTGAAATTGCTGAGTGTTGGAATCGAATTAGTTTTAAATTGTAGAGCCTTCGAAGTTGCTGTTTTATAGTTTTCGAAGTGCTAGTTTTCGATTGCTTTTCGAAGTTGCTGATTTATAACTTTCGAAAAGTTGATTTTAAATTGTTGAAACTTGCTGATTTAAACTTGCACGTTTGAAACTCTCGGACTTATTTAAAACTCTTCGAAGTTGCTGATGTATAACTGTCGAAGAGCTGATTTCAAACTTGGTAATTTGTAATTCGCAAGCTTGCTGATTTTAAATATTCGGAGTTGCTGATTTTAAATATTGCTGAGACTTAACGCGTTTTTTTTCGAAGATTGAGATTGATAGAGTTAATTTCTTGCGAGATGTTGAATATTTCTTTTGGCTGCAAGTTGTCGAAAGTTGAAGTTGGATGCTGAGGCTACTAACTTGTATTTATTTTTGCAGCCAACTCCAACCGCCAGCCGCCTCGCGTGTTTGTTGTTTTAAAAAGTTGATGGACTAATGTTCGCTTTTTGTTTTGCAGATGGCTGAAGCTGCTGGAACTAGCAAGGCTGGAACTAAGGCTGCAAACAACGAAGCTGTCAAAGAGAACGCCTCCAGGCAGGCGATTATCAAGGGCCTAAAGAAGTCCTTCATCCCAGAGTCAAAGATCATCTCAAAGTATGGCAATTTGACGGACACCAACCTCGGGTCCTTCAACCTCGAGACGTTCATACGCCGAATGTACGGGCAAGGTGGCAACCTTCCAACAGATGCATCACGTAATATTGTGAAGAGCGGGTTGTACAATGCAGCAGGCTTCCAACCGGCAGTCCGTTGTCCCGAGTTGATCCTTGAGTGTGCCAACTTCTACAATTTTGAGGATCGAACTATCACCTCTCCGGACGGTATGATCATGGCTAATTTCGCTCCAGATGCAATTGGCGAGGCGTTTGGAATACTTGCTACGGACAATATGTTGTATAAGTCCAAGGCCAAGGCAGATAAGATGTACGCCACCACCTTTGAAAAGTGCATGAAAAGGATAAACACCTCATGGATGGGCAAGCCAAAGCCACCTGCTGCCAGGCTACCAAAACAGATAATCTCGGAGGAGCTAAAGCAAGAGTACTGCGACATCATTATGCTTCTCAGCAGAGTCAATGGCAGCCCACAGTCATTCATATTCGAGCCATGGATGTTCTTTTACATCAGTGTAGTGCTCGAGGGGAACGAGCAAGTAAACTGGGCGAAGATGATAAGTGATAACATCGATGAGCAGTTCCGGAGTCTCAGAAGAACAAAAACGTTTTATATGAGCTCATATGTCATTTACATGTTGGCTCGAATGACCAAGTATAGAGGATTGGCGTACCAGGAGCCAATTGGCTGCGGCTACAATCAGTTCAAGATTCACCAGTCATGCAGACAGTTACATCTTACTCACACTGGTGACTTTCAAAGAGTAAATGATGCCTTTACCATGTACATCACAAGGACCCTTCAGCAAAGGTTACAGCAAAGAATATCCGAGGAGGCGCAGATGCTGGTAGAAGAATATGGGTGTTGGTTCGTCCAATTCCCAAAGTTTACCTATTTGAGGCTGCCAGGGTACGATTCACATGTCTACAAACTACCTAGGTATCCAACTAACAGAATGGTATTGCTTGAGTTGTCCAGGCAATTGGTGGCCTATGACAAGATCATTAGAAGAAAGAAGAAGGGAGGCTTACACTTTCCCATTGTGTTGGGAAATTCACTCGAAGAATGCCCTACCTTACAAGCAGCCAAAGAGGCCGAGGATGAGCTGAAATTCTACAAGTTAACCCTTTATACCAGCCGACAGAGTTTCGATCCTAGGGGAATGATTGGAACGGTTCAAGGAGAAGAATACAAACACAAGGCCCACCTGGAAGACTTTTGGGCAAATGCTGGGAGCGAGGACGAAATTAGGAAAAGGATGTTTTCAAGGCTGCCTCTAAAGCTAATCAGGGAGTGTGAGGTGATTAAGGTGCCAGATCAACTTGAGGAGGATACTAGGGTCACCCATCCAGATTATGAAACGGTAAAGAACGCTCCGATGCCACCAATAGATTGGGCCGAACCAGAGATTGTGGATCTAGACACTCTGTCTATCCCGGTCATGACATTCACTAGAGCATGGGTGGATGAGCGTGTTAATAGATTAAGGAGAAGGTCAGTCGCCCTCACGTATGACCTCATGGGTGATAGAAGGCCGCCGGTGGTAGCAAAGAGGAAGAAGCAACTCACACGAGGTCCAGAATCAAAAAGAAGGGAGCCCGTTCAGCCGGAGCCGCAGGGGTCGGAGGATACAGCGTCCACTCAGCTGGTATCTCATTCTTCCAGTAGGCGTGAAGTTTCATTGTTTGCTAGTCAGAGAGCTCCAAGAAATGAGGAGCCGGAAGTCGGAGAAGTTAACCAGCCAATGCTGAAAGAAGTTGATACTCAGAGTGTGAATGATCCTGAAGCTGCCAGTAAGCGGGATGAAGGGGAAGAATCAGATATGGAAACCCACTTTGACTTTTCCTTCGGAGAAGAAGATGCTGGGACTCATGAGGGGAGTGATCAAGAGGTCGAGATAATTGAGCCTCCAACAAATACTGCTCGGGAAGAAGTTCGGGAAGTGGAAGCAACTGAGGAGCAGCCCTTGATTATTTATGATATTCAACAAAATTGGCTTTCACAGGCAATCGGAAGGGACCAAGGTGATGACGCCGACCTAGCAATTGAAATGGAAGAACTCTTAAATAGGACAAGCAAGTCGCCTAAGCGGAAGAGGGCAAGAAAATATACAAGGATGGAAACAAATGAGGCCGGTTCCCGCAGCCTTCATATCGCTGCCCCAAGGGAGGATCATGACTTGAGTGATGCAATGCCGGAGAAGTACACAATCACCACAGTCGAATTGGGACGTCCTTCTGGAGCACAAGTGGTGGAAGAAGCTGAAAGTTCGTTTCAAGCATTGAAAGATAGGCTGGTGAAGAAGGAAGGAAAGTATAAGAGGTTGAAGAAAGAGCACAAGGCGTTGGTTGAGTATGTGCAAAATCTCGCACATCCTGTTGCTCAAGGTAATCCAGCGGCAGAACTTCCACCAGAATTGCCACGTGAGCCGATCAGCGGCCTTGAAGAAGTGAAGAGGGCTGTGCGAGAAGGAGATAAGTGGGTAAATGGTGTCCGCGTTGAGGCAGAAAAGTTTATGGCGGATCTTGCCTCAGCATTTCAAAATGTTTCTGGTATTCTTTCACGCTTGGATGATGTTGAGCAAGCTTGGGGAGATACCCACATCTTTCAAGACAAAACTATCCCACGTCTTGCTGTTTTGATGCGTGTTCCCACGCAAACTCTGGTGAATGAAGGGGTAATTCAAGCAGGTGATAGGTATGATTTCCGTGGGTGGCATTCAGCAGCGTTCACTGGGAAGAGTTTCTTTGACACTGCAGCAATGGAGTCCTCCAGGATCAGAAAGGCTATGAGGAATATTCATGAGAGTATTCTTAACACTTTGGAGGCAGTATTCGCAAGAAGGCTTGCACATGAAGAGGTTGATGCAGAAGGACTAAGGGCAAGGTTGCAGCCATTCTTTACAGAGATGAGGACATTTTCCCAGTTGGATTTTGAAAACATCTCCACGTTTTCAACAATCATTCAGAGCACGCAAGATTCTATGGAAACTTGGGAAAAATCTTGTGAGAAGCACGAGCAAATGGTAGCCATCTTGGAGTATCAGCTGAATCTCACTCCATCAATTTCTGAAGAA
This sequence comes from Sequoia sempervirens, assembly GCA_007258455.2. Taxonomy (NCBI): domain Eukaryota; kingdom Viridiplantae; phylum Streptophyta; class Pinopsida; order Cupressales; family Cupressaceae; genus Sequoia; species Sequoia sempervirens. The sequence continues at coordinate 199,197,078 of VDFB02105785.1, forward strand.
GAGGTCGACGCAGTGCTGGCGCGATTCATGGCATACGCGGTCCGAGAGAAGAGCAAAGGAATCCGGGTCGTGGACGAGAATCTTCTAGAAGGTTAGTGGGCATTAATTGCTCATACTGGTCAAAGGAGGAATCTGCTATTTTTAGGAGCATTTATGACGCCACTCCACCTTCTGGCGGTTTTTAGGGCAAAGCTTGTCTAGGGCTGAGGTGGCTCATCTGAGCCCTCCATTGTAATTCGATCTGGGCCGTCGGTTGAAACAGGCCAGCTATATAAGGGGGAGTCCCCCTCATTTGTACTCTAGTAGTCATAGAATCAGAGAGTAGAGAGCAATTAGTGAAGCAGAATAGAGAGTAGAAGCTTTTAAGTTAGAGTAGTTTCTCATTTGCATTGTTGAAGAAGAAGGGGAATTCTCCCTTTGAGAATTTTGTAAGAGATTGTCACAAAAGGCTATTCTTAATAAAGCATTTCATTGATGGTGAATTCAAACTTTGTTTGGAATAGTTCGTGAGATTTCTTTTTCCTTTGGCTTCAATTAGGACTTAATCTCATGCTAGTATTTAGACATGGATGTTTATGCTTGACATAAGTGAATTTCTTTTATCCATACCACTAACGTTCTTACTGATGGTAAGCTCGTCTTGCGTGGTCAACTGGAACATTTTGCACTTAACTTCGATCGAAATTCATGTGTAGTTATGCATCGTTGTGATGGTAATTGCATCATTGGATTGTGATTTGAACATCATTTTCACCCTTTGAAGATTGCACTTGCTTTGTTGAAGCTGTCCTAAGGGAGGCTAGGCAAGGTTTGTCCGAAGTTCATTCAAGTTAAGCATAACATTCATTTGCATTTGGATTAAAACTTAAAATTTTAGAAATCTCTGCAACCATTCAATTTCCGCATAATCTTGGTTAATTTTAGGAAACTTGCATTGTAAAGCCAAATCATTCGCGCAAAAATCCCCTTCAAAAGCACATATTGGTCGTTACTACACGCATTTGAACAACTACGTAAGTCCCCTCGTGAGTACACAGCATACACACATCAACCAAACTGAGCCTATTCGCATTTAAAGAACCTTGGGGTTGAAAGCGTGATCTCACTTGCAATCTTAGCACGCTGAATACTTTGTTCAAGAGAGAATAGGATATCCATTTGGAAACTTTGTTCTACCTGGTTGGTGAGGTCACAAAAATCACATCAACAGAAACCATCACAAAACTATTGCAAAATACAATTAAAACACATTAGAAAACAAAAAAAGGGCAGATTGAGGGTGTATGTTACATAGGTATCAGAGCAGTGCATCTTGCCATCCTGGAGGGTTATCTGTGAATGATCAGTTTACAAGTATTGAAGGGTTGATGTAGTATGGGTGACAAAAAACATATAGACCATAGGAAACCAAACACAAGAGACATTTTAAATGATTTTGCTAGAGGACAATCTGAGTTGCAACAAAATATAGCTCAATTATGTGCCTTAATGATCCAACATTTTGGTGGGAACAATGGAAAAGAAATAAATTATGGAAATAAGGATGATTTAGTTAACAACAAGATTGCAAATTAGAGTACTAGGACTGTGATAGCCAATTCTAAACCTCCAACAAACAATTTTCCTCCAAGGAATAACCTTCAAATTAATGATGAACTTGCACAACAGGAATTGGAGGATCAAATTTTGCAACATTGGAGAGATTCAAGTGTGGATTTTTAGAGTGAAATATCTTTCCATGACTACAGGGATGTCATGTCCCCTTCTCAGTGATATCTCTCAGAGGACAGGATTGGCCTATCACACGACCCTCGTAGGCTGATTGATTGGATAGAGGGTCACTTCGGAGCTTGGCTCAGCTTCAGTTAGCAGAGATTGATCAGTGGTCTTTCGTTCTGGCTCGTCGGAGGCTTTTGCGAAATTTGCGTTCCTGGCGGCGATGCTATTTTACGTATGGCTTTGGCGGCATCCGAAATCACTTAGAGTTCGTCAGCATCCGGCGGAACGGAAGCGGATAAATGGGAGAAATATTAATATTTAATTACATTGATTAAATATTAATTAATTAAGGATTATAATATAAAGTTATAATTTAAAATTATAACTTAAGTGATTTTGCCTTGAGGGGTGCGCCCATCATCAAAAGGGCCAGTTTGGCAATTAATGATTATTATAAAATATTTCACGGACTATTGAATATTAAAAGATTAAAATGTGAATATTTTATTAAAACCCTATTCTTGAGGAAATCGCACTTTTCAGCATAAAGTGGATTTTGCCTTGGGTTTTGAGCCATATGTGATTATTGGATTTTGAGAACTGATCAAATTGATCTGAGCACAGACTTTAGGGTTTGAACTCGACTTCCTTGGGGAACGAGCCATCTCCAGCGGAAAGCAATTCAGAGAGTGTGAAATATCACTTGATCTATTGCCAACAGAGGTTTTCTCACTCAGAGGAAATCATTGATCTTCAGAATAATTCATTTACAGAGCTTCAGCACATTTCTTTCATCCAGAAGGCATCTAATTACCTGGGCGCACATATTCTCATCATTCAGAGACTTCAGAGGGAGGCCGTACAAAACTTATTTGCTGTTCAGCAGTCCGTACCTTCACTGTACCTGGGCCGTACTTCTTCATAAAGGCGTGTTTGTTCTTGAAGAAAAACGCCTGTCTCCAGAGTTGCCAGTTGTATCCTGTGTGGGCGCTTGGACACTGGGAGCCATTTGAGACTGTATCTGAGAGGAGAAAGCAATATCTTGCAGCAGCCGTACCTTCTGTAGCACATTACCAGCAAGCTGATTACCAGGTTTTTACATAATAAAAATTGTTATTCTTTCATGCATGCTTCCAGAACTTATTGTATTGTTGCCAGTTGATCAAATAAAAGCAACGCCTTTATTCTAGCTTGTAATTTCTACGCATAATGAGGATCTATCATTTTTATAGATTTTATTATTAATTTCTAGAAAAGCCGTACTGTTCATTTATTGCATCAAAACTCAAAAAATTGCAAAAAAACCAAAAAACCTTCAGAAAAACCTAAAAACAGTCAGAAACGGAGATTTTGGGGAAACTAGGGTTTCTACAAGGGATCTTAGGATGAAGTATAGACGATATAGGGGTGGAAGACTTCAAATTTAGGATGACATTCGTGGAGTAGATACTCCCATAGGACCTTCCCATGAAGAAGATAATGCCACTATTTATAAGGAATGTGTAGCAAAGTTTCAGAACAATTTATTTGAAGGAAAAGGTACCTTGACACATGAGGAATATGTGACAAAGCATCAAGATGATCTCTTAGACATGCATGTAGCTACAGTTGTGCATGGAAATCAATACAAAACATGTAATGTCCCCTTTCTAGTCACCACTAGGAGATTGATTATTTTAGCCTTTATTTATTCCCGAGGCTAAAATTTGGAGAAATAAGGGAATAAATTATTAAATTAATTATTTATAAAGTCATCTCAAAATTATAATATCAAAAGGTGATTTTATATTTAATTAATTTAATATTAAGTGACTAAACAAAATAATAAATCATAAAGTCAGTGAATAAAATAATATTTTATTCTAGAAGCTTCTTGGAGACTTGATGAAAATTCTATAAAAGAAGCTTTTGTCTTTGCATTTGGGAATCTTGGATTGACAATTCTTCTACATTGGTGAGCTTGAATGCTTAGCAAATTGCCTGAGGGTTTGAATACTCTAAGGTGCCAATTTCGGTTGTGAAATATCAACCCTAGTTGGATATTGGAGGAAGTTATCTAAGATTTTCTAATTGTGCTTGCAACTTCAAATTTTGTGGCTTTCAGCCAAATTTTGCAAACTTGAAGGAAATCGATTTTAGAAGTGTTGATTCAAGATAGCTTCGGTCAGATATAAATGATGATTGCATTCATGCATCATCATCATTTATATTTAACCTAAGTGTTCTTAACCTCGAAAAAAGGAAAATCAAATAAGTTTTGCGGATTTCTGATGATGATCGAAATATTGCATATCGGAATTCATTCCTGATGATTGCTGTGTGTTAACAGATCTCATTCTAGTTTAAGAAATAAACAACCAACTGTTAAGGGAGCCCGAGCGCTCAAGAGACGCGCCCCATGAGTGGACGTGTCTCCACTCTATGGAGATGTTGTGACCTTTTTCACACATCGCCCCATTCAAGATGGGGACCCCTAATTTTTGCTCCATTTTGGTCTTTTGGCTTTGGTTTTTGTCTCTCTCTCTCTCTCTCTGTCTCTTTTCTGATGTCTACCTTCTGGGGACGTTCCCGTCTACAAGTTTAAACGTGAATTTTGGCCAAGTCTGAGAATTAGGGTTTGTACTTTCCCGGTCAATCTGTGGTCAGACAGGGTGAATAAATTGAAATCTAAGACTAACATTGATGTCAGTGTGCTTTCAGCAAGTTCTCAGCTAAGTTTCATCAGATTCCGACAACTTACTATTTTTAGTAAGTGTGTAATTCAGGGTGTTTTCTCATCATTTTTGAAGTTTTAACAGTCACACTGCATTCAGAACACATCAAGCGGCTCGCGTGCAAAATTTGGGCTGAAACGGACAACTTACTATTTTTAGCAGCTCAGCTTCCGGAGCCAATTTCAGGGCCTATATGCAGAGTTTTTCAATGCATGTCTGGAGATTCCTTCTGGGTTTTCAGAGACCTTCGTGATGATGTAACATGCAAAGTGAGATAACAACTTTCAGAATTCAGCCTTCCGAGGCTATTTTTAGGTTTTGCATGTTAGAGTTTTCGACGCATGTCGAGTGATTCCTTATGGGTTTTTCGAGAGCTTCGCAGTGATGTGACATGCAAATGGAGATAATCACTTATTTAGGAACTTACTATTTTTAGCAGATGCATCCCGGTAGCCGCTTCCCAGCACTTCAGAATCACGAACTGATCGCAATGCAACAAAAATGAGAACAAACGGAGACCATTTGATATGCATGCAGGACAAATTAGGGTTTCCAGCTTCGGGGCCCGAAAAGAGGGGTAAAAAGTTAGAATTTTCGAAAACCGGTGTATACCACCGCGATCAGCATCTTCCAAGCTATCCGCTGATAAAATTTGAAGGCAAACGGAGCACTTACTATTTATAGTAAGTCATTTCAGAAGCAGGCTAAAAATAGCAAGTCAGCAGCAGGTGCCGATGTCAGCAGGCAGGTCACGTGGTGAGGAGCACGTCATTCGAATTTCAAGTCAATTGGAGCTGTGGAGGTATCAGAAACAAGCAGTTGCTATAAATAGTAAACCACTCCAGAAACATGCCAAAAATAGCAGGTCAACGTAAGGCATCAGTATGAACAAGTCAAGTAGCTGATAAAGACCCCATGGCATGAATTTCAAGGCGAACGGAGTTGCAGAAGATGGAAAATCAAGCACTTACTATTTTTAGTAGGCTTGGGCAGAGAAATTAGGGTTTCCTAAATTCAAGGGCAAAAACACGACAATCGTACAAATGCAGCATTCAGCTATGATCACCACACTTTAGGCAATCGGCACGCAAATTTGAAGGCATTCTGAGCAATTGCTATTTTTAGTAAGTTGCTAAAATAGCAGGTACAGACAGATATTAGGCATCAGTAGCACAAACACATCCTGAGGTTCAGAACAAAGCAAAATCCAGCCTTTTTGGAGCTTGAAATTAGCTTGAAGTGCAAAATTAACAAACTTTCTAAAAATAGCAAATTAGGGTTAGCATGATCGAGTTGCCCTAAATCAGGCAAAGAGTATAAAATTCACTGAAATTGATAAATTTTCAAGTCCATCCAATGAAGAACGCCTTTAAAAGCTGAAGGTTGGTGGAAATTCTCTAAGCACTTGAAATTTGAAGTCCCCAGGCCAAATGCACCGTGAGAAGCTGAAGATGAGGCAGGAAATTTAGTGAAATGGAAGCTCACAGGTCAAAATGCGCCCTTAGCTTGGAAAAGGATGAAAATTTTACTTAGGCATTAAAATTTGATGCTCACCCATGAAAGTGCGCCCTTGAGGAAAGAATGAGGGTGAAAATCTTCTAAGTGTTGGAAACTTGAAGTTGCCTACTCAAAATGCGCCCTTGGGAGAAGATTGAAGCTCTAAAAAGTTTAAGTCTGGAAAATTGGAAGCTTGACCCCCCAAAAACGCCCAAGGAGAAGAGGAGGCAATGGAAATTTGACTAAGTCACTGAAATTGAAACTACAAGGGGCTAAATGCGCCCAAGCTTGGAAGGATGACTAGGAATTCCTCTAAGTGTTGCAAATTGGAACCTCAGAAGGGGAAATGCGCCTTTGCCTGAAGGAGGTTAGAAAATTGTTTAAGTATTCAAAATTGGAAGTTCATGGTATAACATGCGCCTTGACTTGTGAAAAGGGGAGTTTGAAAATCTTCTAAGTATAAGAAATTTGAATTACCACCCCTCATTTGCGCCCTTGAGGGAGAAGATGATAGAAAATTGTTTAAGTACTTTAAATTTGAAGTTCAAGGGTTCATATGCGCCCAAGGTCAAGGAGGAAGCTTGAAAATTTTCTAAGTACTCAAAAGTGGAAGTAGCCCTTGCTAAATGCGCCCTAGCATGGAAGGAAGGTAAAGAACTTTACTAAGTGTTGAAAATTGGAGGTTGACCTCTCTTATTCGCCCAGCAGCATGATGGAGCTTGAAAGTTGACTAAGTCTGGCAAAGTGGGAGTAAAGACCCCTATATGCGCCCAGCCTTGAAGGAGGAGATTGAGAATTTGTCTAAGGCACTCAAATTGAAAGTAAAGGTGGTCAAATGCGCCTTGGCTTGGAGGAGAAGTTGGAAATTTTCTAAGTGTTAAAAAAAAGTTAAAGTTGAGAGGTCTAAATGCGCCCTTCAAAAGGATGAGTTCAAAATTTCTCTAAGGCAAGAGCGAAATTAGAAGCAAGCACCTCCAAATGCGCCCTTGGAAAAGGATGAAAACAAGTTGGTGAATTTGATCAAGTGATGGAAAATGAGACCTCAAGGGGTTGAATGCGCCTAATAAGCCATAGAGGTGGAGGTGAATTTTCCTAGGGAAGTGAAGATTGAAGTCTACCATGTTGAATGCGCCTGGCTTGAAAGAGGTGATATCAAAAGTTTAAAATTTTTTAAGTGTGGAAATTTCAAGTAAGCCATGTGAAATGCGCCCATATTGATGATAAGATGTCAAGATTTTTCTAAGTGTTAGAATTTCATCTCTAGAAGATATACGCCTAGGCTTGTAAGGTGATGAAATTTTTTCTGAGGCAAAGATGAATTGGCTGTGGAATATGCTAGAAGGTGCCAGCTTCATGAAATTGTCAAAATTTTCAAGGCCGAGCAAGGAAAATTCGCCCAGAGGTGAAGAATGAGGATAAATTTGATAGAGAAATATTTTTCTAAGGTTCAAAATTCAAAATTCAAAAAAAAAATTAAATGAACCTGTTCGTTGTGTACCCATGGATCCGACGCGTTCTGAAGGAAATTTTCTTCTGGGTATTGAAGATCTTTGATGAGAAGTTGATTTCAAAGTCTTCCACGCTTCGCCAAGGCCTTCAAGATGGAGATTTTTGATGGGCACAGGATTGGTGAGTTTTCCTAAGGGAAAATTTGAAATTTTTCTGAGGCAAAGTGAAGAAAATGTGTTTTCAAGGTAAAATCCTCCAGACGATGAATTTGAAAAAATTGCCTAGGTGAATTTTCTCAAATTCTTCGTGAAGATAATCTTCTTGAGCCGGAGATGAATGAAATCAAAATTGTCAACGCTTCAGCTGGTGGAATAAATTTCTTGAAGAAGATGCAGTTGAAGTTAACACCTTCAAAGGATGATTTTTAAAGTGCATCTCTAAAATGCGCCCTCAGGAAGGAGAAATTTGGCTAAGGCATGAAGAATTTGAACGCAAAGTTGGCTAGTGAAGACGATGAACTCTTGGAAGTTAAAGCGTGAAAATCTTGGTAAGTAAGTTGAATTTATATTATGAAGTGTTCTAATACTCTTCTCCTTGCTTGTTTTGCAGAGGGAACGTCGAGACCAAGCGGTGATGACTTAGGAAGATGAAGCAAGTACTCCATGAATACATTTCAACCTTGAAGGAAGAAAAGTTGCGAAAAATGGCCAAGTGTTGAGACTTAGTATAACTCAAGTGACAAAGAAGAAGTTGAAGAACAACGTCAAGAAGAAGATCAAGAACAGTGTGAACGCGTTTCAAAGTTGGAATCTTCTAGAAGAATGATGGACATTAATGGCTCATTTATTACCCCACTCCTCTTTGTGGCGGTTTTTAGGGTGAATCTTGTTTAGGGCTGAGGTGGCACAATCTGGACCATCCAGCCAATTGTAATCTGAGCCGTCCGTTGGACTTGGCCAGCTATAAAAGGGGGAGTCCCCTCATTTGTACTTTAGTAGAAGCAGAGCTTAGAGATCAAACTAGAAAGTAGAGCAGAGGCACTTTAGTTGTAATATCTTAGCATAGCGTAGTTTGAAGAAGAAGGAAAGTTTTCCTTTGAAAACTTTGTAAGAGATTGTTGCGAAAAACTATTGTAATAAAAGATCTTTCATTGAATGGTGAATTCATCTTTGTTATAAGTAGCTAGCAAGATTTCTTCATCCCTTCAACTTCAAGTAACTTAAAGCAGAGTAGTTTTCATTTTCATGCAAATAGATGTTAGTTGTGGACTTGTGGAGTTAATCAAGGCAACTTCTTTTAATCCATACCACTTGTAGCTTTCTGACGGCAAGTTTGCCTTGTGTGGTCAACTGGAAAATATTACAAACTTAACTTCGATTGTGGTTCATGTGTTTGTATGCATCATTCTGATGGTACTTGCATGTTGAATTATAATTTGAAAACCTCTTGTCACTCCCTTGAAGACTGCACCGACTTTGTGTAAGTTGTCCAACGTGAGGCGGAGCAGAGTCTGGTCGAAGTTTGTCGAAGATTGATCCCATGTCCCGTCCTTAGATAGAACATAAACTTCTTAGGCTCTACACTCTTTTAAATTTAGTTCATTTCTGGTTAGAATTAGGAAACTTGCGCTCACTTGCCAAATCATCCAAATTGCATGAAAGCCCTTAGTCTACTGTCTGTTGTCAGTTGTTGAACAATTGTGTAAGTCCCCTTGAAATACCAGCAAAATCATATCAAGCCAACTGAGACTATTCGCACTTAAGGAACCTTGGAGTTAAATGTATGATATATCTCACAATCTTAGCATGCAAAAAACTTTGTTCAAGAGAGGATAGAGTATCCGTTGGGAAACTTTATTCTGTGTTGGTGCGGTCACAAAAACCACGTCAACAGGAGACACGTCCTCTCATGAGACATGTCTCTCCTTGAGGCGTGTCTCCCTCATATATATGAGACCTCTTGCTGTTACTTGTAGACATCGAAATCAATTAATGTTCTGCATTCAGCGCATTCAAACACAGAAGAAGAATCTGTCTTAGTATTATTATTACATAGAATTTAAACCTTAGAATCTCCATAGGTCTTTTAGGATCCAGTTCTGATAAGATTTGATAAACATTTACATGGTATCAGAGCCAAGTTGAGTGAATCCAAATCAAATCTAGATTTCAGAATACTTAGGAAAATTCGAATTTTTGAAAAAAAATCGAATTCACATCACACTCTTCATACAGTGCCCATCCTAGCAAAACATGAAACTGCATATCATATGTTCAAATCTCTTGAGAGTACCTATGAGATCAACAACACCAGTAGGACTCTTGCATTAAAGAGGCAAATCAACAATGCTCAAATAAACAAAGGAGAGTCCATTAATGCATATTTCATGAGGATCATTGAACTAAGGGATCAACTATCCACAATTGGATATCAGATTGATAGCAAAGAGTTAACTCTAATTGCACTAGGAGGCCTACCAAACTCATGGGAGTCATTTGTTCAAGGAATAAGTGCAAGATCTAAACTCCCTAAGTTTGACAGGCTAAGAACTGACTGCCTTCAAGAAGAAACAAGACTCTCCACAAAAGAAAATAAACAGAAGAACATAGATGAAGACATTCATGTACTCAACACATCATCTAATAAAAGGAAAAAGAAAAACTCCTACAAGAGAGGATTTTTTAAAAGAAAGAGAAATTCCAATGGAAAGGGATCTTCTAAGAAGAAAGACATCTCTCAAGTGCAATGCTTTAGATGTGATCAATATGGCCACTATGCAATGAAGTGCCCTGACAGATCAAAGCAACAAGCATCTCTTGCCAAAGTAGGAAAGACAAATTCAGATCATGAATCTGAGAACTTTGTGTTGTATACAGCCTTATCTGGTCAAGTATCTAACAATATCAACAATTGGGTGATTGATAGTGGTTCTTCGAGGCACATCATAGGGTTTAGAGAACACTTAGACACTTTGACTGAAGAGTTTGATGAAGAAGTAACAATTGGGGATGATTCTACATATCAAGTAAAAGGGGTTGGAACTTGTTCCATCACATTGAAAACTGGTCTCTCCCTTCAACTCACTGGAGTCTTATTTGTACTTGGAATAAAGAGGAATCTAATATCCATCTCTACCCTTGAAGACAATGGATATAGAGTTACCTTTATGGATGGAAAAGTTCTAGCATGGCCTAAAAACTCATCTATCAAGAAATCCCTAACCATAGGTGTAAGACAAGCGTACCTTTACAAACTATGCACTGAAGTTAAACAAGCCCTTACCCTTGACACCCTTGAGTCAAATGAGATTTGGCATAGAAGATTAGGACACCTTCATTTTCGTGCCCTACCTTCTGTGGAAAAACTTGTAACAGGCTTACCTAAGTTAAAATCATCTCATGAAGGAACTTGTAAAGGTTGTGCCTTAGGAAAGAATACAAAGGGATCCTTTCCCAATAGTTTGAGCAAAACCCTAAATGTGTAAGAATTGGTTCACTCAGACCTATGTGGACCCATGTCTATACCTTCTAAAGCATGATTTCTCTACTATGTCATATTTATAGATGACTTCTCTAGGAAAACCTGGATCTATTTTCTTAAGTGTAAAGAGTCAATAGAAATCCTCAAAAGGTTCAAAGAGTTCAAAGCACTTACGAAAAACTTCTCCGGGAAGAAAATAAAAACCCTAAGGACAAACAATGGGAAAGAATACACCTCTGAAATTTTTAAGGAATTCTGCATGAGTGCTGGAATTAAGAGGGAGTTCACAGTTGCCTACAACCCTCAACAAAATGGGGTTGCTGAAAGGAAAAATAGAACCATTGTAGAAGCTGCTAAAGGAATGTTGCTTGACCAAAACATTGAAACCTCTTTCTGGGCAAAAGCCTCTAGGACTGTTGTCTACATCCAAAATAGATGTCCTCATTCTCATCTTGATAACAAAACTTCTGAAGAAGCCTTCACTGGCATAAAACTTGACATTAGTCACTTTAGGATTTTTGGTTGCCCCATCTATATTCATGTGCCCAAGGAGAAGAGATTCAAACTAGAACCTTCCGAAAAGAAAGGGATATTCATGGGATATAGTGAAACCTCCAAGGCCTACAGGATATTCATACCTGGGAAGAATCAAATTGAATTGAGCAGAGATGTCATCTTTGAAGAAGACATTGCATTCAAAAGGGCAAGAAGTTCTAGTGGGAAAGAAAATTATTCCCCTAGGGTATTAGAAGTGGAACCTTCTCCTGAGATTCAAAGGGAGTATCCTGAGTAAATGCCAAATGAACTTCAATCTACTTCAGATGAGAATACAAATGACAACGGCAAGAAGAGGCCACTTTGGGCTAGAAAGATGATCAAAGAAGCTGAGAATCATGCAGCACCTAAAGGAACGTTTAGGGAGAGTAAAAGACCCAAACGGTTCTCAAGCTATGTTGCTCTAATGAATGACATCATAAATTCAGAACCCTCCAGTGTTTCAGAAGCCTTCAGACATCAAGTATGGAAGGATGCAATGACAGAAGAATATCAGTCCATTCTAAAAAATGATGTATGGGATATAGTGCCTAGACCAAAAGAGAAATCTGTCGTCTCTTCTAAATGGCTCTTCAAAATCAAACATGCTGCTGATGGCAGTATAGAAAAACATAAGGCACGTTTTGTGGCAAGAGGTTTCTCACAGAAGGAAGGCATTGATTATGAAGAAACATTTGCACCTGTTGCCCGATGCACATCTGTGAGAGTAGTGATAGCCATTGCAGTAGCTAAAGGCTGGAAGATCCACCAAATGGATGTAAAAACTGCCTTCCTAAATGGAACCATTGAAGAGGAAGTCTATCTAGAACAGCCCGAAGGTTTTGTGATACATAAACCTGACTCACATGTATGCAGACTAAAGAAAGCACTGTATGGACTTAAACAGGCTCCCAGGGCCTGGTATGAAAGAATTGACAGCTACCTCTTGGGACTAGGATTCTCCAAGAATGATGCAGACCCAAATCTTTACTTTAAGGTAATTAAAGGTGATATGTTAATAATTATTTTGATGACCTACTAATAACAGGAGAAGATCACCTCATTGCTCAAGGAAAGAAGGATCTAACTTCAGAATTTGACATGAAAGACTTGGGCATTCTACACTACTTTCTAGGTTTGGAAGTCTGGCAGAAACCAGATGGCATCATACTAAACCAAGGAAACTATACTATTGATATTCTGAAGAGATTTGGAATGTTGGATTGTAGACCCATGTCTACACCTATAGAAACCAACCTTCACAAACTGAAAGAAGCAGCTGCAGAATCCAAGTGTGCAAATTCAACCCTATATAGACAAATGATTGGATCTTTGATGTACCTGGTTAACACCAGACCTGATATTTGCTATGCAGTGAATGCTCTAAGCCAGTTCATGTGTGAGCCAAAGGAAATTCACCTTATGGCTGTGAAACATATATTGAGATATCTTCAAGGCACTATTGGATATGGTCTTCTTTACAAAAATGACCAACTAGATCTACATGGGTACTCTGATTCAGATTGGGTTGGAAGTGTAACCGATCGAAAAAGCACATCAGGGTGTTGCTTCAGTTTAGGATCGGCTATGATCTCTTGGATATGTAGAAAACAGTCTTCAGTTGCACAGAGCTCAACATAAGCTGAATACATTGCAGCCTCTATGGGAGCAAGAGAAGAAGTTTGGCTTCGTAAATTGCTTGTGGGACTCTTTGGTGAGCCCTTGAATCCTACAATTATTCATTGTGATAATCAGAGTTGCATCAAACTCTCTATAAATCCTGTCTTCCATGATAGATCTAAGCACATTGAGATCCCCTATTATTATGTAAGAGATATGGTAGAAAGGCAAGTGATCTAGTTGGAGTATGTTAGTACAAATGATCAAACTGCAGACATTCTCACCAAACTTCTCTCCCGAATCAAGGTAGAAGACTTCAGGAAGAAACTTGGTATGGTTGAAATGTAATTTGATATTTATGTCTGAAATTCAAATTGTTTATAAATTGTACTAATATATAAAGATGTTTAATGTGTAAACTGTTTTGTCATGTGTGTGACTCCATGACCTTATGGGCCTACTCCCCCTGTGTACATTATTGAAAGGTGACGATCTTTCTAATAATGAACACTTGTATTTGACATTGTAAAGTGATGACTCTACAATGATGAGTTGAACTATCATGATAGATATCATGTGTCTTGATATCTGTGGACATGTCATGATAGTATCTCTTGGACACTTTTGATGAATATCATGGGACTTGATATCATTTGAAGATCATTGTGATCCTTAAGAGATAATCATGGTGGATAATTCTATATCCGTGGATATGCCATGAATTATGGTAGACATCATGTGACTTGATGTCAGTGCACATACCATAATGAAGATGTGTTATGAAGAATGTCATGTGACTTGACAATATTGAGAAAACATATCATATCTTCGATATCACGTGTGAAGGTGATATCTCCACTTATTTGATTTGGAATATCTTCCCTAGCTAAGAGGGAGTGTTGATTCAAGATAGCTTCGGTCAAATATAAATGATGCTTGCATTCATGCATCATCATCATTTATATTTAACCTAAGTGTTCTTAACCTCGAAAAAAGGAAAATCAAATAAGTTTTGCGGATTTCTGATGATGATCGAAATATTCCATATCGGAATTCATTCCTGATGATTGCTGTGTGTTAACAGATCTCATTCTAGTTTAAGAAATAAACAGCGAACTGTTAAGGGAGCCCGCACGCTCAAGGGACGCGCCCCATGAGTGGATGTGTCTCCACTCTATGGAGACACATCCTCTCATGAGACGCGTCTCTCCTTGAGGCGTGTCTCCCTCATATATATGAGACCTCTTGCTGTTACTTGTAGACATCGAAATCAATTAATGTTCTGCATTCAGCGCATTCAAACACAGAAGAAAAATCTGTCTTAGTATTATTATTACACAAAATTTAAACCTTAGAATCTCCATAGGTCTTTTAGGATCCAGTTCTGATAAGATTTGAGAAACATTTACAAGAAGAGATTGCATTCAGATTTTGTTAGCATTTTGGAGGACACATTTGGCAAGTAAGGTGGCGAATTTCAGTTTGAAGGAGAAATATAAGAAATCAGAATTCGTTGCAGCTGTGGATGCACTTGAAGTGGTGCGATTTTGAGAAAGAAACAAGTAAAAATTCAAAGGAGGCTTGCAGGAGGGTCGTGTTGATGTGTGTTTTGTGACCGCACCAAATAGCAAAATAAAGTTACCAACGGTTACTCTATTCTCTCTTGATCAAAGTATCCAACATGCTAAGATTGCGAGAAAGTTCATGCGTTCAACTCCAAGGTTCCTTTTATGCTATGGATAGTCTCAGTTGGTTCGTTGTGATTTGCTGGTATCACGAGGGGACTTACACAATTGTTCGGCAGCTAACAACAGACAACGGACTAAAGGGTTCTCATGTGGTTCGAAAGATTTGTCAATGAAGTGCAAGTTTCCTAATACTAACCAAAAAATTGCGGAATTGAATGGCTGCAAGGATTAGAAATCCTATATTCTAACCTAAATGCGGGATGTGGAGGTCAACTTCAACAAACTTCAACCAGACTTCGCTTTGCCTCGCTTTGGACAACTTCCACGAAGTCGGTGCAATCTTCAGGGGAGTGGCTAAGGCTGTTCAAATTACAATTCAACATGTAAATACCATCACGACGACGCATACAAACATGCCAATCATAATTGAAGTTAAGTTCGAAATGTTCCAGTCGACCACGCAAGGAAAACTTACCATCAGTAAGCTTGCTAGTGGTATGGATTTAAACGAAGCTTGCTTAGATTAAACACCGCATTCCACAACAATCTAAAGGCATGAAAATGAAATTTACTCTACTTTAAAATCCTACTTGAATCAGAAGGACGAAAAAATCTTGCTAGCTGCTCACAACAAAAGATGAAATCATCATCAATGAAAACTCTTTTTATTATGATAGTGTTCACAACAACTTCTTACAAAGCTTTTAATGGAAAAACTTTCCTTCAAACTATACTACCAATCTGTGCTAAGCTATCTCAACTACTCTCTCTGCTATTCTATCTCTGCTTCTAATGTCTAATATCTAATGAGGTACAAATGAGAGGGAGTGCCCCTTTTATAGCTGGCCAATATGAACGGACGACCTAGAATGGACGGCTCAAATTGAGCCACATAATCCCTGAACAAGATTCTACCCCAATAACCGCCAGAAGGTGGAGTGGTGCAATAAATGAGCACAAAATGACAAGCTCCTCCCTTTGACCACTACAGGCAATTAATGCCCACCATCTTCTAGAAGGTTCTCGTCCAGAAACGCGTTCCCACTGTTCTGCTCCTTGACTGCAAACTCTATGAATTTGGCCAACACTGGTCCAACTTCTAGGATTGAGATGGCAGGTACGTTCAACTGTTTGACGATGATCTTCCTCCTTGTTGTCATTGCATCTTTGGTTATGCGGAGTATGCTGGAGAACATCTTGCTGGGTCACTGTTGGAGAAGGACTTCACACCTGGGAAGAGTTCCTCTATTCTGTTCTTCAATCCATCCCGTTGTCATTCTTTAACATTGAAGCCTTTTGTTCATTCTTCATCCTTAAGCCTTGAGGGCGTTTTAGTGCTTGAGGATGATCCTTAATGCTTGGGCCTTCATCTTTTTCTCTACTCTGATCTTTGTCTTGGACTTGCCCATTTCTTCCTTGCCATCGACCTCTTTGAGTTGGGTGCATATGAGACCTTCATGGAGAAATTCTAACATGTAACTCCTCTGTCCTTGTTCCATCACCTCAAATCATTAGACTTTGTTCTCGGCGTTCATCCTGCAAAACCAAAAGAAAGAGCATTAGAACACTTATAATATGAATTTACTTCTCACTTACCTGATCCCTGTGTTCTTATTTCCAAGGCCTGATTGATCTCTTGACCTTGACAACATTCATCATTTTTTTTTCCAGCAAACTTTGCCTCCGTTATAACCTTTCATCATGGGCGCATTTTGATGGGCTCTGCTTCATTTTTGCCTTAGGCAAATTTCTTCATCTTGAGGGTGCATTTGGGATGGTGGTGTTTCATTTCTCCCTTAGAAAACTTCTCACCTTGAAGTCTCTTCCTTGAACGCAGTTCCTCTGGATACTCTGGCATATCTTGGAGTCTGCATTTGCCATCTTGTGTTAAAAGCTTGTTTGGTCCCATCTCCTTATAGGACGCATTTGAGGGGTCAAGCTTCTGATTTTTCATGCCGTAGACAATTTCTTGATCAACTTACCCCAATTCTCCAAGTTGGGCGCATTTAGGGTGCTGAGCTTTTATTTTTCACAGACTTGGAAAATTCTCATCATGATTCCTTTGACTTGGGCGCATATGATAGGTGGAGGTTTGATTTTGTGCCTTAGGCGTTTTTCTGCTTCCTCCTTCAAGTTGGGCGTATTTAGGGGATCCAACTTCTAGTTCCATCACTTAGAAAAAATCCCAAGCCTTCCCAATCCTCATAGGGCGCATTCTAGGGGGTCATGCTTCTGTTTTCAAACACTTAGAAAAATTCCTATCCCCTCCTTCAAGTTGGGCGCACTTGACCCCTTGAGGTTCCATTTTCTCAAACTTAGAACAATTTTCAAATCAACCTCTTGACTTGGGCGCATTTCACCCCACACTTTCAGTTTTCATCACTTAGAAAATTTTCTAGCTTCCACTTCTAGCTTGGGTGCATTTGACCCCATGTACCTTGATTTTCAACACTTAGATAAACTTCATGGCATCTCCAGTTGATAGGGCGCATTTGGGGGTCTTTACTTCCATTCCCTATGCCTTATAAACTTTTATATAGCTTTCAATCTAACTTGGGCGCATTTAAGGGAGTGAGGTTTGAGTTTATGATGTAGAAAATTTCATTGCCTAGCCACCTTGTGATGGGCGCATATGAGCCTATCTGCTTTCATTTTAATGACTTAGTCAAATTTCTCAAGCAGTTCCTCTTCAAGGGCGCATTTGATGTGTGCTACTTCCATTTTCAAATACTTAGCAAAATTTCTAACCTCCCCCTTGATAATGGCGCATTTGGAGCCTGGTGCTTTGATTTCACATGCCATAGAATATTTTGCACTCCTCCATATAACTTGGGCGCATTTGAAGGTCCATGCTCACATTTTCAATCACTTAGAAACTTTATCATCTCCTCCATGTTGCTAGGGCGCATAAAGGGGTATCTACTTTCATTTCCTCACACTTAGAAATTTTTTAAGTCACCTATCTCACCTGGGCGCATATAGGGGTCCCTACTTTCATTTCCGATCACTTAGTAAATTTTTCTAGCCCTCCTCAAGCTGGGCGCATTTCACCCCATATACTCTAATTTTTATCCAAGTCTTAGAAGACCTTTGATGCCACCTTTATGCTGTAGGCGCATATGACCCCTTGAGGTTTGATTTTCCATACTTGGGCGTTTTTCATCTCCTTCCTAGACTTGGGCGCATTTGAGGGCCTTTACTTCCATTTGAGGGCGCACTTGCCTTGGCCCACCTCCATTTTATGACTTAGAAGATTTTTCCAAACTTTCTCATGCCTTCTCCACTGTGGGCGCATTTACCCCCCTGAGCCTTCATTTTCTCAGAATTAGCAAATTTTCAAGCCTCTTCAAGCTTCTTAAGGCGCATTTGGCAGGGGGAGTTTTCATTTCTCATGCCTCAGACAAATTTACTCAGTGTTCTCCAAGCTAGGGCGCATTTACCCCTCTGAGCTTCCTTATTTCCAAACTCAGCAAATTTTTCATCCAGTTTCTTCATCTTAGGGCGTGAGGGTGTGAGCTTCTGATTGAGGGTGCTAAGCTTCTGTTTCTTCATGACTTAGGAAATTTCATGCTACCCTCGGCTTACCCTAGTTTGCTATTTTTAGAAAGTTTCGAAGTCTTCATGATTTTCAAGGATTTTCCACTTCTGAAGACCTGATTTTTGCTCAACTTGACCTTCGTGACATAACTGACCTGTTTACACCTGCTATTCGTGCTGACCTACTATTAATAACCTGTTTCTGGAGGTGACTTACTATAAATAGTAAGTACTCGGATCGTGCTCAAATTTCACCAGTGGATAGCTTGAAGGATACTGATTGCAATGGGATACATTCGTTTTCAGAGATTCTAGTGTTTTACCCCTCATTGTGAGTTCCGAAGTTGGAAACCCTAATTTGACTTGCATGTGCCTCAAATGACCTTCGTTTGACCCTGTTTCTGTTGCCGCTTTGTTCTTGATACTGAGGTGCTTGGGAGCTACCGGAGTGATCTTGCTAAAAATAGTAAATTCCTGAAAAAAGTGACCAACCACTTGCCGGACATGTTTGCATGTCATATTGCCCAGGAGATCTCAAAAAACCCAGAAAAACCCAGAAAACTGGTCTGCATGCAAGCACTGGTTAAAAATAGTAAGTTCCTGAAAAATGATCAACTTGCCCTGCATGTCACATCGTTGCGAAGCTCTCAAAAAACCCATAAAGAATATCTTGACATGCATCGAAAAATCAAACATGCAAACCCTAAAAATAGTTCCCGAAGCTAGAATTGCTGGAGGTCATCATCTCGGCTTGCATGTTATACCATCGCGAAGGTCTCGAAATACCCAGAAAGATTCTCCAGACATGCACTGAAAAAGTACACATGCAGACCCTAAAAATGACTCCCGAAGTCCGGAGTGCTTAAAATAGCAAGCTGTTAGATTCAGTGCAAAATTTGCAGGCAGGCAGCTCAGAGCGTTCCAAACGGAGTGTGGCAGCCAAAATTTCAAAAATGCTGAGAAAATGTCCCAAATTGAGCACTTACTAAAAATAGTAAGTTGTCAGAATTCAATGAAATTTTGCTGGGAACCTGTTGGAAGCCTCCTAATTGCAATGCTAAGCTCAGATTTCAATTAGCCAATTCAAATTAACCTCAAAATAGCCTAAAGGGTGAAAACCCTAATTCGACAGACTTAGCCGAAATTTCAATTTAAGCTCAAAGACGGGCACATCCTCGGATAGACAGACGGAACCGAGACAGACAGCAGCAAAACCAAAGCCAAAAGACGAGAATGAAGCAAAAATTAGGGGGTCCCCAATTTGAATGGGGTGATGTGTGAAAAGGTCACAACATTTGGCGACTCCACGGGAAAGTGTTGAAAAACACTTTAAGAGTTGAACCTTGGCTAATTTCCCTCAAACCATCATACAGAAAGGATACTTACTCAAAAGGGGAGAAGAATCCGATATTGGATTGAAACACCTTCATCCAAAATCCTTTGAGTGTGTGCGTATTCATTCCATCTCTAAACCATCTTGACCTCCGGAATTGGCCACAACAAGTTATATAAGTATCTTAACTTCAAAAGCATCCTGGACATTGCCCTGTTGCCAATCAGGCGTCCATAGCTCCGACGAGGTTGTTGCTACAATTCTCATGAATATTGCTCCACTGCCAGTCGGGCATCCATAGCCCCGGTGGAGTTATCCGCATATTCCCAAAACCAATATTCAAAGTATAATATTTCTTTCATTTTTCTTTCTTTTCTTTTTCACATTTATTTTCCGTCAATTCCACAATTGGCTGGTGTTGATGTGATTTTCGTGACCGCACCAACATAGAATAAAGTTGCCAACGACTACCCTATTCTCTCTTGATCAAAGTATCTAACATGCTAAGATTGTGAGAGAGTTCGTGCGTTCAACTCCAAGGTTCCTTCTAGGCAGTGGATAGTCTTAGTTGGCTTGATGTGATTTGCTGGTATCACGAGGGGACTTACACAATTGTTCGGTAGCAGACAACAGACAACAGATTAAAGGGTTTCACATGGTTCAAATGATTTGGCAGGTAAGTGCAAGTTTCCTAACACTAACCAGAAATGTACTGAATTTAAAATGGTTGTAGGGATAAGAAGGTTCTAATCTACTCTAAGGTGTGGGACATGGCGATCAATTCTCGCAGTCTTCAACCGAGCTTTGCTTTGCCTCGCTTCGGATAGCCTTCACCAAACCGATGCAATCTTCAAGGAGTAATCAAAGGTATTCAAATCATGATTCAACATGAAGACACCATCACAACGACGCATGCCAACATATAAACCATAATCGAAGTTAAGTTCACAATGTTCCAGTTGACCACGCAAGGCGAACCCACTGTCAGCGAGCCCACTAGTGGTATGGATAGACGAAGTTTGCTCAAATTGAAGACCACATTCCATAGTTACTATCTACTACTTGCATGAAACAAAATCTATTTACTTTACTTTAAAATCCTACTTGAAGTAGAAGGACGAAGAAACCTTGCTAGCTACTCACAACAAAAGACGAGATCATCATCAATGAAAACTCTTTTTATTGAGAGAGTGTTCACAACAATTTCTTACAAAGCTTTAAAGGAAAAACTTTCCTTCTTCTTCAAACTATACTATCAACCTATCAGCTATGCTAACTCTATGCTATGCTATCACCTAGCTGTCTCTCTATTCAAATCGAAGTACAAATGAGGGGGGATGCCCCTTTTATAGCTGGCCAAGTCCAATGGACGGCTCAAATTACAATCAGATAGATGGCCCAGATTGTGCCACATAAGCCCTAACCCTAAAACCGCCACCAAGAGGGGTGGGGTAATAAATGAGCCATTAATGTCCACCATCTTCTAGAAGGTTCATGTCTGGAAACGCGTTCACATCATTCTTTCTTCGACTGCAAATGGCCTGAGTTTGGTCGCCACTGCTTCAATTTCTTGGACTAGTACGGCAGGCACGTTCTCAATCCAAAACTTCAAGGCTGTAACTTTTAACCGGTTTGATGGTGATTTTCCTCCTTCCTGACACTGCATCTTGAGTCATCCTTTGGGTCCTCAAAGGATTTTACACTTAAGGAGAACTTATCTACTTTGTTCTTTAATTTGTCATGATGTCAGTTTCCAACGCTTGGGCCTTCATCTTTTCCTCCATCTTGAACTTGAAAGATTTTCTTGTCTTGGACTTGATCATTTCGTTCCTGCCACTTGCCTAACTGCGTTGGGTGCAACACTTAGCCATCTCTGATAACATCTCCCTTCATGGTTTGGGTGCAACTGAGATCTCATGGAGGAGCTCGAAACACATAACTTTATCTCCTTTCAAGGTTGTAATATCATCTTAGATTACTTGTTTCATTGCTCCAAGTCATCGTGCTCTGGCCTCGACATTCATCCTGCAAAACAAACAAAGAAAAGGACATCAAAACACTTCATAATATAAATTCACCTCACTTACCCGATATCCATGTTCTGATCTCCAAGGTTCGAGTGATCAAGTTCATACTTTTCCTCTAGCAAACTCCATCTTCAAATTCTTCATGCCTTAGCCAAATTTCCAACCTATCTACCTTAGAAATAATTTATTTCCTCTAGAAAATTCATCAACCAGGCGCTCGAGTGAAATCTCCATCTTAAAGTCTCCGGCGAGGTGTGGAAGATTTTAAAATCACATCCTTGTTGAAAATACCCAGTACCCAGAAGAAAATTCCCTTCAGAAAGCATCAAATTCATGTGTATACAAACGAAGGGGTTCATTTAATTTTTGAATTTTAACCTTAGAAAAATATTTTGCCATCAAATTTATTTTCATTCTTCATCTCTAGGCGTATTTTCCTTGCTCTGCCTTGACAATCTTCTTCAACCTCATGAAGCTGGCTCATTTTGATGTATTAACTGCCAATTTATTCATGCCTTAGTGAATTTCATCACCTCTCTCAAGCTTGGGCGTATACCTCTAGGGAAGGTGGAATTTTGTGCCTTAGAAATTTTTTAAATACCATCACCAACATGGGCGCATATGAGAGGTCTAAGAGGAAATTTTAATTTTGAGCACCTTATATAATTTTTCTCCCACCATCTCTCTTCACCTTAGGCGCATTTTGCTTGTCAAGGAGGAATTAACCACGCCTTAGTTTCTTTTTCCTTCACACATGTTGGAGATGGGCGCATTTGGCATGTTTAGGAGGAATTTCAACAATATTCAACATACTTCCTAGAGCCATCTTGAACTTGGGCGCATATTGCATGTCTAGGAGGAATTAACGCCTTAGCCCATGTCTTAACTTCACCTTGCACTTGGGCGCATTTTGCATATTGAGGAGGATTTAACTTCTAGCATATGTCTTAGCTTCATCTTGGACTTGGGCGCATTTCATGTGCTGAGGGGGAACTTAACACTTAGTAACTTTCCAACGCCCCTATAGCCTAGCAAGTTGGGTGCATTTGGCATGCTGAGGAGGATTTAACTTCAACACCTTAAAATATTTCCTAACTTCACCTCTATCATGGGCGCATTCAAGGGGTCAAGGAGGAATTAACCACGCCTTAGCCACTTTTTCATCCATCTTCATGAAGAGTGGGTGCATTTAGGGGGTCTAGCAGGAACTTCTTTAGACTAAGAATTTTTTTATCACCTCTATTTCTCCTTGAGGGCGCATTTGAGGGTATGAGCAAGAATAACTCATGCCTTAGAAATTTTTTCATGGCTTCTACCAGCTTGAGGGTGCATTTTGGGGTAGGAGCAGGAATAACTCACTTGAAACTTTTTCCATCCTCCTGCCAATCTTATCTTGAGCGCATTTGACAGGGTGAGCAAGAATTTCTTCAGACTTGGCATTTTTAGCTTGCTCGCCCTCGTTTACTATATTTAGTAAGTCCTCTGATTTTCATACCTCTGAAGCTTGGATTGATTTGAAATTTTCGCCACAGGACCTTCATGATCTAGTTGATTTATTCACACTGCCATCCCATGCTGACTTGCTATTTATAGCATATTTCTGGAGGTGTTTTACTATTTATAGTAACTACTTGATTTCGAGACTTCCACAACTCCGTTTAGCTTGAAATTTGAATTACGTGACCCTCATGGGATGACCTGCCTGTTCACACTGGCGCCTGCTGCTGACTTACTATTTATAGCCTGTTTTAGAAGTGGCTTACTATAAATAGTAAGTGCTCCGATTGCCCTCAAATTTTACTAGTGGATAGCTTGAAAGATACTGATCGCAGTGGAATACATTGGTTTTCGAAAATTCTGGCATTTGACCCCTCATTTTAGGTCCCGAAGCTGGAAACCCTAATTTGACTTGCATGTTGCTTAAACGATCTCCGTTTGACCCCGTTTCTGTTGCACTTTGCTTTGTTCGTGATATTGAGGTGTTGGGCAGCTGCCAGAGTGATCCTGCTAAAAGTAGTAAGTCTGTGAAAAAGTGATCATCTCTGCTTGCATGTCACATCACTGCGTAGCTCTTGAAAAACCCATAAAGAATAACTTGACATGTGCTGAAAAGTCCTTCATGCAAACTCTAAAAATGGCCTCTGAAGATGGCTCTTGAAAAAGGTCCTGATCTTGGTTTGCATGTTACACCACTGCGAAGCTCTCGAAAAACCCACAAAGAATGTCCAGACATGCGTAGAAAATTCCAACATGCAAACCCTAAAAATAGCCTCTGAAGGCTGAGTTTTGAAAGTTATCATCTCACCTTGCATGTTACATCACCGCATAGGTCTCAGAAAACCCAGAAATATCTCCAGACATGCATTGAAAAACTTCGCATGTAAACCCTAAAATCAGCTCCTGAAGGTGAACTTGCTAAAAATAGAAAGTTGTCTGTTCTGTCTCAAATTTTGTAGATGAGTAGCTTGATGTGCTCTGGATGCAGTGTAATGATCGAAATTTCAAAAGTGCTGAGAAAATATCCCAAATTAGGCACTTACTAAAAATAGGTTGTCGGAATTCAATCTAATTTTGCTGGGGACCTGCTGGAAGCTTACTGACTACAATGCCAAGCTCGGATTTCAACTTATTCACTCCATTTGACTTTAAACTGGCCGAAAGATTCAAAACCCTAATTCTCAGACTTAGCCAAAATCTCACGTTTAAGCTCAACGACGGGCACATCCCTCGAAAGGCAGGCAACAGAAAGAGAAAGAGAGAGAGAGAGAGAGAGAGAGAGAGAGAGAGAGAGAGAGAGAGAGAGAGAGAGAGACAAAACCAAAGCCAAAAGACGAGGAATGGAGCAAAAATTAGGGGGTCTCCATTTTGAATGGGGTGATGTGTGAAAAGGTCACAACAGCTGGCAGGCAATGAAGCCTCCAATGGGCTTGAGAATTGTAGTGGCGCTGAAGTAGGACGTAAGATTTTCACTTGCCATAACCTTTCCCAAGAAACCAAAATAACTTAGAGTGGTTGTTAAATGGGTAGGGCATTAGGATCTTTGGACTCATGTGTTAAGACACAATAGCGAGTTAACCTCCCGAGTTGAGCTTATTCCCAAACCCGATGATGACAAGAGGAAAACAACTTTGGCCCTCAAAATTTGCATAATCTCATAGAGTCTAGTGGAAAGAAACCAAGTTGTGGAAAGGAAAACATCATCACCCCCTTTGCAACGGGAAACTCCAAAATCTTTGCCCATTCCAGACCAAAACCACTTGAGCGGACAACTCAAGGGAAGAACACCAAACCAAAAACGAAAAACCCAAAGGGTAACAAACCAAAGGAAAAACGGAACAAACCGAAACCAAACGGGAAACGGAAAGAAAAGCAACCTAAATTTAACTATATACAAAGTAGGTCCCAGGAGGGAACCTAAGCTTGGAAATAATGCTTGAGGAATTACCCATTGACTGCAATGGGATATCCTCTCCTGTCAGTGTGCGTAGCTTAAATGTATTATCTTCGAGGATTTTAGAAATTTGGTATGGGCCCAGCCACAATTTGTCGTGATTTCCTTTCTTCTCGTGGGCCTTGTCCCAGTATAAGACCAAGTCAGAAATCCGGAAAGACTTGACCTTATCTTGTTTGTCAAACCATCTTTTCACCACTCCTTGATGCTTTGCCAGATTTTCCAATGCTTCATCTCTTTTCTCCTCCAAGTGCATCAACTGAGACAATCTTGTTTGAATTCGATCTTCCCCCTCGAGATACTCTCGAATGAACTGAAGAGTTGGGATCCTCAGCTGGATTAGGAAGACGGGATCCTATCCATAGACCAAGTGATAGGGAGATGTTCCCAACGAATTCTTTGTTCTAATCCTATCAGCCCATAGGGCGAATCTCAGCTGCGTGTGCCAATCTTTGGGGTTCTTATCCAGCAGCTTCTTGATGGCATTCAGTAAATTCTTATTTGTGGACTCTGCAAGTCCATTCCCCTGTGGATAATAGTTGGAAGAGAACTTCAACGTGATCCCATACTCGAATGCCCCAGTTAGAAAAATTCAACGATGAGAAAGCTAGATCATTGTCGCATACCAAAGCGTGTGGGCATCCAAATCTTGTAATAATATTCTCTTCGATGAATTTTGTTGGCGTTTAAATTCGCACCTCTGGAATGTGAATTTGAAATGGACAGCTATGCACAGATAAATTGGTCTTCAAATTAGGAGGGGAAGCTCCCTCTTGCTGATGGTATGAAAGAAAGTAAATTCAAATTAATTCTCCTATCTTTTTTTTTCAGCTAGAGCACAAGGTTTATAAAACACAAACGCCGCAGCTGAGATTTTTTGATTTAAGAATTCCAACTACAACTAACTTACGCTAAAGACGTTTCTAATATCTCAAGTAATACACAAAGCAAGAGAATTAGAAATGAACAAGGTTGATTCTCTGACAAAGGCTTAAGAGAACTCTTTCTCAACATACATCTACACACTTCAATGTAGGCTGAAATTAAGATCACAAAAGCATAACACAATAAACGGAAATCTGAGACGTTATACCAAGGCAAAGGAGGCTCATGATTTTATTTCTCAAACTTCTGGAACACAAATAACTAAAAACATGCCTGGAACAAGAGCTTGCAGCTAAAAAGGCTTGCAAAACTTGTTCTTACACAAAAGGAACAACAATTACAATAACTACTTGTTGGCTAAAAGAGACTCAACAATTCGCTATCATAAACACAATTGAACAACACTTGAATAACAAATAGAAGGCACTATAGGCTCAGCGTTTTGTTATCGCTAGTATGGCTAAAGAATAAATGAGCAAGACTGCTCTTATTTATAGGCAAGCAGAGGAGTAGGGAACCCTAAAATCTCCTTGCTTTCACAATCTAGGGCTTGGTCAGCAAGCAAGCTTTATTTCTAAATCTAGAAAGAAGATAACATCTAACACCTAAGAAAGTAGGAAAAACGGGAAACGCCAACTATTACATTTATCTTCTTTCTCTTCTTCAAAGAATGGATAAAAATTGTTCCAAGAATAGAAAGAAAGAGGAAAGAAAGCTTCTAGAAGAAAGCTTGCTTTAAATCTCAATGACATCCGCTAAAAAGCAGGAAACTGTGTCCCGGTTCGGTGCATCTATCCTATCAATAGCAAAGTTGCGTTTTTCCAAGATATCTTCTCCATTTGCAATTGATCTCAAGAAATCTGACCTCATTGGCCGCTTTTTCAAATCTTCTTGTCATCATGGCAAGGTGATTCATTCTGCCACCAACTGACTGGATCTCCCTTGTAGTTGGATTGTAATGCTTGATGCAAGCGTTTACAAACTCGAGACTTTGAACTGATATAGGAATAGATGCTGCTGCGAGGAGTCCAAAGTGTCCCAAGTTTTTGATTGTAGTGTTGCTTGCGCTCTCCAAAGCATGTAGATCAAACACCGGCTTGATGTGATGCAAGTCCGTCTCAGCTGTTTTGATGTAATCGTGATAGAGAGCTGATTCAGTCTTGAAAACATTGGGAATGTACTCCATTCTGAAAACCTTGAAGAATGATTGTAAACTTGCCTAGGTTCATACAAGTTTTGAGCAATTTACTATTTTTAGAATGCTGATTTTTCTTCCTCAAATGGACAATGTTTTGAATTTTTTTTCTGAGATATGGGTTTTGCTCAGAATTTCGTTGCAAGACAACCCAGATTATCCGTTTTTGAAAATTTTGAATTTTGATTGAAAAGCAGCAAACCCTAATTTCTTCAATTTTTCACTGAAAAAGCTGGCACCTGGGTTTTGTTTAGAAGCAAATTTGAGATGAACCCAGTTGATTAGATTTGAAAAACACTAAGGGCTGATTGAAAAAGCAGCAAACCCTAGAATCTGAAATTTTCTTGAAATAAAAAATAAAAAATTGAGATTTGGGTTTTCTTCAGAAGATTGTTTTAAGAGGACCCAGATGATCAAAATTTGAATACTCTGATGATTTCACTGACATGCAAGGAAAAAGCAGTTGCTGCAACTTAATAAATTTCCTCAAAAATTCTTCGGAAGAATGAGATGAAGAAACTCCAATGGCTGAAAGTTGAAACCCTTGACTTCCTTCTTCAAAAATTCGATGTTCTGGATGAAAAAAGCATGAAAAAGCAAGGTCTTATGTTGCTGGTCTGAAAATTATTCTTGAAAATCAGAAGCCTTGAGCTCTTGAATCTTGAAACAACACTTCAAATTTGCTGCTCCACTTTTCTCCTTTGGACGCCTCCTGCAAGAATGATAAAAATTGCATGAAAGAGAGGTGTTAAATAGACTTAGGGTTTGAAATGAGTTTGCTTTCTTTTGTTTTAATCTTCAAAACTCTAAAATCAGTTGGTTCAATGAATTTGGACATTCATCTACATTTTGCAATTTTGAAACTTTTGAAATTTTGACTAAGGCATGGCAAGATGGGCGCCCTTTTTGGCTAGAGGCGCCAACTTCCTCTGGACTTAACCATTTTGGAGATTTTCAACTTTTCACAATTTTGAAGCCCTTCTTTGACCTTGATCTCTGGCTTCCAGATTGATCCGACGAGCGAGCTGGATGATTCATTGCATAACCTGACTAATCCTAAGGAGATCACCCTTGAGGCACTTCTGGCTAAAAACTTCATTTTGACCTTCAAATTCATGGGAGCCTATTTACTCCAGGGGCTTTGAACCTTCCCAGTGTTAGCCATTTTTGCATGATTTTCAAGTTCTTCATTTCCCTTTGATCTTCTAATGAAATCTTAATTCCAGGAGCTATGCTGATCCGATTGACTAACCGTCTGCTTCGCTGGATAGCTCGACTGAAACCAACAAGGTGATCTTAGACGCTTTATTGACGAATTCTATCATCTTAGACCTCAAAACCTTGGGCGCCCTTCTTCTCTAGGGGCGCCCAACTGGACCAGACTTAGAAAATTTTATGTTATTTCTTCATCAACTCTTCTCCAGACGGGCTTGTCAAATCTGATGACCGGGGCGTCTGATTGGCTGATGATTGGGTCGTTACGGAGCCCAGATGATTCCAAGAGAGGTCTTCTGGGAGGAACCTTGTCAGAAAGTTGATTTTAAGGCACCAAAAGCTTGGGCGCCCCTGGCAAGCTGGGGCGCCCAACTTCACCAGAGTTTTCAACTTTTCACAATTTTGACTCTTGTTAGACCCTCTGTTCTGCTTGTTACATCTGGCGACTGCCAACTCCGATTGATGTGTTGGTGATCTCGTTGGAAAGCTCGATCAATCCTAAAGAAGGCATGTTGGAAGCTTCATTGGAAAAATATCTGTTTAGGTCCTTGAAAACATTTGTGCCTTTCTCTTCTAGGGGCGCCCATTTGCTCCAGACTTAGATTCATCTGATTTTATCTTCAAGTTCAAACCTTCATTCTGTACCTTCAACTTTGATCTAGATTTGCCGGAGAACGACAAGTCAGATGCTCTAACGAAGACATCTGTTCCAAAGCTGACTGAAATCTGGAGAGATTGAACACATTTGCAAACCCTAACTGCTGAGTTAGGCCCTTCAAAAAGATGGGCGCCCCTGGGCACCAGGGGCATTGAAAGTTCCCAAACTTAGAATATTTTTCAAACATTTTCATGATTTTCATTCCGTCTTCTGTTTGAAACTCCTCTATTTGATCTCGAATCCCGAATGACTGGATGATCCGATGACTGCACTGCCGGGCTCGCTGCGGAGCTGAGAGGATTCTAAACAACTATGCTTGGGTGCTCAAACCCTAATTCCATCATTTGATGCCTTGAAAAGATGGGCGCCTATTCTCTCCTGGGGCGCCCATGTCAAGCAGACTTAGCCAAATTTCCGCAGATTTCCCCTTCTTTCTTCATTCATCGTGCATGTTCATCAACTCACCTTCTGCTCGATGCTTGGGCATTGAATCTGATGCCTGGCAGTTGACTGACCTCCATTGATGACTTCAGAGCTCCCAAAATGCTTTTGAAAAAGTAGAATAGACCCACTAGGGAAAAACTGATCCTTTCGTGATTTTGACTGCACCAGCCTGATGAGGAAGTATTTTGAGCCAATCAAAATCAGTTTGAGCCCTGGCGGACAAACTTTCTACTTTTAGAAATTTTCTATTTTTCAGTTTTTTGCCAGTATCCGTTTTGAAAGAAACCCAGAAAACCCAGAAAAAGTTACTATTTTCAAAAAGTTGCAAAAAATAGCAATTTTCCTAAAAAGTAGGGATGAAAAATTGAGATCTGGGTTTTGTGGACTTGGTCGCTCTAAGCAGACCTAGATCATCAGATTTTTGAAATTTCAAGTTTTTACCCCTCATGCAAGACATGTACACCCAAATTTTGACCTTTTTGACAAATTTGACAAAACTTTTACTCATTTCTTCAAAATGCCTAAGTGTAGCAAAAATTTTAATTTTGGGGTACAACAAATTTGATCACCACGTCAGTTGTGCAAAGCTTAAGGGCTTGAGCCTCTGTCCACTTGGTGCAGTAATCTGTTGCTGTCAAAATGTATCTGTGTCTTCCTGAAGATGGTGGATTAACCATTCCAATAAAGTCCAGTCCCCATTTTGCGAATGGCTTGACTTCAATTACTGGTTGCAAAGGCATCGCTGGATTCTTTCCTCTGTCTGCAATTGTTTGGAAAATATGGCAAGCTCTCACATGTTCATAGGCATCTTTAAATAGCGTAGGCCAGTAATGTCCAGCCCTTAAAATTTGATGAGCCGTGGCTAAACCACCTCCATGACCTGTTCCAAATTTCTTGTGAAAATGTTCCATAAGCTGTTGGGCTTCGTCCCTGCCTACACATCTCAAATAGATTCCTTCGTGATTTCTTCTATAAAGCACAAAACCCTAAAGCATAAACCTTTGGCTCTTCATCCTTAGGGCTCTTCACTGCACCGGGTTCAAGTGTGGAGGGCACCTGTGATTCAACAAGTAGTACACTTTGTCGTCATACCACTCTCCTGGAGATACCTCTTCCAATACATACGTCTGCTGCACAAGTTCTGGACCAGTCATTGCCATTGTCTATGCCAAAGCTTGTCCTCAGACTAGCCTCATCGGCTGTATCTCCAAATCATATTCTTGCAAAGTGGTGACCCACTTGCCCCTTCTTTCTCCTAGCTTGTTCTGCATCGGTAACGTTTTTACAGTGGCATCGGGAACAATAGCGTAAACTTTGCTTCTCAGAATATAATGTCTGAATTTCTTAACCGCCTTCACCAAAGCATAAGCTTGTTTCTCAACACTGGGATACCTTAACTCTGCATCTTTCAGAGGTGCACTTATAAAAGCAATTGGGTGTTCGTCTTTTTCTTCTATCCTTTGTGTCAATACCGCTGCACAAGTGTGCTCCGAAGCAAATGAATACAAAAAGAATGGTTTGGAATAATCCGAGCTGACCAGTACGGGAGCATCTACTATTGCTTGCTTGATTTCATCAAATGCTTTTCGGGCTTGAGGAGTCCAATCAATCTTTGCATTTTTCTTCAGCATTTCATTCAATGGTTTGACAATCTCGGCGAACCCGGTGTTGGCGTTTAAATTAGCACCTCTGGAGTGCTGATTGTAAACGTTCAGCTATTTCAAATGTTTTGCAACACTTCTTTGTTATTTTAAGAGGAGAGGTCCCTCTCTGCTGGGAGCAATGCATAAGGAAGGGAAATGTAAACTAAAGTTCCTATCTTTTTATGCTTCAACGGTAGGACACAAGGGTGCACAAACACAATGCGCCGTAGTTAAGCTTTTTCTCTGGTTTCTGCAGATCTTAACTACGACTATTCTAGCTTCTATCTATCCAATACCTTCAAGGTAAACATAGCATGAGGGTAAAGGAGCGGGAATGGGTTGGTTGGATCACCTGAATTCGCCGTCTCCTGAGAATATGACCGAGGCTCTGAACTCTCGGGTATACACCGAGATAAGGTTGGTACAAGCAAACACTCTTTACGGTAAACTAGATCTGAGACCTGCCAAGGAGGAGGGACTCCTATCCGAGGTATGGGCTAGGAAATAGTTTACGAGAAACAACAAATTACGATGCCTTGGCCAGCGAGCTTGCTAAGGAGGAGGGACTCCTATCCGAAGTATAGCTTGGAAGTCAATACATTAAACAACAACGAATGATAACTGTTAATAACAAATGTCCAAGGAGGAGGGACTCCTATCCGAGGAGGGAAATGAAACAACGAGCTATTAGATACAAGACATGGACACAACTCAAAAAGATTGACCAAAATGCAAGCGCCTTCTGATATTCTCCTTCAAAGCTTTATCAACGAATTACAAAGGTTGGGAAAGCAAAGGCACGAAATCATGCACAATTACAATCGACCAACGAACTCTCATCCAAGAGTGAACAAATATCCGCTTTCAAAGATGTTGGCAACAATGGTGCAACAATTTTGCATAGCAAGTAAAAGTTAAACAAACAATGAGCCCAAGGCTCTTATTTATAGAACTCAAAGGAGTGGGCAACCCCAAAATCTCCTTGAGTTAACAATGAGTTCTTGCCAATCAATTAGCAAGATTTATTCCTAAAAGCGGGGAACAAGTAGTTAACTGGAAGACTACTTCAGTTAATTGAAAGAAGAACAAAGAGTCAACTGGAAACTACTTCAGTTGACTGAAAGTAAACTAAAGGTGAACTTTAATGTAAGTATCCCTCCAAAATAGACATCCACATTTAGTGGAGATCTAAGATCCACAAATCATGGAAGCCAATTAGACATCCTTAATTAGTGGGATCTGACAATGCATGATTTAAGAGATATGGAGTTAACTTGGAAAGGGACATCAAGTTAACTCCAACTACATTTAATGCCTTCTTGAGTTGACTTGGAATGAAGCATCAAGTCAACTTCAAGTATTATAAATGCCAATTGGAAGGTAGGACGTCCTTCCTAGGTGTCTTTTCACACTTCACCATTTCTGGTCAACAACTCCTTGATCCATGTGTTGACTTCTTCCGTTTCCGGATAGTCAATGCTTTGATGACACGACATCTCTTCTTGCACAAGCTATTGCTCTTGGTAACTTTGGCGGCTCTGTGCTTGGAATGACCTCTTCGCAGCTGGCAAGCCAAGGTGCTTACTGCCACGTGGGAGGTGGTAATATTGGTCTTTTTGCTGCAAGATCAGCCTTTCTTTCTTCTTCGTCCAGAGTAATTGTTGCGGCTCTCCACTGAGCGGGAGATGTATTCTTTTCAAAGATAAAGATCCGCAGACTTTTGATGATGTCTGTTTGCTCTCCAACAATGTGCATAAGATTTGGTTGGAGAGTTGCTGGTGCAAGGTCTGGTTGTTCAATTGGAGCCCAAGGACGCCAAATTGTCATTCTATGAAGAAGAACTCGCCTGTTGACTGTAAACATGGATGTGTTCAGACAACTTCTGAAAAACCCCTGAAAATAGCGCCCTGCCGAGAAGTATTTTTCCAGAAAAAATCTGGCACATGGGTTTTGTTCATGCTTCAATGCTGAACAAGCCCAGTTCCTTAGAATTTTGATTCTGAAACTTTTTCGGAAAAAGCCCCAAAAATAGGGGCAACAAGTTTGTTGATTCTGGAAAATCTGACGAGATGGGTTTTTCTGGAAAATTATGCTAAATCTACCCAGTTGATCAGATTTGATGTAGCATGCTGCTTTGTGTGACATGCAAGAAAACCTAAGACAAGAAGAGAGGAAGTAGATAGAAGATGGATTGGAAGTTTTCATTTGACTCGCCGAGAAAATCTGTCTCTAAATCCAACCTCAGATTAGCAATCTTCTTCTGCTTCAGATCTGCAAGAAAAATCAAAGAACGGATGAAAACCTTGGCCAGATCTGTAAATGGCGTCCTTGAGAGCTTATGGCTGTTCTTGATCATCAACCTGCAATGAAATAATGAAGTGGGATGCCTATACCTTGATTACATAGACTCAAGCCTTAGATCCACAAGTTTGGGGACCTAACTCATGATCAAAAAGTGGTTTTGGCTTGATGTGAAGTTCAAAAAGGTGATTTCCACTGATCGTGGAGTGTTTTAGCCAAGTTTAACTCAAAATATCTTGACTTTAGTCAATAACTTCGCCTCTGACTTCTTCTAGGCATCCCTTTTGAGTTTTGCAAGTTTTTATTATTTTCTCTGTTGAATGACCCCAGTGTGATCCTGAATCTAGATTGATCTGTTGATCCTGAGCAGTTGCCGACACATTCACTATTGAGCTGGATCCAACTTGAAGAGAAGTGCTTGGGAGACATGATGGCAAAAAAAAAACTGAGTTTAAAGCTTCAAAAGAAAGGGCGCCTTTTCCAAGAAAGGGCTCTTTTGCTTATGCCTTGGTGAATTTTCAATCTTCATTCTTCAGCCTTTTGAAATGACCTCTCATGCTTTGATCTGGATTTCTCGTTGATCGGAGAATCAGATGTTTTCGCTTGATATCTTGCCAGGTAGTCAGCTCTGTTTCGCCGAAGATGACTGAATTCAGAAAACTTGTAAGTCATTTTCGGGTTCCTTTATTCAAGGGCACCCCTCATTGAAAAGGGCGCTTTTGTCCTTCAACAAGTTTATCTTCATTTGAAAAGTTGCCTAGTTTGATCCTGATTATCCATTGACTGCCCTGTCAGATGTCTGTGCTTTCAGTTGCGTCATTGAGATCTACCTAGGCTGAGAAGGTTATCCTGGGAAGCCTTTTGTCGTCTATCAGCATCTGGAGGTCCAAAAAGAAGGGCACCTTTCTTTTGAAAAGGCTCTTTTTCTTTGATTTTCGCCTTCGACAGTGGTTTCCTGATATTTCTTCAACTGCCTCTTTTCACTTCATCAGCAGTTGCTTATGATCCACTCCTCAGAAGATTTATCTGTTTGTTTCGTTGTCGCGCCAGCAAGCAAACGCTGAGGATGACTGCCTTGGATGATCTAATAGACTGCATTTGACCCTTAAAGATCATGGGCGCCCTTGCTTGAAAAAGGCTCTTTTCAGCACGTGAACTTATTTCTCCTTCGTAATGTTTCCAGAGTTAGTCAAATTTCGACCTTTTTCAATTTCAGAAATCTCCTCCGTCGAAGATCACCATTTCTTCATGTCTCACGTTCATCGTGTATGGGTGTTTGGAAAAATGACTAAGGCATTTGATTGCATAGCTTCCTCTTGGTAGCAAGGCGTGCATTCTCTAGACTTAGTCAATTTTCAGCATTTTTCATTTTTGAAAGTCCCCTCCGTCGCAGAGCATCTTTTCAAGCATTTTCGCCATGGTTTCTTTGTTGAAGCTTTTGAAGCTTAGCTTTCAGCACCTGGTATTGGCCAATCTGCCATTAATGGCTGTGGAGCTCCTAACTTTGTTCCTGAAAAATAGAAATAGACCCACCAGAGTAAAACATGCCTTTTGATGATTCTGACTTGACCGATGTGATCGTGAAGCCTTTTAATCCTATCAAAATCATTTTCAATCATTTCTGGGTAGGTCCTATTTTCGGGGGTTTCCCTGAAAATAGGGGCGTAAAAACCCTAATTTTCAATTTTTTAGAATTTTGCACGTGTTCCTTGACAGATACCCACAAAGATTTTATGATTGGTTTGACCTAAAACAGACTTTACATGGCATTTTAACAAGATTTAGCTCAATTTATACAGAATGCCAAAAAAATTATTTTGGGTACAACACCCGGTTATAAAATTTCTCACAAAATTGATCTTGTCGAAGAATGATCTTAGTTCTTTCTGGCTCCTTGGCATACCAATCTTTGAGATTGCCTCAATACGCTTTGGATCAATTGAGATTCCCTTTTCCAATATGACATGGCCTAACAGTTTTCCTTCAGTAACACCGAACATGCACTTCTTTGGATTGAGGGATATGCCATATCTTCTACATCTTTGAAAAATCTTCCTCAGGTCCTTTATGTGGTCTCCTCTTCTCTTGGAAAACATGGTCAGGTCATCCATGTATATGATTATGCACTTTCCAACTAAATCTCGGAAAGCAATGTCCATAGCTCGCTGGAAGGTGGCTCCTGCGTTGATCAAGCCACAAGGCATTCATCTGTATGCGAAAGTTCCCCACTTAGTGGTGAAAGCTGTCTTCAGTCTGTCGGCCTCTTCTACCATCACCTGATTATATCCGGAGTAGCCATCCAGAAAGGACATCATCTGAGAACCATTCACAATCTGTAACACTTCGTCTAACAAGGGCAAGGGATAATTATCCTTTTCAGAAGCCCGGTTCAAATTGCGGAAATCAACGCACAACCTTATCTCTCCATTCTTCTTTCTCACTGGAACTAGATTCGCGACCCACGTGGATTGCCTTACTGGAAAGACAATTCTGGTAGAGAGAAGCTTCTTGACTTCCTGATAAATCAATGGTTCTAGCAGCGGATTTACTGGCCTTTTCCTCTGTCTGAACGACCTACTTCTTGACTTTAATGGGATCGTGTGTGTAATCAGTGAAGTATCATATGTTTTCAAGTCTTCATATCCCTAGGCTATCACATCCGAGAACTCTCTCATGGCCTGTAGGATGCTTTCCTTTTCCTCTGGTGTACAAACTTTTCCAATAAAAACATTCTTCACTTGTTCATCTGTCCCCAAATTGACGGTCTCGCAGTCATTTCCTTGGGTGCTCTGATTTCTACTCAATCTATCTGGATCGAAAAGCCTTTCCAATTCGACCATACCTCTCGGAATAACATTTGTCTTCAGGTTCAAGATCCCTTCATCATCAAACTTTGCTTCCTCTGTTTCTTCTTCATCAATAATCTGTGCCTCGAACACGCCAGAGCACGTGAGGAAATCCATAATCTATTTATCGTCATCAAACACTTGAAAATTCTTTATGTTATCTGGAATTGAAGGTGTCGAGATTAATTTCATTGTGAACTTCTTCAGTCCCTCCATAGCCAAAGGTTCCAACTAACTAGCAACTTGTGCAAGAGAATTGGCAACTGGGTTCTTGGAACGGTAGACTTGCTTAATATTGAATGCATCAAAGCTCTCTATGAGGTCCCAGACTCTGTTGTGATAACGATTGAGCCTCTTGTCGTGACAAGCATACTGTTTCCTCACTTGTCTAACTACTATGTCTGAGTCTCCAAAGGTGTGCACAATCTTAGCTCCCTTTTGAATTGCAAGGATCAAACCATGAATCAAGGATTCATACTCTTCGACGTTATTGGTACATGAGAATTGGAGTCTGTAGGCACCCAAATATGCCTCTCCGATTGGGCCAATTAGCTCAAATCCTGCTCCATTCCCCTTCTTTGACTTTGATCCATTGAACCTTAAGGTCCATACTTGATTACCCATGGAGGACTGAGCATGTGTATCCTTCTGTCCACTTGACTGTGAAATGTTCTCTTCGACCATTGGCTGGATCTTCTCCTCTTTTACAAATTTCTCTATAGAAACGTCTTCTCCTTCATTATCCTTTTGGCATTTTCCTTGCAAGGAGGCTTGTGGAACGAGCTTTGATACTTGCTCCAAGGCAACTTTGCACATGGCACAGGTAACTTCTGAATGGAATGCCTCATGAATTCTACACCAATTGGGAAGTAGCAGATTCTTGATAGAGGCGTCTTTTCCCAATTCAACTTCCTGCTTCACACTTCTCAAAACAAAATCCCTGAAGTTTTCAAACATTCCTTCGCCTTCATTCTCACTCGAATCACTCTCAATCAAAACTTCAGTGGACGGTGGTCCATCTTATAAAATTTTTCCTTTGTTTGAACTTTCCAACATCAAAACTTCTTGCTTGACGGGCCTGTATGAGCCCAGCTTAGTTTCCATAAACATAATTTCGTTATCTTCGCCATACTCAATGATCATTAATCTAAGCCGTGGCGTGCTCTCAACCTTAATCTGATTTGGAACTCCTCTCCATGGTAACCACATGTGGGAGAAGTCTATAGCAATATACCCATTCAACTTCCTCGACCAATCTCTGCTTAACAGCATGCCGTAACCATCAGGTATGCCCACCACTGATATGTCGATGCAACTCTGAATTCTTGGGTTCGCTGCCAGCTGCATATGAATGTTATTCAACTCTCCGATAACTAGAACCTTGGTCTTGTCTAGCTGGGTCACCTTCTTGTTAGTTTGAAGTGGGACTAAGCCCAACCTTTCGCATACCTTTAAGGGCATGACATTGCTGGACATGTCAGAATCAATCAAATAGTTGTGTAATAACTTTCCAAAAATCCTGATTGAAACCAGGAACGAGGCTGGTTCATCCTTCCCCTGATAGAAAATCACTGGCTTTCTTCTTTCGTCTGTTACAATATTCTTCTTTTCATCTTTTCTATCCAATTGAATTTGATCGTCTTGGGCAACCTCCTTTAAATTCTGCTTTTGCTGTTGCTTTTGCTTTTGCCCCTCAGGAACATCGGGCTGAACTCTCCCCTTATCTTCAGTCTTCGGTTTCTTGGAAGTGTTTGAAGCATCTTGTACTACGCCAACAAAACCTTGAGACTGTTGTTGAGTCTCCCAAGCGTTAAATGACGTTTGAGGCACCTCTTCTACCACATTTGTGTTTGGCACAGCACAGGACTGTGTATTGACCGAAGGATTTTCTGGTGCACTATGTACTTCTTGAGAAGTGTTCCTCACAACAGGCATTTCATACAAACTTCCCAGAATGGTATCTCTGACCTCTGAGATCTTCATCAACTCATGCAGGGGAATACTAACTTTCATCCTTTTAAATTCTTCTAGTACATAAGAGCTGAGTCTTTTCACATCCTCTCTGGGAAGATTCTCCTTTTGTGGGTGTTCGACTTGGTGTATCGGTTGCTGAGTGGGCTGTTGTCCACTCCTTCCTTGTCTTGTGTTTTGTTGTCTGTACTCTGGAGAGTCCTTTGGTAAACTTGGATTGTTACTCGCATTCAGATGCGATGAAGTTGTGAAATTGTTTGGAGGTATTGATGACGTTAGAGGTTCTTTCTGGTGATAGTTCCTTTGATAGACTCCAGGAGCTGCACCTCCGGTCAACTGAAAAGCCTGTACCTCTCTTCTTCCTTCTACTAAGACACTATTATTGAGAGGCGGAAAAATGTAACTATCCTTACTAAGAGGCTCTTCTGGTGATGCGTACGTGGCGTGAGCCTCCTAAGGAACTTGAAATTCTGGCGTCCCCACGGGACCATTTGCCGAAGTTGGCAGAAACTTGTGATTAACTGGTGGGGGCGTGTAACTTTGAAACTCAGGCAGGAAATTGAAGTCTTCTAATATCAACGCCTGATCATATCGGGATACTGGGACTATTTCATATCCTGAAATTGGAGGGTTTTTCGTGGCTTATGTATTCTTCACCTCTCCTCTGAAAATATCAGACGCAACTTGAAATTCACGGCATTGGAGCTCAGAATGCTGATTAGTGTTATGTAATCTACACCATCTTGACAAGGCGGCCTCTGCCAAGAAGACTTTATCTGTAGGACGGTTTTCGGGAGGTGGCAGATTGTCCAATGGTGACAAAACACCTCCATTGTTTGG
The DNA here is from genome assembly GCA_007258455.2 of Sequoia sempervirens. Classification (NCBI taxonomy): domain Eukaryota; kingdom Viridiplantae; phylum Streptophyta; class Pinopsida; order Cupressales; family Cupressaceae; genus Sequoia; species Sequoia sempervirens. The sequence continues at coordinate 199,236,125 of VDFB02105785.1, forward strand.
CCCTGTATTCCAAGACCTCTTTTGAAGTCCTTGATTGTTATTTGTATACGCATGACTGTTTTCATGATTGTATCCTTGATGGGTATCATGATGGTTGGGAGGATTATTCTGATATCCTCGATTAGCACCTTGACGTGCTTGATAACTTTTTAGCATGGACTGCATCTGATTGTTTTGATTTTTGAGGTAAGTCACCTCAGTTGACAGCCTTTTCATCTACTCTACTAAATCGTTCATTTCATCCTTCTCCTGAGTTTTCACTGGTGGCATTGTGTTCTGGAGGTAAACAGGCTGTGTTGGTTGCGACTGGGACAAAGGCATCCCAGGATGGAGAACTAACTGATTAGTTGGCGCTTGTACTTGATAAGCTGGCTGAGGGACTGGATTCAACGTGGGGACTTGCTGATTCCAAGTTGAGCCGAGTGTTTGCATTGGATTGTTCGTTGAAGTTAGGTCGGTCTATAGCGAGGGTCTGGTTATGTTCTGTCCAATGTTGTGGCTTACTTCAACAACTTTAGCATAAGCCTGGTTCATGTTGGCCGGTGCGGGATGAGCTTGTCTCACAAACATCGCCGTCAATGGGTCCAAGGCTGAGTAGTAGTATTCCCTAGCATCAACAACAACATAAGGATCTCACAATCTTGTGAGGGCCTTTTGGAACCTATTATTGAATGCATGAATAGGCTCTTTGTCTTGTCTTGTCACTTGGAAAAATTGGTGATAAAACTCTACAGGAGTAATAGGAATACCAAACTTTCCAATGAAAGCCTCCTTCATCTGCTCTCATGACCTTATTGATCCGATCGGTAAGTGAATAAGCCAATAGTGAGCTTCTTCTCCCAAGGAATATGGAAATAACCTACAAGCCAGTCTGCATATGCAATTTGTCTATTGCGCAAGTGGTCTTCAAACATCTTGATGTGGTCCTCAGCAGTGTGGTTCACATCATTGACGTGGAACTTGCTGCAAAAATTTTCTAGGTTCTTCGGCATGTCATGATAATTAGGAAACTCTAGCGGAGACGGGTTGGTGACCAACCACGTAGCACCGTTGGGAGCTGGCTGATTCACTGGCTGGGCCATTGCTTGAACTTGTTGTCGCCGCTGATATACGATTACTTGGGCTTGCTGTTGTTGGGGTACTGTAGCTTGAATTGGTTGTTGTTGTTGAATAATCACTAGAACGGTAGCTTGTACTTGTCTCGTTTGAGCAAACCTTGAAGCACTGGGTGGAGTTTTGAATAAACTTGAAATTTCTTCTCCGCTTTCTTCGCTTGACTGAACTTCTTCGTTCGATGAAACTTCCTCACTTGATCGAACTTCCTTCTTCTTTGCTCTTTTGGGTAGCTCTAACTCCACAAACTCTTTGGATGAACTGGGCGTAGACCTCATGATTCTTTTAAGCTTGTCTGGCGAAAACGAGTTGATACGATCCAAGATGTAGCAGCTTCTATTGGCGGGGCGCGGAAGCGAGTGGCTGTCTCTGATTTAGCAAATCTCTTTGAATAGAAACTTGAATTCGAATAGCTTTCTCTTCTTCCTCCTCCAACACAAAGCAGGTTTGCATATACTCAGCGTAGCTCCTCTTCGTTCGCCAGGCGAGATTGTTCAATCTTGAAATACTTGACCTTAGCTTGTTTGTCAAACCATCTTTTCACCACTCCTTGATGCTTTGCCATATTTTCCAATGCTTCATCTCTTTTCTCCTCCAAGTGCATCAACTGAGACAATCTTGTTTGAATTCGATCTTCCCCCTCGAGATACTCCCGAATGAACTGAAGAGTTGGGATCCTCAGCTGGACTGGGAAGACGGGATCCTATCCATAGACCAAGTGATAGGGAGATGTTCCCATCGAATTCTTTGTTCTGATCCTGTCAGCCCATAGGGCGAATCTCAGCTGCATGAGGAAAAAGGAGTAGGAATGGTTTTACGATAATCTTTAAGTTAGGATTTCCAAGGAGATGACGACACCTATCCGAGGCATAGGCTGAAAGAAAGATTATTAGCACAACATTTAAACAACAATCCTTACTTCTAAATTCCCAAGGAGGTGACAACACCTATCCGAGGTGTAGATATGAAACAAATATTGTTAAACATAACATAAGAAAGCCAACTAGGACAGCAAATTGCATTGGCGAGATACGCATACAATAAACGATCAAACTAGCCACTCCATTTAACTAAGGTGAACAAGTACCATAATAATAACATTTAGGTAAGGCTGCACAACTATTTATTATCATAATAAAAGTTCGTTGAATAGATACAGAATAGCAATACTACAGGTAAGGTTGCTTAGCATGTATGCTATCACGTGCAAAAGTTAATTACAAATGAGCAAAGGTGCTCTTATTTATAGACATCAAAGGTGTAGGGAACCCTAAAATCACCTTGAGTCAACTATAGTCTTGCAAGCATGCAAGATTTTATTGCTAAACCCTAAATAAGGGAAACTATACAGTTAACTAGAAAACTACCATCAGTTAACCGAAACAGGACTCAACTGAACTGGATATGTGCAACTTGCAAGTCCTTATTGAAATAAAAATAACTGATAACTAACATCAGTTAACTACTCCTAACTGAAAGTCTAAACTCCTGCGAAGATATCTCCAAGGATGAGATGTACGTGCATGAAATCAGCAATTAGAACTCAAGACTGAATGTCAAGTTAATTGCTGCTCTTGACTCTATCCTCGAAAATAACTGCAGGTTCCAATTGACGGATCACTCTAGGTCATCATGGTCTAACACCTCGTCCAGGAACTGGTTGATTGTCTCATCCTCTGGTACTTTGACGCTGTCCACGATGATAACCTGCCTATTCAACTCTTTGTCACCATCTCTGATTATCCTCATGCATTCTCTGACCTCTTCAGTTGCCTTTTTAAAACTAGTTGTCATCACTGAGATGTGATCCAACTTGGAGGCCACAGGATCTCCCTCGAGATTATCACGAACTAGCCTCTCAAACTCAGCTTGTACTGCATCAAATTCAACATATGTACCATCTTCCAGAAGATAATGGCATGGGATCTGAGTGACAAAGTTGCTGATGAGTTCGAGAGCTCCAGTAACATTCTCTTTGAGTGTATTCAACCTGACATAAATTCTCTCGTGTGTCTCCATCCTGAAAAGGTGTTGTTCTCTCCAAGCGAAGATCTTCCTTTTCTATTCTTCTACTACCATGGCGTCATATGCAACTGCTAACTGGGATATGAGAACATGATCTTTCGCCATGCCTTCTGCCACAATTATCTCGAGCTGCTGGATTCCCTGACGAAGTCCATGTGCGTAACTCCTCAATTGATATAACTCTGTGAGAAGATGACGACCTGTAACAATGAAGTTTACAACCTGTTGTGACCTTTTCACACATCGCCCCATTGCAAATGGGGACCCCCAGTAGTTTGCTAGTTTTTAGGGTTTTGTCTCCTTGCAACGATTTCATGAGGTCACCTTGTTCAGAGTTTCAAGTTAGTTTTTTGAGAGTCATCCAAGCCAAGTCAATAATCCATGCTTGAATCAGTGCCTAAACGTCACATAAGTGCTCAGAAGGCCCGGGAGACGAGGATAGCCTGTGCTTTCGGCCAATTCTGACACTTCCTATTTTTTAGGGAATCTGCTTTTTTTTGCTTTTTTCGTTTTTTTTATTTTTTTTATTTTTGGACCAAATAGGGTTCCCTATTTTTTAGGGATTTTGCTTTTTCTATTTGTAGAAATTTCTATTTTTAGAAAGTCAACCCTGGTCAACGAGTCAACTTTCCATCTTTAGATCCAAAAATCAGCCTAAAAATCGAAAAATCATTGAAAATCAAAGAGAAAATCAAAAAATCAAGTGAAAAATCAGGAAAAGCATGGCAAAAATCTGAGAAAAGTCAACCCCAAAAACATCAAATTCTGGAAAAATCATTGAAAAATCAGTCAGATCTGAGGGGAAAATCACCAAAAAAATTGACCAAAAGGTATGAAATTCATGATGAAATTCTGTCTAAGTCTGGAAAATTTGCCATGTTTAGCCTTGAGGAAGTTGGCCCTTAAAACGTGGGACGAAGAGAAAATGGCAAAGACCCTTAAAGTCCGCCTTGTCTTGGTCAAAAGGAAAATAGCATAAAGCCAGCCCTTAAAAAGTGGGACGTAGAGACAAATGGAAAGCACCTTCCAAAGTCCGCCTAGCAAGAAGGATGGCAAGGCTTCTTTGAAGTCCGCCCTAGAAAAGAGGGACGTCCAAGGGAGTGTGAAGTCCACCTAGACTTGGCAAGGATCATCCAAAGTCCGCCCAGCCTTGAAGAAAAATGGCTAAGACCCTTGCAAGTCCGCCCTGTCTTGGTCAAAAGGTAAGCAGCATGAAGTTTGAAGTCGGCCCTTAAAAAGTGGGACTTGGCAAGATGCCTTTGAAGTCCGCCCAGCCTTGAAGAAAAATGTCTAAGACCTTGCAAAGTCCGCCACACCTTGGAAAAGACCTTGGAAAGTCCGCCCCAACAATATGGAAGATGGCTTAGACCTTGTAAAGTCCGTCTTGGACTTGGCAAAGATCATCTAAAGTCCGCCATGACTTAAGAGGGGGTTGGAAAATCTTCTTTGAAGTCCGCCACACCTTGGCATAACAAGTGGAAAGTCCGCCTAGGCATAGAAGAGGAAAAAAATTAAATTTTTGCTAAGTGTTTGGTGCCTAAAAGGGGAAAATCCGAAAATTGCCTAAGTATAGAGGCCTAAAAGGAAGGAAAATTAAAATTTTGGCTAAGTATTTTAATATTTTCAAGAGGAGAAATGCTAAATTTGAAAGGCAAGCCTAGTAGAAAGTCCGCCATACCTTGAGGAAGGATGGAAAGGACCTCGGAAAGTCCGCTTGGGACATGGCAAAGAATAAAATGAAGTTCGCCTAACATGAAGAGAAGAAGGACTAAAATTCGCCTAAGTATGGACGTTTGGAGAAAATTTGACAAAGTTGGCCAAGTATACAGAGAAAAGTGCACAAGGCAAAGAGGTAGGAAAGTCCGCCCTTGGCTAAAGAGGGTTAAAATTTTGTCAAATATCATGGAATTTTGCCTAAGGAAGACATCCAGACAAAGACTTTGCCTAGAGAAATTCGTCCGAGCGAGAGAAAATTTGACTTTGGCATAAGAAAATTTGCCTGACGCAATTCAGAGCCCGCCATGGCAGGAGAAAATGAGGATCTGGCATAACATTTGTCGACGGAACGGCTAAAATTTTGACTTGGCTAGACGAAATTGGGAATGAAATTGGAAAATAAACTTTTAGCCAAAGAAAATGGAGAGAAAATCAAAATAGCCATGGGTCCAAAACAAACGGGTTGGAAATAAATTAAAATATTTTAATATTTTACTAATTTATTTCCAAATACTCAGAAATTTAAAAGCCTTGGACAAAATTAAATTCGCCAGACGTGTATCGGAGGAAAATAAATTGCCCCGAACAAAGATAAGATCCAACAGGCAAAATTAAATTCGCCATGATTTAAAACTTGGAAGATCGAATTTAATTAGACATTTAATGTTTATTTTCAAAAAAAAAAATTCAAGAATTAAAGATAAACATTTCAAGCAAAAAAATCGAATTTTTGAAAATCAAAGAGATTTGCCTGGATAAGATCGCCATGGATTCTTGTCGAAAAATAAAGGAAACTTGCCTGTTTGAACAAAAGAAAACAAATCGAGATCGAGAGAAAAGAAGGCAGTTGCTAAAACAAATCAAGTTCTTCAGCATTATAATGAGTTTCAGCAACTCATTTTTCACAAACACATCTGAAGAAAAGTTAATCTCTCTCGAAATTCTAAGGCAATCAAGTTTTCAGCAGGCAAGATCGAATTTCCTAGAGGAAGAAGTAATTTTATGCTGAAGAAGAATTTTTTTTCGAGGGAGGAAAGGATTTATTTACTGAAGTTGAATTTCTGTGCAAGAGGGGTGCACTTCATCACTTGCTTTTTGATTAAATCCTCAAAGTTTAAATCTGATTTGCAGCCAGAAGTCTTTTACTGAGGTTTGAAGTTCAATTGAATAAGTTCGCCATTCATCTTTTGTCTCTTTCATGTTGGTTAAGTTCTGGCTAAAATTTCAGCTTAATCCATTTACTTTCAGCTTGCTTTTTGGCAGAAGTTTAATTATTTAATAAGCTGAAAGTAGAATATTCGAACACAAGGCGCGAATTAAATTATTTTAAAAAAAGTCTCTGTATTAATGTTAGTATTTTTGACTGCAGGTTGATGACCACGTCGGGAGCATTGTCAAAGAAAGTGCCAATGAAGTTCGCCAGCAAAGGCGCACAAAGAGAGTCGAAAATAAATTCAAAGTGGAAAAATGTTGCAGACATTGATCTGGGACATGTCGACTTCGAAGAGTTCAAGAAAAGAGTATATGGACAGAACGGACTTCCAACACCAATTGCCAGAAGAACGGTGAGAAATGGAATATTTCAGGCAACTGGATTCCCGCTTGCAATGGATTGTGCTGAATTGATGGTAGAATGTGCCATCCACTACAATGTTCAGACAAGACAGATCATTGCACTTGACGGCAGAATTTTGGCACACTTGGGCAAGGTAGCAATTCAAGAGGCATTTGGCATCCCAGCGCATTCTCGTACTGTCTACAGGACCAAAGAGGAAGCTAGGCATTTGTATGACAACCAGCCAGACTTATGCGCCACAAATGTTAACAAGGCATGGCTGGAGAAGCCTAAAGCATCAATAAAGAAGATGCCTAAGAGGCCGCGCCGAACAGATTTCAAAGAAGATTATGGGAACATCATATTGATGTTGAACAGAATAGCTGGCAACCCTCAAGGAGCATTTTTCGAAAATTGGATGTATTACTTCATAGACGAAATCACTTCCGGCGTAAAAATGTTCAATTGGTCTCGAATGATAAGTAACAATCTTCACGAGCAATTGGTCAATTTGGAAGAGACTAAGTCTTTTCACATGAGCTCGTATATTGTCTACTTATTGGCCAAGTCATATAAATACTCAGGATTAGTTTGCAAAGGCAAAGTGGGCAACGGAGAAAATGAACTCAGACCTTATGATTGCTACCCACAACTCCAGTTGAAGGAGAAGTCCCATTTCAGAAGGGTGCATGATGCCTTCTTGATGCATATTACCAGAACACTTCAAGGAGGAGTGCATCAAAGGCTGAGTCATGAGGCGAAGAGTTTGATTAGTAAATACGGATCCTGGTTCATCCAGTTTCCAAAATTTACGTATGTCAGGATCCAGGGATTTACTAGAAATCCCTATAAGTTGCCCATCTATCCGACAAATTGGATGATCCTGATTGAAGTCCTGAGGCAGCTAGAAGAATACCAGAACATCCAAAGGCCAACTAAAAAGGCGGCTGTGACATTCCCGTTTTTCATCGGGAATATGTTAGAATCCTGTCCGTCAGCGCAAGCAGCTGAGAGCGCCAGGCTAGAGATCCAGTGGTACCCATTCACAGCCTATAAGTCTGTCAGAACCCTGGTGGTTCTCAAAATGCAACCCTAACTGTTTTTGTGTCGTTTTTGCAATTTCTGGTTTTTTGTAATTTTTGAGGTTTTCAGGCAAATTTCTAAGAGCTGCGATTTTCTCAATAAATGCTAATAAATGCAAATAAATTCTAAATTTTATGCATTAAGCTCAAATATGCTCAGAGAGTAAGGGCGCACCATTGTATTATTTTCTCAGAGCTTTTACAATATAGAAATCTGAATAAACAATGAAATACAATGAATTTATTGAAAACCTGATTTATGACAGCCGCCTTGGGAAATGTGCAAACTGTACGGCTGTCTCCAGAACACCATCTTGGATCTCAGAATGATAAGACTACTCCAGAACCCTAGGCGCCAACCTTGCCAGAGACAGGAGTTGGAGACAACAATGCAAATCCTTCTGGATAGATAGTACGGCTCTGGCTGGTGTAGTACAGTACGGCCCAGCAGCAAGGTAAAATTTGGTACGGCCTTTGCTAATGATGAACTTCTCCTGAGTAAAAGAATTGAAGATTGATTCCACTTGCCTGTGCGCCAAAGAGAGAAGGAAACTGAACATGCAATGATAGGCGTCTTGCTTGCCAGGAAGGAAGACGTGTCTACAGCTGGTACGGCCTGTCAGCTGTATTTAATGCAGTACGGCCTTTGGAAAATGTGCCAAGTCTTTAGTGAATGATCTCTGAAAAATACGCCTTTACTGCCAAATGATGTTCTCTGTGAATCTTTGCTAAAATAACTCAATAATCTCAAACTGTGATCTCTGGATGAAATCACCAAGTGCCAGCTTCAACTGATATTTCACAGCCTCAGTCTGCCTGATCTCTGAAGAGTTTTCGTTCTCCAGAAACGATCGTCTGCCAGAAACCCTAAGGTTTGCAAACTCCAATGCTCAGAGCAAAAGACAAATTAGAATAACATTTCATGATGGTTCGATTTGTCTTGACTGCAAAATATATATCCTCTTCAATAAAATTCGACCCAATGCTCTTTTTTAATAATCCCTTAATAAAATGATTAAATCCGTCTGTTCAAGACTTAGGAGAAATTTATTTAATAATTGGCGCTTATTTTAATGAATAATAAATATTCATTAAATCAAAAATTAATACTTTATTATAAAGTATATTAAATACTTTATAACAGGCCAAATTAATTAAATAATTTAATATTTCAATAAAGTGACTTTAATATAAAGTCAAATTATTAAATATTTAATAATGCATTAAATATCCCTTATTCCTCCGTTTGATCATCAAACTGCTGAACTGGATCGATTCTGAGCTGAAAGGTTGAACCAGGTGCCCTGCCCGAAATAGCAGCTTCCGCCTGACCTAACTTTCTAAAAATAGAAAGTTCCTGAAAAAGCACTCTGGAAGATTCTGCGAAGGCCCAACCTGACACAACTGCAAACTGGAGCTACCAAACACTGAGTAACTGCCTCCGATGATCCTCTGCACACCCTGTCAGCCTACGAGGATCGAAATTATAGGCTAACTCCTCGACAAACAGTGTCAGCTAAAACGGGGACATGACAAAGTCCAGGGCCAATTTTGACCCACATCATCATATCCGGACAGTGGATGGGAGAAGGTACAAGCACAAAGTAGAGCTGGAAGACTTTTGGGCAAATGCCGCTGATGAATATGAGGTCAAAAGAAGATTATGGTCCAGAATGCCAGTTGACTTCATGAGGGCGATTGAACTTTGTCGGGTGCCTGATCAGTTGCAGGACGATGGAAACTACATCCAACCACACTTCGAGGAAAGCCGACCTCTTCCTCCCGTAAGGTGGTCAGAGCCTGAGCACTCAGACTTGGCAACCTTGATGAGGCCAGTGACCAAGTACTCTCAGTGGTGGGTTGACCATCATGTCCAGGAGATGAGACAAAAAAGAATAACGCTCACATATGATTTGCTGAGCGAGACAAAATCGTATTCCTCCAATGTTGGCACATCCCATCAGGATTTGGTTGAGATTGGAGAGAAGAGGAAGGAAGTAGTTCCAAGTATAGAGCCTGTTCAGAAAAAACAGAAGGGAGAACCATCTCGTTCTGTAGCATCTCGAAACATTGATGAGCTGGTGGCTACCATAGATGAGTCCTTGGTTGAAATGATTGGACCTTCTGAAGCTCAGGAACAGAACAATGAGCCTATTCAGCTGGATGACGAGGAGCCCTCATCTCATACGGGCACAAAAATATTAGGTTCAGATAACGAGAGGGAAGTCCAAGATGATGACTTCGAAGAGGGAATGATTTCCGCCCTCAGAGGAGTCTTGGACGTCCCAAATGAGGAAAATGTTCAAGAGGAATGAACAACCTACCATCCCGGATTGGCTGATAGAAAGGATGAAGATTCAGGCGCCAGAAGAAGCCCAAGAGGAGGATGATACTGCGGACTTCTTGGCAAGGTTGGAACAGGTTGCAGTTAAGAAACTTGCCAAGAAGTTTTCTACCATTCTGAGGGATGAGACCGGCAGTCGTTCCATACACATCGCAGTACCTATAGTGGATAAGCCACAAGATGAGATCACTCCTCAAGAATTCGCCATAACCACTATTGATCTTGGCCCAACCACAAAAGGCTAAGAAGTGGAAGAACTGGATAATTCCGTCTCAACTATCAAGGCGAGACTAGAAAAAGAGGTGGCGAAAAAGGAGTATAAAAAGGAAGTTGAACGCCTGAAGGAGTACATACGGCATCTGACCCAGCCACTCAATTAGGGTGATGCAGTAGCTCCTCCTCTCCTTAATCCCTCACAGGAAATAGCCAAGGATGTAGAGCACAGGATGGTCACAGCCAAGGAGGCTCAGGAATGGATGATAAACGAAGGCACTAAAGCAGCCTCGTTCATGGAAAAACTGGCACTTGCCTATGGGAAAACTTCTTCTTTTCTTTCCAGACTTGTTGATATGGCGGAAATTTGGGACAAACTTCCAAATATTCAGGAAAGGCTTATTCCATGCCTTAGGGTCCTGAAGGGCATCCCAGGAGAAGAGTTGGTTGAAAGAAAGGTGATTGCTGCAGGAGCAGCGTATGATTTTCACCATTGGTTTTGGGCAGTGACTATACGGAAAGAGGTTCTGGAGAGGGCGAAAGCGGATGGGCTTAGAGTTGAAGAGCAAGTCAAAGAAATCCAGGAGAAAATTTATATGACAGCTGCAGAGGTGTTTGACCGTGAGATTGTCTGGGAAAACGACATGCAGTTGGAGAGGTTGAAACGTAAGGTTCAGGAGGTTTTCTTCTTGGCTAATGGACCAATTTTGAGACAGGACTTCGCGAAAGTGGCGAGTCTCTTGGCCATCCAGAATGATTTTGTGAAGCAGGAGGTGGATTGGGCAAGCACATTCGCCAAATGTGCTGAGGATATGGATGGACTGGAATTCCGGATTAGCATGTTGCCGCCCGTCACGATGGAGGAGGTTGTCGTGGTCGTGTCCAGATTCATCGAGCACAATGCTGACCAAGCAGATAGGGACGCCTCTCCTTGATGATAGCTCCAATTGCCACTTCACTGCCTGTTACTGATTGTTTACTGATTGATAACTGATGTTATTTTGGGCAACCCTAATTAGGGTTGAGTTGTAATAATCTTGGCCGTCGATATTGTTTTAATCTCGGCCCTTCATTTGATTTTTGAAACTCTATTTAAACTGGTGATCTCTCACTTTCATTTGTGTGGAGACAGTAAATGAAATTGTTGCATTGAGACTATTTCCGATAATAAAAGCTCTTATGCATGATTTGCTTTGAATAACTTTTATTGTCAAGTAGTAAGCAAGGTTGCATATCTTCTTCTACCATAGATTAGAGTTAGAATTAAGTTAAGTAGAATTTGCTTTAAATATTGGTTTAGTGAATGAGAGATTGATCGTATAAGATTCAATGAAGTATTGCTCATACTTTCTTCGAATGGATGATTTGCATTCGATGCGTAAAGTTAGCTTGAGCTTATAATTGTGGAAGCTTAACTTCAGTCTCATCCGAGGCTTGAAAATCCTTATCACACCCCTTGAAGATTGCACCCACTTTGCATAAGTTGTCCTAGGGAGGCGAAACAAAATGCGGTTATCCCTTTCATCGAATCTTTACTGTCTCTTAAATTCCTAGGCGTAGAATAGATCCCCCTAAACCCTTATCCTTTTGCCATTTTGTTTTGAGATCCAAATTGAACTCCAAATTGAAGAAGATTTTAATGATAAATTCGCCTAAGTCCCGAACTTGTGAAAATTTCTTCAACGTAAGTCCTGTTGTGACCTTTTTCACACATCGCCCCATTGCAAATGGGGACCCCCTTTTTTTTTGCTTTGTCTTGAACTTTTGGCTTGATTTTGGTTTGTTTTTGCTGTTGTCTCTCTCTCGTTTTGTCTATCTGGGGATGTGCCTGTCTTTGAACGTAAATTGGGTTTTTGGCCAAGTCTTTAAAATTAGGGTTTTGAGTCTTTCTGGTCAATCTGAAGTTAAACAAGGTGAATATATTGAAAATAGAGACTAACATTGATGTCAGCATGCTTCCAGCAGGCTCTCAGCAAAGTTTCATCAGATTCTAGCAACTTACTATTTTTAGTAAGTGTGTAATTCAGGGCGTTTTCTCGACACTTTCAGAGTTGTAATCGTTACACTGCATTCAGAACACATCAAGCTGCTCACTGGCTAAATTTGAGTTGAAACAAACAACTTACTATTTTTAGCAGTTCGGCTTCCGGAGCCAATTTCAGGGCTTAGATGCAGAATTTCCAAATGCATGTCGGAGGATTCCTTCTGGGTTTTCAGAGACCTTCGCGATGGTGTGACATGCAAAATCAGATAACGACTTTCAGAGTTCAGCCTTCGGAGGCTATTTTTAGGGTTTGCATGTCAAGGTTCTCTTTGCATGTCGGCATATTCTTTATGGGTTTTTCGAGAGCTTCGCAGTGATATGACATGTAAACAGAGATGGTCACTCATTTTGAAACTTACTATTTTTAGCAGGTACATCCCGGCAGCCGCCTCCCAGCACTTCAGAATCACGAGCTGATCGCGATGCAGCAAAAACGAGAACAAACAGAGACCATTTGATATGCATGCAAGATGAATTAGGGTTTCCAACTTTGGGACCCAAAAAGAGGCGTAAAAAGTCAGAATTTTCGAAAACCGATGTATACCACCGCGATCAGCATCTCTCAAGCTATTTGCTGATAAAATTTGAAGGCAAACGAAGCACTTATTATTTATAGTAAGTCATTTTGGAAACAGGCTAAAAATAGCAAATTAGTTGCATGCGCCGATGTCGGCAGGCAAGTCACGTGGTGAGGAGTGCCTCATTCAAATTTCAAATCAAACGGAGTTGTGGAAGTATCGGAAGCAGGCTATTACTATTTATAGTAAACCACCTCCAGAAATGGGCTAAAAATAGCAAGCCAGCCCGAAATAGCAGTGTCAACAGATTGACGAGGTCACAGGGATGCAGTATTTGAAATTTCAAAACGATCTGAGCTTCGGAGATGCAGGAATTGAGAGACTTACTATAAATAGCAGGCGTGCAGGAACTGGCAAGGACGAAGAAAAATGACTAAGTCTTGAGTTCATCCTTCACCACCTTCAAAATGCGCCCCCCTCAGCTGAAGTTGAAAAATTTCTAAGGCACAAAGTTCGTCCTGCTCATTGGGTAAAATGCACCCTCTTCACAAGCCAAGCATAATTTTTTTTTCTAAGACTGGAGTTTATCCTTCACCACCTTGATAATGCGCCCAGCTTGCCTTCAGGTGTTTGGAAAAGTTTCTAAGGCATGGAAAAATCCTCCTGCCTAGCTAAAATGCGCCCATGCAAGAAGAAGCTTGAAAAGTCAAGGAAAGTCAAAGTTTTTCATCCTGCACACCCATCAAAATGCGCCCACCTTGAAGCATGAAAGTTGAAAAAATTTCTAAGACAAGAAATTATCCTCCACCACCCCCTAAATGGGCCCATCCTGCACATGTGCCAAAATGCGCCCAAAATGAATGGAAGTCGAGGGAGTCAACGAGTTTCATCCTTCTCCCTATGCAAAATGCGCCCAAAAGAGGGCATGTGAAGACAAAAATAAGGAAGCTCAAGAGTCATCCTTCTCATCATGCAAAATGTGCCCATATTTGAGAAGTTAACAAGTCAAAAGGGAGGGCGTTAGAAAGTTATTCTCCTCTACATGCTATATGCGCCCTCATGCTAAGGTGGAGATGTTTAGAAAATATTCTAAGTAAGAACTTCATCCTTCCACACATCAAAATGCGCCCATCTTGAAGTTGTTACAGGAAAGGTGTTGAGGCGTAGAAATAAGATGTTAAGGTGTTAATCCCTCACCATGTGTAAAATGCGCTCAAGGTTGGATGAGTGAAGGGTGAAATTGGCTAAGGCGTGGCTAGTTATTTCTTCCAAGTATGAGGTGCACCTAAGGTAAGGGTGGAGATGAATATGTTGGGCGTTGAGAAAGGAAAATATTTTCTTCAGGGCATACAAGATACACTCGAGGCATTTTAAATAAAATTTGTCTAGGTGAATTTCTTCACCACATGAAAATTTTCTAAATGAGTTAATAAAAGTTTCCTGAGGCAAAATTTTCAAGATGCTAAATGATTCAAAAATTTCTCTAAGGCAAAGTATTTTCTTCCTTAAGAAAATATGCCTAGACTTCAAGGTGGTAGAATTTTCTTGAAGTCCGAGTGAATTTTTCCAGTGATGAAGTCAGAAGATGTTGGCAGTGTAGGAACAATAAAATTTCCAAGTCAGAGGAAAGAAATACTTCAGGATCGAAGAACAAGAATAAATTTGGTGAAAGAATATTTTCTAAGGTTCAAAATTCAAGAAAATTAAATGAACCCGTTCGTTGGGTACCCATGGATTCGACGCGTCCTGAAGAAAATTTTCTTCTGGGTATTGAAGATCTTCAACAGGGAATGGATTTTAAAGTCTTTCGTGCTTCACCAAGCCTTCAGGATGGATATTTTTGATGGACACCAAGTTGATGAATTTCCTAAGGGAAATTTGAGAAATTTTCTAAGGCAAGGAAAAAAATGTGTTGTGGACATAAAAGTGCCTTGGCGGATGAATTTGAAAATGATCGCCTAGATGATTTTTGATCGAATCCCTGATGAAAGCATTTTTCCTCGTGCCCGAGTTGGATGAAATATCAGAGTGAAGCACGCCCAAGCAGAATACAAGATAGGTTGGAAATTTGGCTAAGGCATGAAGAATTTGAACGCGAAGTTGGCTAGAAAAACAATGAACCCTTGGAGATCAAAACATGAAAATCTAGTAAGTAAAGTTTATATTGAAGTATTCTGATGCTCTTCTCCTTGCTTGTTTTGCAGGAGGAACGTCGAGACCAAGCGGTGACGACTTGAAGTGATGAAGCAAGTACTCCACGAATACATTTCAACTTCGAAGGAAGAAAAGTTGCAAGGAAATGGCTAAGTGTTGAGACTTAGTGATAGAGAAGAAACGTTTTCAAAACTTAAGATGGAGAAAAGATTGGAAGTTCGAGCAAAGTTGAAGTACTACGTCAAGAAGAAGATCAAGAGCAGTGTGAACGCGTTTCAAAGTTGGAATCTTCTAGAAGGATGATGGACATTAATGGCTCATTTATTACCCCACTCCTCTTGGTGGCGGTTTTTAGGGCGAATCTTGTTTAGGGCTGAGGTTGCACAATCTGGGCCATCCAGCCGATTGTAATCTGAGCCGTCCGTTGGACTTGGCCAGCTATATAAAGGGGGAGTCCCCCTTATTTGTACTCAGTAGAATTAGAGAGTAGAAGTTAGACGATTGACATAGAGTAGAGGGACAACTTAGAAATAGTTTAGTATAGATTGATAGTATAGTTGAAGAAGAAGGAAAGTTTTCCTTTGAAAACTTTTGCAAGAAATTGTTGTGTAAAACTTTCATAATAAAAGATCTTTTCATTGATGGTGGAATTCGTCTTTGTTATGGATAGCTAGCGAGGTTTCTTCATCCCTTCTACTTCAAGTAGCGTAGAGTAGCGTAATTTCATTTTTTTATGCAAGTGGATGTTAGCTGTGGAATGTGGTGTTTGATCTAAGCAAGCTTTGCTTATCCATACCACTAGCGGGCTCACTGATGGTGTGTTCGCCTTGTGTGGTCAACTGGAAACGTTATGGGCCTAACTTCTATCACAGTTTGAATGATGGTATGCGTCGTTGTGATGGTATCTTCATGTCAAGTGGTGGTTTGAACATCTTTAGTCATCTCCCCTGAAGATTGCACCGACTCCGTGGAAGCTGTCCGATGCGAGGCAAAGCGAAGTCCGGTTGAAAGTTTGCTGAAGTTGAGCTCCATATCCCACATTTAGAATAGATTTAGACTCTCTAAACCTTACACCATTTCAATTCAGTACTTTCTGATTAGAATAGGAAACCCGAACTTCATAGACAAATCTTTCGAGCATTTGAATTCTTTTTTCCGCTGCCGAACAATTCCGTAAGTCCCCTTGAAATACCAGCAAATCACATCAAGCCAACTGAGTCTATTCGCACTGAAAGAACCTTGGAGTTGAACGCACGAACTTTCTTGCAATCTTAGCGTGCAGAATACTTTGATCAAGAGAGGATAGGGTAGCTGTTGGCGACTTTATTCTGCGTTGGTGTGGTCATGAAAAACACATCAACAAGTCCCTTTGTGTATTACCAGCAAATCACAACGCCCATTGAGCTTATCCACACGTCAAGACCTAACAAAAGAAACCTTGGAATCACCGTATGATCTTCTCGCAATCTTAGCATACGCGGTGGTTTTTCAAGAGAGGATAGAGTGTCTTTGGACATTTTATTCTGTGTGTTCGGTGGATGATAAAACGTACACCAACACAACCCAGTTGTCCAGAAGTTTGCCACGATCGACTAACTGATCCAACTTCTATTGTTTTGCAGGTGTGCTTTGTGGAAGAACAGGTGCTTTGCTTGGATTCCCATGAACGAGATTAGAAATATATTGTCGAAGTTGCCTGATTTCAGCCTTAAGAAGCACTTTATCTTCTCCGTCCTTCATGATATGCTCTTCAAGATTATTTGTAACAATCTTGAAAAGGTTCACATCCGTTTCTCTAGTGCTCCTGCCAAGATTTTCTTTGACGAAGGTGAAATCACCAACCTCAACTTCATCCAGGCTCTTACCCTTTGGTGGCATAGCAACTTCTATGATGATCTTTGCTTCCGGAGTCTTCTCAATGTGCACCTGCTTCTTGCTTCTTGATTTTCTTGTTCAACCTCCCCTGATAAGGATCACCAAACTCGGACAAATCAAGGTGATATGAAGGCTCTCGCCTGTCTTCCCAAAGATTTCTTGAACCAACATGAATGAGCAATATTACCAACTCGAGGAGAGACTGCTGCTGCTGTATCAACTTGTGGTGGATCAACTGTCTCCGATGCTCCTCGAACTGGCGGTTCCGGCTCTGAGTCTATATCAATAGGAGGCGACTGTGGTGAAAATGGCGAACCAGGAGGTGAAAGATGTGGTTCAGCTTGTATAACTGTCTCTACTGGAACTTCAAGTGCCCTTTCTACTTGTTTCTATTTCCGTTTGCCAGTACTTCTCCCTTTTGTGTTTCCGCTGAGTCTAACACCTTCAGGTGGCTTCAAGATAACCTTAAATTGAGGCCTTGACCATGAGGTAGAAAGTAGGGAAGAAAATTGCACCTCTGTGACTAGAACTGTCTTGCGCCTTCTCTTACTCTCCAAGAATTGCTTGCTGGTTTTGATAACTGATTTTGACACATCCTCAATGGAAGTACTCTCTCTGGCGTACTAATCTGGTTGGCGAAGTGGTTGGCGAGCAACTTGATCTTTGACGTATGAACTAAGTAGAACCTCTCCGTCATCATTTGACGGACCCTCAACATCCTCTGATAGGAAATCAGTGATTTGAGCAATAGTAAGTTTGCAGTAGTGACATCGATGGACTTCAAATTCATCCTCGCAATTAGCCCAAAAATCCTCAAGTGCTAGTTTGTGTGCAATACTTCGCTCCAACCGGGCTGCATAATGACCCAAAGGATCATAGGAACGCCTCTCAATATGGCACTTGAGGTTGAATTTCTCAAGCTCGGTCGTCATAAACTTGCAATCAACGGCAGTCCTGCATGTGAAAATACCCCATCTGAAAGGAAAGGTGACTGCTGACTTATGGCGACTGCGAAGAAAAGAGTGAACATGTTGAGCTTGTCTAAGAAACTCCATGAAAAGGACCTTGTTAGACGGGTACCTTGGTAGCGTCAAAGGCTCTTCGATGTAACCATACACTCAGATATATGTGAAAGTGGGGAATTGAATGAACCAATCCACCCAACTCTCCATCGCTGATTTTGCCTCTGGTGAAATCCTGATGTGCATTTCATTGTCGAGATCTCTAACTGTCTTCATGAAAATGTGATCATTCACTGCCCTGAAATCCTGTTTAGCTTTAGAGAACTCCAATTGAGAGTAATATTCGTGAATGTGCTGAACACCAAGAGTCCCGTTGGTTTTCAAGTGTCTAAAACCGCCTTGAGATGCAATCAAGTAGACCAAGTAAGACACCATGTGAAACTCATGGATTTTGAAGAAATCAATAATCTGCTGGTGAAGGCACTCGTTGATCAACATGGCCCAGTCAAAGTGTTTTGTACTGTTGAGGGTCCTAGAAATGACATAGAACATCCATGGTCGGAAAATATTAGCCTCCTCCTGACCTGTAACCCGATTGCGTAGAGTTATCAAAATAGCAACTTCATCCTTGAATTTGCCGCGACCAACCTTCTTAGGCATGTTAGTCTTCTGTATTTTCAACCATCTCTGAGCAACTTTCCTCTGTGATCTCTCTTGGTCTTCATACCATATCTTATCACAAGCCTCAATGACTACAGTGAAATTGTTTGAACGAGGAGGAATAACAAAGCTCTTTTCCACGTCCCTTGACTTAAGGTTGTAGATGATCCTCCCATCAGTTGATCTGATTTGTCGTGTAGACGAGTCGTAGTGCTTGATGCAAGCAAGAACAAACTCGAGATCGAAAGCTGTGATAGGAATAGACCTTGCTGCCAGCAACCCAGAATGTTCAAGATTCTTCAATGTATTGCTGCTAACGCCTTCCAACGTGTTCAGATTGACCACTGGATAGACACGACCCAAGTCTGTGTCCAAGGTTTTCAAAAAGTCGTGCATTATGACCGATTTGGTCTTATAATCTATGGGGTTGAATTGCATTTTGAAAATCTGGATTTTTTATTGTAAAGTCGGGTATGTTCGAACAACTTTCAGAAAAGGCTAAAGAAAGCTCTGGATGAGGCTAAAAATAGCTAGTTACGGGAAAATTTTTCTGGAACGTGGGTTTTGTAGAGAATTGAATTCTAAGCAAAACCAGATCGACAAAAAGTCGAAAAAGTGAGTTTTAGCAAGGCATGCAAATGCTTTTCAGTCGAGAAAAAGCAGGGGTTTTGGAGCTTTCCGGGGCAATTTTCCCGAGAAAATTTGGAACATGGGTTTTGTAGGCAATGGAATTCTAAGGCAACCCAGATGATTCGATTTTGGAAAATATGTGTTTTTGAGCCACATGCAAAGGAATTCTCGGAAAAAAGCACAGTGCTTTTAGAATAAAAGCAGTAGGGCAATTTTCTCAAAAAAAATCTAAGACATGGGTTTGGTGTTGTCGCTGAAATATGTGAACCCAAATGATTAGATTCGAAAAATTCTGCCGTTTTCTTTGACATGCGAAGAATACCTAAGACCAGAATAGAAGAAATTAGACAGAAGATAGAAGTTTGTTTATTTTGCCTCAAAAAGTTGCCTATACTTGAATTGGATTCGATGAAGTTTGCATGCACTGAAAAATTGAACTCGGGAAAATTAATCTTCTGAACAATCTGGACCTGGCACTGAAAAATTGAACTCAAAGCACCTTCGAATCTTCAAGTGCTCAAGAAAATCGCCTTTGCTTGAACCTGTTATGAGAATAATGGCGATTATAATGACTTAAATAAATAAATTTAAGTCTAAAATTGTCCCATTTGCTTGCAAATCAAGCCCCACCCTCATTGGACCCCCAAAATGGACGACTTTTATCTGATTGGATCTCCAAATAGTTAATTGAATGAAAAAATAACCCTAAAAAGGGCGCCAACTTTGATACTCTTAGTTAACTCTGCATGCAAAACAAATTGCCCCTTTTGCAAGCAAAAATAAATTGAATTAAATAATATTTAAGTTCAGTTGAAGTCGAATCACTTAAACATTAAATAATATTTAAATTCATTTGAAAAAATCCACCATTATAGGGTGCTTAGTCATCTTCAATTCAAAAGTCAAACCTTTGACTCTAGGTGTCACTTCCAGACTTAACCAATTTTATGAAAATTTGGATTTGCAAACCTTGCCGGAGCCCAGGTTCAACCATTGATTCTGATTGACTGACATGCCCAATTGATTGGCTGATAGTTGCGTTGAAGAGCAGGATCAAAACTAACAAAACACTCCTTGGGACTGCAATCCATAATTTTGAGGTCTGGGGCTTCAAAAATCAAGGCGCCTTTGGTCAAAAGTTGCCCTTTTGCCTCCAAACTTGGTCAAATTTTCATCATTTTCCATCACTTCAAAGGTGATTTTGACCTCCTTACATCTCGCGTTTGGAAAAACTTTAGAACTGAAAGATAGGTTCATCGCGAAGTTGGCTCTGTTCTACACAAGAGCTCTTAAAGAACACTTTTCCAAATTCCATCATCTGATGGGTCAAAATCAATGGCGCCCCTGGCCTCCAGGGGCGCTTTTTTTCCCAGACTTAGCCATTTTACAAACTGGTTAAAAATCCACTTAAACCCTAGCTGCAGGCTGCTAACTCGTCTTCTGACCTGACTGAGATATGTAACGGAAAGATGGACGTAACACGGACAGGATAAATGCTTGAGTTCACCAAAAAAATGGCATTCAAGGCTCCAAAACCTTGGGCGCCCCTGGCCTCTAGGGGTGCTTTTGCTTTTTCCTTTACATTTTGAGCATGATTGAACCTCATGTTTGACCTTTGATTCCGGCAATTCAGCAACTCAAATTCACCCGCTGACGGATGTGTTGCGAAGCCTGATCAAATCTAAGACAATCATTCTAGGTATCATTTAGTCGGAATCCTTCATCTGATCCCTCAAAAAGATGAGCGCCCCTGGCTAAGAGGTGTGCTTTTCACTCCAGTGTAGAGTCATTTTTCAATCTCCCTCGTTTCTCGTTCAATCTCCCGTATCAGGTGCTACACAGATCTTTTAGGCTGGTTGGATAGCTCATCGCGCAACTGACAGTATTCCTGACAAGTCTTCTTGGAAGTGACAAACTTGAAACTGAAATCTGGGCCTTTGAAAACTAGGGCGCCCCTGGCCTCAAGGGGCTCTGGTGCTCCAGAGTAAGAATTTTTTTGATGATTTTCATTCCGGCGAAAAATCTCCTCTGAGACGAAGCATTATTTTGCACTTATCTTGCCAGAGATTCTTCATTTGAGCGTTTTAAGCTTAGATTTCGACACTTGGTCTCTAGCCATCTGCCATTGACGACCTCAAAACTCCTAACTTTCCATCTGAAAAAAGCAAAAACTACCCACCAGACTTAAATTGAGTTTTAACTGAATCTGACTTCACCATTGTGATCGTGAAGCAAAATAAGCCAATCAAAACAATTTTCAGTCAATTCTGACAAGTTTCAATTTTTAGGGTTTCACAACCTGAAACAAGGGTGCTTGAAACCCTAATTTTCATTTTTTTTTCAAATTTTACCAGTATCCTCCTGACATCAAATTGACACAAAGTCCATACTTGATTTGCCCAAAAACTATGTTTTGACATCATTTTAACAAGGTTTAGAACTTTAGACTCTTTTAAGCAAAATGCCTTAATGAAGTAAAAAATTTGGTTTGGGTACAACAGAGTTCAAGTTTTGATTTGTTCTATGATGTTTCTAAGACTATTGCGTTTCTTGATCATTCTAGTGGAGTAAATATAAGTGATGATATTGTTGAGCTTACTAATGCATAATTAGATGTAGAGCATGCTGAAGGTGAGGACATCGGAGCTTCCAAACCAGCTTGTAGTGACAATCTCTTAACACACTTCCAAAATAGACCTATGGAGAGAAGTGTTAATGATGACTTTAATATTTGGTGATTTGGACAGTAATTTAATCATGGAAATAATCGCTCATGAAGGGAAAAACAAACATATTTTATTTGAACAAAGCTACCATCCTATAAGACCTTGGAATCCGGGTGTGTTAGCACCTAATCATGATGACGAATTGGTGTTGGATAAATTTCTTTTTGATGCTGTTTTAACTTGATCACAGGAGCTATGCATGGAGGATGGCAAGGAGGAAGCTGAATTTGAGACGCTTAATCTGGAAAACAAATCTGAATTAGTATTGCATGATGCTGTTTTTGAGCAAAGGCCTAATGACTTTGTTGGTTTAGACCCTTAGCTTACTGTTAGGAATGGTAAAGGAGAGGCACATAAGACTTGGGACAACTATGGTGCTACTGATGAAAGGTATGAAGAGAGTTCTGATTTATATATGCATCATAACAGCAGTTGTCTAAACTTACATGGCTTTGATATTTATGAGGGAAGTTGGAAGAATAAACTCTTAGTGTCAACTGAAACTGAAGTGCAAACTTTATCTAAATTTGATGGCATTAAGAGTCTAATGGAGAGTTACATTTTAAAAACAAAAAGAAATCAGTTTGAACAAGTTGTGTCCCTT
Source organism: Sequoia sempervirens (assembly GCA_007258455.2). Lineage (NCBI taxonomy): Eukaryota > Viridiplantae > Streptophyta > Pinopsida > Cupressales > Cupressaceae > Sequoia > Sequoia sempervirens. The sequence goes on from VDFB02105785.1 coordinate 199,258,346, forward strand.
ACTGATTTACAAATGACTAAGAACACAGTGGAGGAGATTAAATCAGCTTACTTGCACATGATCCATGACAAAGATATGGTAATCAAGTTTGCAGAAGAGACTTTGGATGCGTACTAGGAAAAGGAGAAATAGGTTGATAGGCTTTAACTTGACCTTATCCTAGCTCACTACTCACTCTACCAAACTAGAACTTAGACAACTGTTGCAGCCATGAACAAGGGACAAATGCTAGAGGCAAGGGACATGGAGACCAAACAACTAGTGGAAGATATGGGTGAGCTCCAAAAAGATTTTTTGGAATGAATTTGCTCACCAATTTATGAAGAAGACTTCAACAAGAATGTATTACTATATGATGATTGTAGCACACTACTTGTTGAAGTGGGCACATATCACAAGGAAGTGTCAAGCCTTGTGGTTGGTTACCCTCCTGGGAGACCACTAGATATGAAATGTGCAAAGGAGACAAATGAAGATTGCATAGGGAGTGTTATGACACTAGGAGATGCAGTATTTTCATGGGATGTATTGATTTATGGAGACTTTAACGTTTCGGATTTTGAAAAGTTTCCAAACAATGTTCTAGAGCTTGCTGGAAATTTCAGAACAGCAGCATGGAAAGGTGGTTTAAAGCTTTTTACTTACGTAGTTTTGGAGAAAAAAGGATTTAAACATGACATCTACATGTTTGACAATCCATCATTTGGATTGAGTGATGTTATATATTATGCTAATCTTTCTTTGGGGATTGTTTTGATGACAACAATTGCTCCTCGCATTTCAAGTGTTGGTGCTTTCATGGATGGGCTACAAGGGATTACCAAAGAAGTCACAAATTTCCATGATGTGCATGTTGATTTGGACGACACTTGGAGTTATGTTGTGCACCTTTCGAGGCATGTTGGAGATCATTCTTGGTTGGGTACCCATGCTTGGGATCCTCAACAAGGATTGACTCAGCAAGGATTGATGAAGTTAATTGGGAATGGAAGGGAGAACATTTGGAGGTACAAGGATGAAAATTTTAGAATTAATGATTGTTGTACCCAAAATAAATTTTTGACATTTTGCTTAAATTGAGTTAAAACATATAAAATTGTTGTCAAAAGTACGTTTTAGGTCAAACAAAACATAAGGCTTTTATGGGTTTGTGTCAAGGAAGATGCTTGCAAATTTCTGAAAATTTGAAAATTAGGGTTTCAAACCCTGTTTTTAGGAAAACCCCTAAAAATAGGACCTTTCCGGAATTAATTTTTTGATAGGATGAATTGACTTCACGATCACACTGGTCAAGTCAAAATCACCAAAAAAATTGTTTTACTTTGGTGGGGTCTATTTTCATTTTTTAGGAAGAAAGCTGAGACCTCCGTAGCCATTAATGGCAGAATGGCTAGTACTAGGTGGTGAAATCTAAGCCTTGAAAGCTTCAACAAAGAAACCATGGCGAAAATGCTCGAAAAGATGCTCTGCGACAGAGGAGATTTTCAAAAGTGAAAAATACTGAAAATTGACTAAGTTTGGAGAATGCACGCCTTGCTACCAAGAGGAGGCTGTCCAGTCAAATGCCTTAGTCATTTTTCCAACACCCGTACACGCAACACAGTGAAGGTGATTGCCAAGATACATGTGTATGCGTCATCAACGACAATGCTCAAAACAGTCACGATGCACGGTGAATGTCAAGCGTGAAGAGATGAAGTTTTTCAAAGGAAATGATGGAATTGTGGCTAAAAGCGCCCTTGCTGGCCAAGGGCGCCCTTGAATCCAGAGGGTCCAAAATAGTCATCAACCTTCACCAATGCAGTCATCTTCTTCATGTTTCTGGTGGCTTTCCGGCGCATCGTCAAGCACGGTCACCTGATTCACCAATCACTAGAAAACGTAAGCGAGGTCGGGAGATGCTGCAATGCAAGTGCTATCAAAATGACAGTCAAACATGAGAAAAAGAGCCCTTGCTGACCAGAGGCGCCCTTGAATTAGATGGTCCAGATGTCAGTTGTTAAGCCAGCCTGTCTTCAGGTGATCTCTCTGGCATCAGCCCAGCTTTGCAACGAACCTGTTCTCCAGTTTACGAGATGCATCAAATGACAGCAGCTGTTGATCATTTGAGCACGTAAAACAGAGGATAAACTGATGGACATCAAGGCAAAAGAGCTCTTGCTGAGAAAAGGCATTTGCTCAACATCTTTTCAGCTCCACGATCAATCCAGTTGCATGTTCACAGGACCTGTCAAGCATTCGCAAACGAAGATCAAGCAGAAAACACCAAAGGTGGAAGCTGAATGTTGAATATGAAGAAATTGGTTAAGTGTTAAGGAAAAGTGCCCCTGCTGGGAAAAGGCGTCCATCTCTTTGGGCAGTTAGATGCTGTTTGCAAGCTTGGTGACCTCCAGCATGACCTTCTCCATTTTGATCAATCTCAACAACGACACTGTTAGCAAAGACAATAGACAAATCAGACACTTGACGACAAAGATCAAACTGGGACCATTCTTGAAGGTTTGCAACATGAAAATCATGAGTAAAAAAGCCAAAAGCACCCCTGCAGGCCAGGGGCACCCATGCTTTTGAAGGACTTAAACTAACTTTCAGGATCTGTGAAACCAATCATCTTTTCTAGGACTAAGCTGGTTATCCATCCCACGTTTTAGCGAGATCATCAGACTCATCAGTCAGCAGTGATCTCAGATCAAAGCACAGAGGGTCAAAATGGTAAAATTGAAGAACAGTCAAGAAATTGACTAAGTCTGAGGCCAAAAGCGCCCCTGCTGAGAAAAGGCGCCCTTGAATTGAAGACATCAGATTCAGTCTTTGAGCTTTGCAGCTCCTAGGCACACTTAATCAGGGTTGTTCCATCTCAACAATGGATCTATCAACATCTTAGGAGTAGCTGAGCAACCAGGAACGAGGATCGAACAGAGGCACTTCACCATAGAAAAATAATAAAAAAATATTGAACTCTTCAAAGGGACGCCTAAAGTCAAAGTAAGGCTCAGTTGACTAAAGTTAAGATATTTTGAAGCCTTTCTATGTCTAAAACGTCCCTTAATGGGTGGAAATCAGTGTTGTGAACTCTAGATCAGGCAGAAAGACTCCTCCATCATGAGTTGGCGTCCAAACTTGATTGCTTCAACATCAATCACTATGTATCAAGCTTGGACATCATTATTCATCATTTGTCTTTGCAGGTTGGAGCTCAAGAACATCCATTTTCTCTCCAAGATGTCTTTTCAAGATTTGACAGAGGGGTTTTCATCGTTTTTCATATTTTTGAAGATCAGTTGCATAGAGGGACAATTTATCAGAGGTTGCATCAAAAGGCATAATTTTTTTAGAGGGACAGTTGATAACTTCCAATCTTCTTCTTGTCTTTTTCCTCTTTTCTTGTCTTAGATCTTCTTGCATGTCCAAGAAAACAACAGATAGTCACAGATTTGACCAATTGGGTATGATCAACACAACTTTTCCAACAAAACCCACTTGTTGAATTTTCCAGAAATAGTAAACTTGCTGCCCCTATTTTTAGGGATTTTTCCGAGAAAGTCACAGATTTGAAAATCAAACGAACTGGGTTTGTTCAGCATTGAAGCACGAACAATACCCATGTGTCATATTTTTTCCGGAAAAATACTTCTTGGCGGGTGGCTATTTTTAGGGGTTTTCAGAAGTTGTCTGAACATATCCGTGTTTACAGTCAACAGTCAAGTTTTTTAGAATATAGTACTCTCAAGATGAAATCAAGACCAAAATGGTCATACTTCACGACTTTCTGAAAACACTTGACACGGACATGCATCGAGTGAAGTTTTTAGTCAAGTTGGATGCCTTGGAAGACGTAAATGACATCACCGTTCAATTGATAGCCAAATGTGGAAGGTAGTTATTCCAAACACAGAGCCGCCACCGGTTACTACCACACTACCTTCCACATTCCATGTCAACAAGGCTGGATGACGCAACTACCAAGTGTATAGAATATCAGCAACAACTTGCGAATGGTGAAGAGATGCTGAAACGCCACGTCATCATCATAAGGAGCATTAATCACCTAGAGGCAGAAGAAGTCAACAACTGGATAGAAGAATTGTTGACTGGAGGTGGTGAGGTGTAAAGCACCCACCTAGCACGTCCTATCCTTCAAAATAGCATTAATGGCGATAGAAGTTAACTTGATGCCTCATTCCAAGTTAACTCCATGTCCCACTGATCATGCATGTCAGATCCCACCAATTATGGATGTCTATCTCAGATCTCCACTAATTGTGGATCTCTATTTTGGAGGCACATTTTGTAATTTAAGTTCACTTTTAGTTTAGTTTCAGTCAATTGAAGTAGACTTCCAGTTGACTATTTGTTTAGTTTCAGTTAACTGAAATAGATTTCGAGTTAATTGCTTGCTCACCTACTTTTAGACATAGGAATAAATCTTGCTGATTGATTGGCAAGAACTGATTGTTAACTCAAGGAGACTTTAGGGTTGCCTACTCCTTTGAGTTCTATAAATAAGAACCTTTGCTCCTTATTTTGAGAACCTTTATTTACTATGCAAAATTGCTGCACCATTGTTGCCAACAAGTTTGAAAGTGCATATTTGTTCACTCTTGGATGAAAGTTAATTGGTTTGATCAGCAATTGTGTATGATTTTGTACCTTTTCATGTCCCAATTCTTTGTCATTCGTTGAGAAAACTTGAAGAAGGAAATCAAAAGGCACATGCAGTTTGATCTAAAGATTTGAGTTCTTTCAATGTCTTGTTCTTATAACTTATTGTTTCAATCTCCTCCTTGGCTAGGGGTTCCTTCTCCTTGGATATTTTGATGTTAATAGTTATCATTTGATGTTGTGTAATGAGTTGTCTTTCAGCCTACACTTTGGACAGGTGTCGTCACCTCCTCGGGAATCCTGTTAGCCAAATCATCGTAATTTGTTGTTTCTAGTGAGTTGTTTCCCAGCCTATACCTCGGGTAGGGATTCCTCCTCCTTGGCAAGTCTAAGATCCATCTTACCATATAGAGTGATTGCTTGCATAAAGCCTTATTCCAGCATAGATCTAAGAGTTCAGAGACTCAAACTCATTCTGGTGAGACGGTCGGCCCAAGTAATCCAACCATCCATTCTCACTCCTATGCCCTCATGCTCTGTTTATCTTGAGGAGATAGGATAGATTAAAAGCTAGTTTAGTTGTAGTTAAGATCTGCAGAAACTAGAGAAAACCTTAGCTGCAATGCATTGTGTTTATGCACCCTTGTGTCCTGCCGCTGAGTAAGAAAGATAGGAACATTAGTTTACTGTACTTTTTATGCAAAACATCAGCAAAGAGGGATCTTCCTCTCTATAATTCAAAGAGCAGTTACTAAAACACTTGCAATAGCTGTTCGTTTCCAATAAGCACTCTAGAGGTGCGAATTGAAACGCCAACAATGATGTTGTTCCTTTCTTTACCAGCCATTTGGTGATTCCATTTGCTTGTCTACAAATAGATTGGAGAGAGATTTTAAGGATTGGAGCAATGAACGAATGGTTACTCTTGGGAGTGTTATTTGGCAAAGAATGGATCAAAATTTCAATGTTGAGCTTGTTTTTGGGTTGCAGGTCAGTCACTTCACTTTTTGGTTTGCTCTCATTCAAGGGAGTTGGCACTTTCTTCTTTGTCAAGGAAGTAATAGATTTCAGTTGGAGATTGCTTGGAGGTGTTTCCCAACCACTTTTGAGTTATTTTGGTGCAACACAATGTTTTTCACACATGCTTGTACTTGGGAAATTCATTGGTGCTATTGTTGTTCTTTGTGTAGAGCACTAAAATGAAATTGTACTCCACTGATTTCAGTTTTGAACAATAGACATTATTGTTTAATTCAAACCTTCCTAACTCAAGGAGTTCATCTTATGAAGGTTTGTGATGTAAACTTTGATAGTTTACTCTCAGTGTGGGTTCAAGATAGCAAACTTCTTCACGCTTTGGTTCATCATTTAGTGACCTTTGGAGTTCGAATAGTAAGCATTTTTTCTAGTCTTCATGGTTGTATCATATTAGTATAGAGGAGACATGTTAGATCCATATGGTGTTATGTTGGTGAGTTTTTTGAACTCTTGCAAAGGATCGCTTTCCTTTTTGCGAGAAGATCAAAGGAGTTTGCATCTGCAGTTATGACTTGGCATGACACCTTGAGAGGTATTGTTAGTGTAACAACTAACACCTCTGGAGTGCAAGTTGGTACGGACGGCTATGCACACTGCGTAATGAGTGCTCTTCAAATTAGGAGGGGAAGCTCCCTCATATGCTCAAAAATGCATGAAAGGAAAAGTAATCTAACTCCTATCTTTTTGTTCTTAGTTGGAAGAGGCACAAGGTTAAGAAAACCAAGAATGTTGCAGCTAAGGATTTTCTGGTTTCGCAGATCATTAAATACAACTAAACTAATTACTTTAAATCTATCCAGTTTCCTCAAGAAAATAGAGCATGAGGAAATGGAGTAGTAATGTTCTTATACGATAAACTTCAGATACAGTTTCACAACGTGAAGGCAAGGTGGGCACAACTATTTGCTCGGCTGGGAAGAAGTTTATTGGAAACGACAAATATACGATAAACCGGGTACAACTTTACAACATGAAGGCAAGGTGGGCACAACTATTTGCTTGGCTGAATAGGTTTATTAACACATACATCAAACGATAAGCTTTAGGTACAGATTCTCAACTTGAAGGCAAGGTGGGCACAACTATTTGCTCAATCTGAATAGGCTTATTAGAAACGCAACTCAAGGATAGCCAACTAGGACAGTAAATTGTAGAGACGAAACACGCATACAATTTACTATCGAACTAGCCACTATATCTAAATAAGATAAGCATTCACCATAATAATTGCATGAAACCCGAGTGGCATAACAATTCATTATCATAATAAATACTCGCGAACAAAAACATAATAAGCAATATTACAGGCAAGGTGGGCACGGCATATATTACTCTCTCGTGCAAAAGTTATTTACAAATGAGCTAAAAGCTCTTATTTATAGACATCGAAAGGTGTAGAGAACCCTAAAATCACCTTGAGTCAACTACGGTCTTGCAATGCATGCAAGATTTTATTACTAAACCCTAATAAAGCAAACTATACAGTTAACTGGAAAGCTACCATCAGTTAACCGATACATCTAATCTAAATGGACAATGTGCAAGCATGCATGCCCTTATTGAAAGCAAGTTAACTGGTACACTACCATCAGGTAACTGAAAATCCTAAACCTAACTCCTGCGAAGATATTTTCAAGGAAGAGATATGCATGTATGAAATCAGCAAGAGAACTCAAGACTGAAAGTTGAGTTAACTATTGCTCTTGACTCTATCCTCGAAACTAACTGCAGGTCCCAACTGGCAGATCATTCCAAATCATCATGGTCTAACATCTCGTCTAGGAACTGATTGATTGCCTTATCCTCTGGGCCTTTAACGCTGTCCACGATGATAATCTGTCTGCTCAACTCCTTGTCACCATCTCTGATTGCTCGCATGCATTCTCTGACCTCTTCAGTTGCCTTTTTGAAACTAGTTGTCATCACTGAGATGTGATCCAACTTAGACGCTACAAGATCTCCATCAGGATATCATGAACAAGCTTCTGGAACTCAATTTGCACAGCCTCGAGATCAGCGTAGGTACCATCTTCACGAAGATAATGGCACAGGATCTGAGTGACTTTGGCGGCTCCGTAAATGGAGTAATGACCTCTGCTCCTTTTGCAGCTTAACGAAACTCCACCGCGAACACTCTAGTTGCGAGAAATACACACGAACTTGCTGCACACGCATAATTCCAACGGTGTCCAATCCTCTAAACTGGCCTTTGAAGACAATCAGCTATATGAGGCGAACCTTGAGTGACTACATCTGTCAACCCTCCGGATACGCTTGATGCAAATCGGTGTCAGCTTTTCTGATGAAATTATGAATTAAGACCGATTTGGTCTTGAATTAAGTCTGGTTGAACTGCATTCTGAAAAACTTGCCTGTTGACTGTGAATACGACTATATTCTGACAACTTTCTGAAAAGGTTGAAAAAGCTCTAGACAAGGCTAAAAATAGCTCGCTGCAAGAAATTTTTTTGGAATTTTTCTGAAACGTGGGTTTTGTGTAGAATTAAATTTTAAGCAAACACAGATCAATAAAAATTCGAAAAAGTGAGTTTTAGCTAGGCATGCAGAGACTTTTTAGTCGAGAAAAGTAGGGATTCTAGAGCTCACTCGGGGCAATCTTTCTCGAGAAAATCTGGAACATGGGTTTTATGCAGAATGGAAATCTAAGGCAACCTAGATAGCTCGATTTTTGAAAAGATGTGTTTTTGACCCACATGCAAAGAAATTCTCGGAAAAAAGCACGGAGCTTTAGAATAAAAGCTACGAGGCAATCTTCTCGGAAAAAATCTAAGACATGGGTTTTGATGCTGATGCTGAAGTAAGTGAACCTAGATAATCAAACTCTAAAAATTTTGCCATTTTCTTTGACATGCGAAAAATACCTAAGATGAGAATAGAGGAAATTAGACAAAAGATAGAAGTTTGTCTTTGTTTATTCAGCTTCTATAGAAAATCGCCTATGCTCAACTGAAATTTGATGAAACCTGCATGCAAATGAAAAATGAACTTTGGAATATTCTTCCTCTGAACAAACCGAATCCGTTGCTACGAAGAACATTGAAATATGACACCTGTAGCACCTTCAAATCTTTGTTTGCCCAAGAAAAATGTGTTTCTCTTTGCTTGGGATGAAGAATAAAGGATGCCCAAGTCTGAATAAATAAGCTTTCTCATCAAAGGCGTGGTAAATGCACGCAAAATCTAAAAATGGCGCTTAGTTTATGATTGGACCTCAAAAATCCATGCCTAGCCTGTGATTGGCTCTCAAAACAGTTAACTGCATGCACTAAATAAAGCGCCACCTCATAAAATCATCATGATTGGACCATAAAATATTCGACTTAATCCTGATTGGGCTTTGAAAAGTTAACTGAATGTTGAATAATTCCTAAAAAGGTGCCACCCTTCATGGAACTGAAACATGCAATTCAGTTAACTGACATGCATGCAAAAAACCACCAATTTTAGCAATTAAAATAATCCCTTTTGAAAATTGAATTTTAAATATTAAAATAATATTAAAATCCCACCATTCATGGGTGCCACTTCATCTTGAGTTCAAAAAGTCAACCTTTGACTTTTGGCGTCTCTTTTTAGACTTAGCCATTTTTCATGAAGACTGGAATTTGAACCTCTCCGGAGCCTTTGTTCAATCCTTGACACTGATTGATTGACCTCACCGATTGACTAGCTAATAGTTGCATTGCAGAGCAGGACAAAAAATGATCAAAACACTCCTTGAGACTGTGGACCACCAAACTAAGATCTGAGGGCTCAAAAATCCAAGCGCCCTTTGCAAAAGCTGCGCTTTTTCTCAGACTTAGCCAAATTTCTTCCATTTTCATTCCGTACGAAGGGAAAACTGAATCTTCCATAACTTCTGTTTGACAAAGTTTCAGTACTAGATAACTAGCTCACTGCGGAATTGACTTCATTCCACACAACAACCTCAAGAGAGCACTTCCTCAAATTTCAACATCTGAGGGTTGAAAAACAAGGGCGCCTTTTTGAAAAGGTGCTCATTTTACTCCAGAGATAACCATTTTCTCAACTGGCTAAAATATCACTAAACCTCCGGCTGCAGGCTGCCAAGTCAACTTCGGATCTGACGGAGACAGGCAACGGAGAGATGAATGTAACATGGTCAGGATGAACACCTGAGATCACCAAAAAGAAGGCATTAAAGGCTCCAAAAGCTCAAGCGCCTTTTTGAAAATGCGCTCTTTTGCTTTTTCCTTGATATTTTGACCAAGATTTAACCTCGCGTTTGACCTCTGACTCAGGCAATTTAGTAACTCAGATTCACCCGCTAACGGATGCATTGCGAAGCCTAAGCAAATGTGAGACAAACATCCTAGGTGTCATTTGATCAAAAACCTTCATTTGACCCCTCAAAAAGACGGGCGCCTTTCTCAAAAGCTGCGCTTTTCCCTTCAGTGGTAGTCATTTTTCACCTTCCTCATTTCTCGTTGAATTCCTCATAACTGGTGCTGAATATATCTTTAGTCAATTTTAGGCAGATTTCACCTTCCTTCTTCATTCAACATGCATACCCTTCAACATTTGATATTCTGTTCGATGCTTGATCATTGAATCTGACGCCTGGCAGCTGACTGACCTCCATTGATGACTTCGGAGCTCCTGATATGCTTCTGAAAAGCAGAATAGACCCACTAGGGCAAAACTGACCTTTTTGAAATTTTGACTGCACCAGGCTGATATGGAAGTATTTTGAGCCAATCAAAATCAGTTTGGACCCTGGCGGACAAACTTTCTATTTTTAGAAATTTTCTATATTTAGAAAATTTTGCCAGTATCCGTTTCAAAAGAAACCCAAAAAAAACCAGAAAAAGTTTACTATTTTTAGAAAATTTCTAAAAATAGCAGTTTTCCTAAAAAGTAGGGATGAAAAACTGAGATCTGGGTTTTGTAGATTAAGTTGCTCTGAGCAGACCCAGATCTTCAGATTTTGAGAATTTCAAGATTTTACCCCTCATGCAAGACATGCACACCTAGATTTTGACCTTTTTGACTGATTTAGCAAGACTTTTACTCATTTCTTCAAAATGTCTAAGTGTAACAAAAATTTTAAATTTGGGGTACAACAAAAAGCATACCTCGTTTTCATTCATTGCACATTATTCGAAGGTAGCTGCACCTTGTAAAACAAGCAGAGAGCACTTGCACATACCATTGCAAGTGACTCAATTGCTAGTTCGTTTGTCACTAGTGTGGGCGAGGGAGTATAAATCAAAGTGATAAATCTGTTAACCAACACTAGGTAAAGCAAATAGGTTTGAGTTGTGTTGTACCCCAAAATTAAATTTTTTGTTACACTTAGACATTTTGAAGAAATGAGTAAAAGTCTTGTTAAATTTGTCAAAAAGGTCAAAATTTGGGTGTGCGTGTCTTGCATGAGGGGTAAAAACGTGAAATTTTCAAAATCTGACAATTTGGGTCTACTCAGAGCGACCTAATCTACAAAACCCAAATCTCAATTTTTCACCCCTACTTTTTAGGAAAACTGCTATTTTTAGAAATTTCCTAAAAATAGTAACTTTTTCTGGGTTTCTTTTGAAACGGATACTGGCAAAACTTTCTAAATATAGAAAGTTTCTAAAAATAGAAAGTTGGTCCGTTAGGGTTTAAACTAATTTTGATTGGCTCAAAATACTTCCATATCAGGCTAGTGCAGTCAGAATCTCAAAATAATCAGTTTTTCCCTAGTGGGTCTATTTTGCTTTTTCAGAAGCATATTAGGAGCTCCGAGGTCATCAATGGAGGTCAGTCAGCTGCCGGACATCAAATTCGACACTCAAGCATTGAGCAGAAGTGGAGTTGGTGAGCCAGCATGAAGAACAAAGAAAGAAGGTGAAAACTGTGAAAAATATTCTAACACTGCTTGTCATGGCTGCCCCAGGAGAGAATAGGCGCCCAACTTTTTAGGGCATTAAATGTTGAAATTAGGGTTTAAGCCTCCAAACAAAGTTGCTCAGTTTTCTTCCAGCTCCACAACAAATCCAACGGTGCAGTCATCGGATCATCCAGTTGTCCGGGATTTGAGATCAAACAAGGAGGATCCAAACAGAAGTCAGAATGAAAAACATGAAAATCACCAAAATTTGACCAAGTCTGGGAACTTTGGGCGCCCCAGGTGCCCAGGGGTGCCCAACTTTTTAAGGGTCCTAATCCAGTAGTTAGGGTTTGCTAAAGTGCTCAATCTCTTCGGAATTCAAACAGCTTCGCAATGGGTTTCTTCTTCAGAGTATCCGACTTGTCATCTTCCGACAAATCCAGATTCGAGCTGAAGGTATAAGATAAAGATTCAAAGTTTGAAGATGAAATCAAATGAAAATATTCTAAGTCTAGAGCAAATGGGCGCTCCAAAAGCAAATAGGCGCCCAAGCTTTTCGAGTATTAAATCTAACTTTTTGGTGAAGTGACTCCCAAAGAACCCCCTCCAAAATCTTCTCAGCTTTGCGACAAGCCCAACCATCAGCCAATCTAAGCTTCGGGTCACTAGATTTGATGAGATCATCTGTAGAAGAGAGCTGATGAAGAAATGTTAAAAATGGCTAAGTCTGGTGAGGTTGGGCGCCCCTGGAGAGAAAGGGCGCCCAAGGTTTTGAGCTCTAAAATGATGGAATTCACCTATGCAGCCTCCAAGATCACTTCGTCAGATTCAGCCAAGCTATCCAGTGAACCTGTCAGCCAGTCAATCAGATTCACGTAGCTCCCGGAATCAGAATCTCATCAGAAGATCAAAGGGAAAAGGAAGAACTTGAAAATCATAAAAATGGCTAACTCTGGATAAAATGGGCGCCCTTGGAGAGAATAGGCTCCCATGAATTTGAAGGTCAAAACGAAGTTTTTCGCCAGAGACGCTTCCAAAACGGTCTTTCCAGATTTAGTCAAGCTTTGCAATGAATCATTCAACTCGTCCGCCGGATCAACTGAACACCCAAAAATCATGATCAAACTAGGGGTCAAAATGGAAGGAAAGTTGAAAAACTCAGAAAAATGGTTAAGTCTGAATGAAGTAGGCGCCTCTAGCCAAGAAGGGCGCCCAACTTTCAATGCCTTAGTGAAATTTTCGAAATTTTCAAAAATTTCAAAATTGTGAGAGGAAGAGAATGTCCAAGTTCATTGAACAGGCCAATTTTAGGGTTTTGAAGATAAAAGAAAAAGAAAGCAAACCTAATTCAAACCCTAAGCCTATTTAACACCTCTCTTTCATGTAATTTTCATTATTTTTGCAGGTGGCATTCCTAGGAGAAAGTTGGAGCAGCAAGTTTGAAGTGATATTTCATGATTCAAGAACTCAAGTTTGCTGATTCTTCATTAAATTTTTTAGACCAGCAGCATAAGGCTTTGATTTTTCATGCTTTTTCATCTAGAAGATCAAATTTTTCAAGAAGAAGGCCAAGATTTTCAAATTTTCAGCCATCTAGGTCTTATCATCTCATTCTTCTGAAGAAATTTTCAAGAAATTCATCAAGTTACAGCAGCTGTTTTTTATTTGCATGTCAGTGAAATCCTCAGTGCATTCAATTTTTGATCATCTGGGTCCTCTCAAATCAGTCTTCTAAAGAAAACCCATATCACAGCTTTTTTCAAGCAAATTTCAAATTTTAGGGTTGGCTGCTTTTTCGATCAGCCATCAGTGTTTTTCAAATCTGATCAACTGGGTCCATTTCTAATTGTATTCTGAACAAAACCCAGGTGCCAACTTTTTTCGTGAAAAATTGAAGAAATTAGGGTTTGCTGTTTTTTCAGTTTAGAATCAAAATTTTCAAAAAATTTGTCCGTTGGACGAAGAAAAATCAACATTCTAAAAATAGTAAATTGTTCAAAACTTGTCTAAACATAGGCGAGTTTACAGTCATTCTTCAAGGTTTTCGAAATGGAGTATACTGTATACTCCCAATGTTTTCAAGACTGAATCAGCTCTCTATCATGATTACATCAAAACAACTGAGACATACTTGCATCACATCAAGCCGGTGTTTGATCTACATGCTTTGGAGAGTGCAGGCAACACTTCAATCAGAAACTTGGGACACTCTGGACTCCTCGCAGCAACGTCTATTCCTATTTCAGTTCAGAGCCTCGAGTTCGTAATCGCTTGCATCAAGCATTACAATCCGGCTACAAGGGAGATCCAGTCAGTTGATGGCAGATTGATTTGTAGTTTGAAACTTGATGTGATCGAGAAATGCTTTTCCATTCCCCCTTGGCCTGAAAGTGTCACTATCTCAAAGGGTGAATGCGAAAGGATGTGGGAAATGCATAAGGACAAGTACAGTCTTGAAGATGGCTCTTGCGTCGGGCTAGATGAAGTGCAAACTCAATTTCAGAGTGTTGTTCGCAGCCGTGATAGCAGCAATACAGTTGGTGGCAGAATGAATCACCTTGCCATGATGTCAGCAAGATTTGAAAAAGTGGCCAATGAGGTCGAAGATTTCATGAGATCAATTGCAAATGGAGAAGATATCTTGGAAAAACGCAACTTTACTATTGATGGGATAGATGCATCGAACTGGGACACAATTTCTTTCTTTTTAGCAGATGTGATTGAGATTTGAAATAGCTTTCATCTAGAAGCTTTCTTTCTGCTTTCTTTCTATTATTGGAGCGATTCTTATCCATTCTTTGAAGAAGAGAAAGAAGATAAATGTAATAGTTGGCAGTCCTTGCTTTTTCTGCTTTCGTAGGTGTTAGATGTTATCTTCTTTCTAGATTTAGAAATAAAGCTTGCTTGCTGAGAAAAGCCTAGATTGTAAAAGCAAGGAGATTTTAGGGTTCCCTACTCCTCTGCTTAGCTTATAAATAAGAGCCTTTGCTCATTAGTTTTCTTTTAACCATGCTAGTGATAACAAAACGCTGAGCCTATTGTGCCTTCTATTTGTTATTCAAGTGTTGTTCAATTGTTTTATGATAGCGAATTGTTGAGTCTCTTTTAGCCAACAAGGAGTTATTGTAATTGCTGTTCCTATTGTGTAAGAGCAAGTTTTGCAAGCCTCTTTAGCTGCAAGCTCTTGTTCCAGGCATGTGTTTAGTTATTTTTGTTCCAGAAGTTTGAGAAATAAAATCATGAGCCTCCTTTGCCTTGGTATAACGTCTCAGATTTCCGTTATTTGTGTTATGCTTTTGTGATCTTAATTTCAGCTTACATTGAAGTGTGTAGATGTATGTTGAGAAAGAGTTTATTGAAGCACCTTGTCAGAAAATCAACCTTGTTCATTTCTAGTTTCTCTTGCTCTGCATATTACTTGAGAAGTTAGAAACGTCTTTAGCTTAAGTTAGTCGTAGTTGAAGTTCTTAAATTAGAAAATCTCAGCTGCGACGTTTGTGTTTAATAAACCTTGTGCTCTAGCTGATCAAAAAGATAGGCAACTTAGTTTTTAGTTTACTTTCTTTCAACACCATCAGCAAGAGGGAGTTTCCCCCCCTAATTTGAAGAGCAGTTTTACTGTGCATAGCTGTCTGTTTCAAATACGCATTCCAGAGGTGCAAATTTAAACGCCAACAAGTTGTTGTTGATGTCCCAGTTAGAAGAAACTAGAAATCAGTCAAGCTTCACTTGGATGAGGTGGTCCTCTGTTCTCCTGTTAGTCCAAGTGAACAACCGATCTTGAAGGTCAATGTCCATGAGCCTAGTCAAACTAAGGTGGTCAACCAGGTCAGCCATGTTGTTTGTGTAGTCAACTAGGCCCCCAAGTTTCTTTGAAGGAAAAAGTGGGGAATTGAAATACACTGCCATCATCCACAAAGCCTCTCGGTTGTTCAGTATTTGAGTTGCCATTTCATCCTAGAGCACTTTTTTGGCATTCTTCACATTAGGGGCATAAATATTTATTAAATTCTAGGATAAATATGTGGAAGTGAACCTAACTCCTAGGCTATTTTTAGAGTGATTGAAAAGTGCACCAAAAAACTTGTTCAAGTTCCACATAGTGACAAGACCCCCCAAAGCCCGACAACCTCACAAATAAAGTATTCAACAATGGGCCACATATATTTGGCAATAGCTTGAAAATTGTAATTAGTCATTTTTAACTTCTTGAAGTAAAAGGATATCTATCCTATTCTCTAGAATGCAATTTTTTAAGGAGAATTGTTGTTGAGGGCTATTAAGTCCTTTGACATCCCAGGATAGTATCTCCATTTATGGTTCTTTCTAGAGGATGTCTCCAAATTTTTTTGCCTTCCATTAGCAATTTCTTTAGCTGCTTCTCTTTGTCTTGTTTCTCGTAGGGAAGGCCTGCCAACCTGAATCTCAACACCAACGCCTACTTTTTTGTTTTTACCTTTCTTTTTCGGGGTTGACCATCCTTCTTGGTTAGAGGAACATTGGCTTTCACGTGGCTTACTTGAATCTTCTCACAAAGAGAGGGAAAGGCTATCTTTCGTAGCAATGTTGGATTTCTTTGTCTTTATTTTTGTTGTACACTATAAGGCTTCATTAGGTTGAGGGGAAATTGTCTTTGAGATCTGACATATATGGTATTCAATAGTTATCTCCCCTTCTTTTTCTTCCATTATAGGGGGTGGGGGGCCTTAATCATTAAAACATCTAGTTGTAGGCCAGTCAACTGTCCAAATATTATCACAAAGCTTTTAAAAGTTTTCTTCTTAGGTAGACCAATCCTAACTCCTTTAGTGTTGTCATGTTTCAAAGGGGAGTTGAGAATATTGAGAATGTCATCTTTGAAAGGATAATCCTCCGACCCTTCAACTATTGTAGCCATAGGCTCATTCAATTTTTGATTTTGCTTCAAAGGTGCTTTGCACTCACTAATCAAGTGCCCTGTTTTAGAGCAATTTTGATAGAAAATAATAGCATTTTCATATAAAATTGGTTGAGTCCACTTTCCAAACTTAGAATCAAGAATGATTAAATTTGGAAGAGTCTTATGAATATCAATATTCACACAAAAACGAGCAAAAACTAACCTGGACTTGTGAAATATCCCACCCTTGATAGGATATTTACTTTCTGAATTTTTCTTGTCTGTTTTTATTTGTTGTGAAGTCCCACCCTTGATGGAACAATTAACTTCCTGATTTTGCCAAATATTTTTCGTTTGATAGATTTGCAACTTCATCAAATATATGTATGTATTAGATTGTCATTTAATATATAAAGCTGTGTTACCGGATTCGTACCCACAGGCCTCGAACCCGGTTCGGGTGCGAACCCTGTATTAGTGGCTTCATGGTATTTTGTTGAGCCTGCTGCCCTGCCGCTAACGCATTGTATCGCACGCACCGCGCGTTCTACGCCCGCGCCCGCGGGTGGACCGGGGACCACTACTGCCCCTCCCCGAAACCCACGGCCCAGCACTTCAAAAGTGGGCCCAAAAGTGAATAAAAAACAATTTTTTAATTACTATTTTGCTACAAAACCCTAAAAGCGCGCACCCGGGCGAACCCACAGGGCTGGGCACGCACCCTGTGCGTACCTAGCGAGTACCAGGCCCGTGGGTACGCGGACCCGGGGGTACCAGCCGCGTACCCGGGCGAACCCCTGCGAACCCACGGCCCAGCACTTCAAAAGTGGGCCCAAAAGTGAATAAAAAACAATTTTTTAATTACTATTTTGCTACAAAACCCTAAAACGACCCAATATGAGGCATTTTAACACTAAAGCATTTCATTTTTACCTCTCATTTTGCTCTCTCCATAATTTGTGTCCATCTGAGCATTTTGAAGGGAGGTGATTGCATTTGAAGGAGATCGATTGTGGAGTGGCAAATAGCTTCTACAAAGGAGATTTAAGTGTTCAAGGTATGCATTTAAACCCTATTCTTCAATCTTTTGATGATTTTTTTTAAGTTTCTTAGTTTTTGATGAATTTTTTCAAGTTTGTGAAGAAGTTTTTCAAATATATATATTTTTTTTTCATTTTTTTTATAGATTGCAACAATGGCAAGTAGTCAAAGTTCAGTGGGTGGGGATGGAAGCCAAAAGTTTAAAATTGATAAAGGATCTCCTTTATGGAGACATACCACACGAATTTCACAAATTCCTGGAGGTGGGGGGTTTGTTTGGAAGTGTAATTTTTGCAATGCACAATATAATAGCTCCTACTACCGAGTAAAACTTCATTTTATGGGCCCTGGTGGTAAAGGGATTAACATGTGTGTGGGTCCAGATAAGAAGGGGTTATCTACTGTACAAATAGCAGGATTTATAAAAGAACAAGAAGATGCCGACAATTCAATTGCAAGAGGAAAACAAACTAGTTATAGTTCCGGAAAGAAAAAACAAACATTACCCACTCATCAGATAGTTAGGCCCTCTAGACATCCCTTCTTGTCTATACCCTCTACGGAAGAAGAAGATGAAGAACCAGAAACCACCACCCGCAAGAGAGGTCCATTAGAGAAAGCATTTAAAATGGAGGCAAGAGATATTGCTGAAGAAAAAATTGCACGTTGCCTCTATGCCAATGGTCTTCCATTCAACTTGGTGAGATCACCATATTGGAAGGACATGGTGTCAGCAATAAATAGTGCACCTCCTGATTTCACAAGTCCTGGGTATGAAAAGGTGCGTACCACCTTATTGCAAAAAGAGAGGAAATATGTAGAGGCCCAACTAAAACCAATTAGAGATTCTTGGGTTGAAACAGGTGTATCTATTGTTTCCGATGGATGGAAAGATTGCAAAAACCGTCCATTGATTAATGTTATTGCAGTGTCCCCCAAGGGGGCAATGTTTTTGAGGGCGGTTGACTGTGAAGGGCAAGTGAAAGATGCAATGTTCATTTCCAGGATTCTCATTGACTCCATAGAGATGGTGGGTAGTGAAAATGTTGTCCAAGTAGTTACGGACAATGCAAAAGTTTGCAGGGCTGCAGGTGCTTTGGTAGAGGCCAGATATGAGCACATCTTTTGGACACCGTGCACTGTACACTCCCTCAATTTGGTGATGCAAGCAATTGGCACCCAAATAGAGTGGGTGAAAGAAATATACCAGGAGTCTGAGGAGATCCAGATGTTTGTGACAAACCACCATATGTCACAAGCAATTTTCAGAACTTTTTCAACATTGGAATTGTTGAAGGTAAATTTTAAAATTTAATATATTTAGTTTCATTTATCATTTATGTCATGTTTTACATAATTGAATAAAATAATTTTTTGCATTATTTACATATTTTAAATGTGTTATTAACTTACTATTAACATGTTCTTTAGGTTGCCGAGACCCGGTTTGCATCTCACACAATTGTTCTGAGACGACTTGTGAAGGTGAAAGATGCATTGAGTCAAATGGTTATTAGCAACCAATGGAGTATATGGAAGCAATCAAATTCAGAGAGGGCCCAAAAAGTCAAGGCATTGATCTTGAATGACGATTGGTGGGATCGTGTGAATTATGTATTGGAATTCACCGAACCTATCATGTCTATGCTTCGGTTTGCTGATACAGATGAACCATGCTTGGGGGATGTCTATGATAGCATGGACACAATGTTGGAAAAAATAAAAATAGAAATACAAAAAAAAGAGAATGATCCTGAAGACACCTTGTACAAAAGGGTGGAAGCAATTGTTCTTCATCGTTGGAACAAGATGACAACTCCATTGCACCTCCTTGCATATGCCCTATCTCCGAGGTACTATACCACTGAAGTGCTTTCTATCCCAGGGAGAATACCGCCATATAGAGATGCTGAAGTTGCTAATGGGTATAAGACGGCATTTAGTAGAATGTTCAGTGATCCAGAAGTGCATGCAAGTGTCATGAGAGAATTTGGAATGTTTGTCACAGGAAAATCAAAAAATCATAATGCTTCTGTTGCTAGAGACCAATACAAAATGGATGGTCTTACATGGTGGTACCTCCATGGTCAAGATTATATGTACCTCCAACCTCTTGCAATCAAGATCCTCTCACAAGTAAGTTTTTTTTTTTTTGCCACTTGTATTGTAAAATTTAACACTTAACATTCTTGAATTTATCTTGCATTTTTTTATTTTATTTTTAATTTTGTTGGTTTTCTCTCCAGGTTGCAAGCTCTTCTGCCGCTGAACGGAATTGGAGTACATACTCCTTTATCCACTCAGTGAAGCGTAACCGGTTGGCTGCAAAAAGAGCTGAAGACTTAGTGTATATTCATTCCAATTTGTGTCTTCTGTCACGTAAGGATCCTCAATACAGGCAGGGGGCAGCGAGGCTTTGGGATGTAGCACCCGAGTCTACTGACTTGGATGCAACCATTCAGGATCTTGTTAGAGCCACTATGGATGATGTGGGTGATATTGATGACATATCACATGGTGTTGGATCCGCTTTGGGTTCAAATGATGATGATTTTGAAGTTGAAACCACTCAAAATCCAAGTCATGATGATTCTGACAATCCTTTTGATGATTGATGAGCATATGAACAATGAACATTGAATCATGTTTCAAATTTTCAATGTTTCATGAACTACATTTTGTAATTCAGTAATTTTATTTGAATATTTTTCAACTATCAATTGGCATTTAATATTTATCTTTGGCATTTGGCATTGATCAATGATCAAGTATCATACTATGAAATGATTTAGTTTTACAATTCTCTATGTTTCTCTTATTTTTTTGTATATATAATACATATATATATATATATATATTATATATATATATATATATACACACGTACCCATACGTACCCAAACCCCTAAAAAAATTTTGCCCGTACCCACGTACCGGGTTCTCGTACCCGAACCCGTCCCCGAACCCGAACCGGTAACTTAGATATAAAGCAAAAGAAAATTTGAGGGTCATAACCAAGTCATTCCAAACTCATATAGGACTGAATTTCTACAATATAACCACTCAGAAATTAATATCAGACTTGGACAACCCCAGAATAATCAATAAATAGGCAGGACACTCATGCCAAATGCTATATCAGACCTTTGTGTTACCATCTGAGTTTATATTTGCAGTTGAAACATTACAAACAACGCCCAAGGAAGTGCAACAACTTATAGACTAGCAATAGATATCAGTATGATCAATATTCAGCATAGTATCATTACATTTTACTCCCCAGACTTGATGTGACAGCACTAAATGTGAACTTCAGAATAAGGCAATGATTGATTCTATTATATATTGCTGCTCAGTAGTTCATATCAGAATTTGGCATACTCAGAAAATACCATTCAGAGTGATCACAATGATTGCTTGAGATTACATAGAGCATGGCAATGATAAACTGACTCTCAGAGATACACAATAAACACCAAATGTTTTGATTTATAGTCAAACGTTACTCAGAATTGACTGTAGGACTGAGAGAATGGAAATAAATACAAACAGCAGTATCAAATAGTCTGATTTCTGATTACAAATACCTATAACCTTAAATGACAAAGGATTTTCTGAGTGTAGAAGGACCATAATATTAGTTATCACATACTCAGACCTGTAGTAGCAACGCCCTCAATCTAGAAGTGCATGAAATGGAATCAAGACTGCCCAGAATGTATGAACAACAACTCAAGATGTCTCCTTTGCAATCGATTCACTTTGTAAAGGCTATGCCTAGCTCCATAGACCACTGTGAACCCAACAAATGCTCAGAATTTGCAATAATGAATGCCCAACACTGTAGCGCGACACTGTTCACGCCATTGTAGCAGCAGTGCATTAACTTCTGATTTGCAATGTAAACTCCTGTAAAAACTTATATGATTCTTCTCCAATAAAGCACAAATGAAAGGACTGAATCATCCTCTCCTCAATTTGCAACCCTTCAAGAGATATTTCACTCCCTCAGTTATGTTATCAATAGGAAGTTTTCGTTTCCTATGATCAAAGAAGAAAACTGTAAAAGCCCTAGGCTCCACAATAAAATTCAATCAAAATAATATTCATCAACTGGATGCTAAGAATGAGCTCTTGCCTCTCCTTTTATTCTTTCCTTAAGAGAGCTCAAACACCTTCCTGGCCAATGTGGGATAAAAGATTTATTCCCACATTAAATTATTCATTTAACGCACTTTATTATATTAAAGTGACTTTATTATTATAAAGTTATTAAAATATTAAATAAATCATTTAAGTCACTTAAACTTTAATATCTCTTGATGTACTTGTCTGATTGCTAAGCCGTCTGAGCCATGAGTCGATTCTCCCTGTTCTCCATGTGATTGGATGCCCGTCTAAAAATAGAAACCCTGAACAGTGACTTCCTATAAATAGTAAGTATGTGAAACTGAGTCTAGAAACAGCTGCAAGGGCCCAATCAAGGTCGACACTGCCAATATGCTCTGCTCAGGTGTCTTTCTATTAATAGGAACCCTGACTCTCCCAAAATAGTAACTTACTATAAGTAGTAAGTGTGCCAATCTGAGTCAAATAACTTGTGCAAAGGCCAAAACCTGAATCCAGCTGAAGAGTAATGTCTCTAAATCACCGGTAACTGTCACAGGAGACCCTCTATCCATAACTGTTAGCCTACGAGGGTCAAATGATAGGCTAATCCTTACGAACTCTGATGCTCGCAAAATGGGGACATTCCATTTGTTTTATGGTTTTATGATATATTTGCAATGTTTGATACAACAATATAATGCAGCAAAATAGAAGATATTGCAATAATAATTTTCAACTCAAAAACTGAACATTACATAGGGAATACATAGCTGAAAATTCCAGATTTTTATAATAGCTTAGATACTCAGTATTTTCACAAAATATTGACAACCTAGTTCATAAAATATCCCCTATTGTTACATCCCAAATTGTGACGTTACAATTTACCATTACTAGATATAGTAAATGTGAATTCTGGAGGTGAATTAATGATGCTTGTACCTTGTTTTCAATATGAATGTAGTTTCATTTGATGTTATTCTTGGTGAAATACTGCATAAAGGAGAATAAAAGGTTATTGATTTGTGAATAATCTAAATGTTTCATGTATTTTGCTATGTTTTGAGCATATGACTCTCGTTGTCGTATCATGATGTGCAGGAAAGAGGATCATTCCTCCAGGCAGAGGAGAGATATCACTCGGGGAGGAACTTGGTCGGGTAAACAGTAACGAGTACCAATTGGGAATACACACACATACTATAGACTGAGTAAGCTAAGTCATTTGTTGAAGTTAAGGGTAAGTCATCCGTAGGCTTGTTTATTGTCATTAGGAGTCGTATCTACTTCTGAATGTGTAAATAAGTGATGCTAGCCAGTATAATCTTATGTGGAGTAATGTTTCTTGTTAGAGGTAGGCATGTGTATACGTATATATACATATAAATACGGTATGTACAAATGCCTATAAGTACATTCATGTCGATACAACGTATTAGAGCAGATGGATATGCCATACGTGTGCATTGATATAAGTGTATTTATGAATACTTATACATAAAGGAGATATACAAGTATATATATACACATATACGTACCCACAACTAACCAGTTGTATGAATATATTATGACGATATATTACCTCGGAATTTACATATACACATATATATACATATACATGAGTACGTATAGTGAAAGTATTCTGACTGGCTCACAGTATACGTACGTATAATTTAAAATGTAAATGTATATACATGTATAGGTGTAAAGGTAAATATATTTATATATTTAATATTATATTAAAGTACGTATATAATATAGTCTTTACAAAATATAGATATGTATACGATATTATTTAAATTATTAATTTAAATAATTATACATAAATATATAACGTAAATTAAAACTATATTATATAAATATTTTAATATAATAAAATATATATATATAGATGTATTTTATAAAAAAGATTTGAAAATCAAATGAAGTTTAAATCAACATTTTATTAAATATTCATTAGAGAAATGAAACTAAATCACGAATTTAGGAATATGACGTTTTTCTTTGAAAATGAGTATTTCTTTTGAAAATCGAAATCAAATATCTTTGTTAATTCGCCAAGTTCAAATATTTCCTGTTGGACTATATCGAAATTGTTAAGAGTAAAATAAATTCGAAATAAGAGCCATGCCCGTTAAAATGGCGGAAGAAGCAAAAATGCGCAGGAAGAATCGCGCGACTAGGGCAAACGACTAAAAACGGCTGGATTAAATTCGTGCATAGCTAAAATGAGATGTGGACGCCATACAACCTGGGAAATAGTCTTGAATTAATTCATCACTTATCCGTCGCTGTTGAATCACGCTAAAACTAGGAGGTGTCACGATTTTACGAACTTGACATGTGCGAAATGAAAATACCTCATTGCTGTCAGTTAATGGATGTCGAAATCCTCTCCATAGAGCAACACGTTTCTCCTTTGAAGCATTCCAAGCTCCGTTGGCAGCACAGACGCCATAAAAAGGGGAATTGGTTAAGTTTTCCAACTCTATATAAAGCCTGCGAATGTTCACTCATAACACACGAAAAATAGAAATCGGAAGTAGTTTCTGTTCATTCAAGAGTGAGAGTTGTTTCTGTTGTGAAGGTATTTATTAGTTGAGAGCAATTTCTGAGTAATTAACAATTGTTGAAGAAATCTTTAGTCTTCTAAAAGGGAGTATTCAGTTGTGTTGAAAAGAGCATTCTTTGTTTCTGAAAGAAGCAGTTTGAAAGTTATCAAATAGTAGAGTTAAAAGAGTTCGCTAGAAGTCCTTGGGCAATTAGCTTGAGGAGAAGTGTTCTCATTTTTCAAACATCTGGAAAGCTTTACCAGGCATGTTAACTCTTTCTTTTACATGCTTTCTGTTATTCTCATATTCTGTAATAAGTCTGTATCATGTCCTTGACTGAAAAGAACTGAGGTTGAAAAGTTGATCCACTTAGAAATGAATATGTAAAGAATAAATGATTTTTAGCTAAAGGATAATTTGTAAAATTAGAAGATCTTTGCATGTTCTTTTCTATTAGTATTACGATATTTAGTGTACGGAATACACTAGGCATCGTAGAGCAAACTGCATTAAATGTATTGACTCCGTAGATGGAGTGTAAGCTTGTACATAGCTATATAATACTAGGAATGAGTTAAGATCATTTAATAAGTTACGGGTAACGACTAGTTAAAAGTTAACTTAGTCAAGTTAATGAAGCTCCTAGGATAAGGGTATCCATAGTAAGGGAGGAAGTTGTTGGTACTTATTAAAATGATCTTCAGTCTAGTAGTTAGATTGTTGTAGGAAGTCTAGGGTACGGACTACCCCGATAGACCAACCTACGCGTAGTGTAAGAAAGCCTTAATGCAAATCAGCCCTGAGTAGTGTATATGATAGATGACCTTCATTCGAATTACTGAATGATAATACTTTGGCCAAAGTAGTGAAATGTACAACTTCCACTTAGATGTGAAATAGTTGAGACTACACTGTTAGTTCATTGTGATCCCGAAGTACATAGTAGTTCAAGAGATGCCGTATGCACAGGACCTAGTTATGTAGGAACACAACACTATGCTCAGTTGGTAATCGTTAAAGGATACCCTACCAATCTCTTCTTCGAAGGGAGGGCCATCTATCTAACGATAGGTGTGCGGGGGACCGCATTATAAGTCCGTGGTTGGCAGAAAAGCGCTCGAGTGATGTTTCTCCTCCTCAGCAAGCGGCCGATGTACCAAGATTTGAAAGGACGGACTCCTGGACCTTCTTACTACTATTTGTTCTAAAGCTCATTGGAGCTATGTTAATTAAGGTATGTGTTCTTGTTTCATGTACTTGTGAAGTTCTATTGAAATGGAATCTTTATTGTAAATTGAATATAGCAACATGTTCATGTATTATCAATGAAGAAAAGGAAATTTTTTATTGCAATGTCATGATAACACGTTTACATACTTGTAGGATGTAAATTATGAAAATTTTAATTTTACCGAAGGGTCGGGTTGTTTCACCTATTATCTAAAACAACAATACTCAAAAAATTTGGGGGTTACAAATCATGAACTCATAGGTAAGATATGCCTTGAAACCTTTTGAAATGGATGCCAGAATGAAATATAAAGTTTGCAGCAGTATAACAGTAGTAACAATGATAATAAGCTCCAACAACGATCACTATCACCAATCCCCACGCCTAGTGCAAAATTGCATACAATTAAATTGTCAAAACCCTTGCATGGCAACCACCTATTTATTGAAGTTCTCCTGTAGTTCTCTTTGCTCTTAAAATAATGATCAATATATTTGCACTATTCTGATATTTCATTTAAACCCTTGAAACTTCTGAAATTCTTCTCCAATGAAGCTTAGATGTGACCTCCCTGTGAAGCCACCAATTAATTGCAATCCTCAGGTGATCTTTCTCACCTGTAGGAAGCACAATCAAAGAGAGGCTACGTTGTCCAAGATTGAAATTACAACAAACCCTAGGTTTCACCCCCAAAGCCAAAGCACAAAGCCAAGTTGAGAGAAAATGATCAATCATAATGAAATGAATTCCAAAAATGCCCTTTTATAATATTCAATTTGCATTTGACTTCATCTCATTTAATTTACTTTAATTTCATTTTCTTTTCCCTCCTTTTTGGGTGCACAACTTTATAATAATAAAGTATACTTTATTATTCACTTATATCTCCCCTTTAACATAACACTTCAACACTTTTTCACTTTTTATAAAGTATACTTTTTAAAAGCATTTAAATCCCCTTTTTAATTAAAGTCCACTTAATTCATTAATGATATGCACTCAATAATTAATTATTATTAAAGTGTAACTTTAATAATAATTATAATATTATAACTCCATCATTAATCATCGTAAATCAATTCTAACTTCACCAGGAGGTAGCCCACAGCATTCACTGCTAACCAAGGTGCCTTACTATAAATAGAAAGGTCGGCCTCTATCAACACACTGACTTACTATAACTAGTAAGTAAATAAAAATAGAGCCAAAATAGCTTGAATATCATAACCTCTGAACAAGCTAAGGATCTGGAGATGAAAACACTGCCAACTGCCAACTAAGCAGCTAGCTAACTCCAACACTGGGCCCTCTAAACACCATTATTAGCCTACGAGGACCGATGATAGGCTAAACCACCAAACTCTGATGCACACTCAAAAAGGGGACATTACAACTTGTTCTTTGTAACATTGTCAACTGAAATAAAGTGTCGAATGGAGTTGCCAATCCATTGAAACACCTCTTCATCCCAAAACTCAAGCGGGAGCCTAGTTAGCCTGACCCAAACAGGGGCTGTTTTATTTAGATCTGCAATAAGGTCAAATCTCGGTTTCCATCTACACAAAGATAGATTGTGCTTGTCGTATATCCAAGGGCCCGTGGTAAGGACTGATAGGAGATCATCCTTGGAAGTTAACCTGAAGAGGAAAAGGCCACTTGCCATAACACTAGCCTCCACACTTCCTTTCAGACGCCATTTAGCAGAAGTCCAATGACGAACCATGTCAACAATGAGGTGGAAGGAGAAAAAATTACCCACCAAGGAATTCTCCATTGAGAAGATGATTCTTTCGACTGTAGAGTTGGGAAATTTTATTTCAGTTTCTTCTTTAGACTCAATGAACTTAGGAATAGTAGTTCCCCGCCCTTGGTTGCCTCGAGCATCACCCACAAGAACATTTTTCCAGGCCTTGAGATTTAGAACCACAGATGAGTTCACGGGAACCTGAGGGCTGTCCAAAATAGTGTCAGAAGTTGAAAGAGGGACCCTTGGGTCTGAAAGGTCAATCAAAATAGAGGCTTTAGAAGTTTTTTCTAACAAAGCAAGTAGTGAGACAGGAGGTGGGGGGTTAGGGGGACCCTCATGACTATCTGAAACCATGCACAAGGTGGGAGTAAAAAGTTAAATGTTTGCCTGGTCAAAGCATTTTTAAGGTATATTTGGTTAAAATCTTGAAAAATGTTTGTATTGGAGTGATAAGGTTAAAATATCAGTTTTTAATTGGAGATAACAATAATAGAAGTTTAAATCTCAAAAAGCTTGTTGGCATTTCAATTCGCACCTCTGGAGTGCATATTGGAAATCGACAGCTATGCATAGTATTAACTGCTCTTCAAATTAGGAGGGGAAGCTCCCTCTTTTGCTATTTTGCGTAAAAAGTAAAATAATCTAAATTCTTATCTTTCTTACTCAGCTGGTAAGGGCACAAGGTTATAAAACCATATACGTTGCAACTGAGGTTTTCTCTAGTTTCTGTAGATATTAACTACAACTAGGCTAAAGCTATGACTATCCTATCTCCTCGAGTAAAATCAGAGCAAAAGGAGTTAGGAGCAATTGGGAATGGTTGACGATAAATTCTATCTCAGGATTCCCAAGGAGGTGAAACACTCTATTCGAGGTGTACGCTGAAATAAAGGTTATTGGAAACAAACATGAAACAACAAGCTAGTTCTCAGGATTCCCAAGGAGGTGGAACACTCTATCCAAGGTGTAGGCTGAAAAGAAGATTACTAGAAACAATCAAACGATAATCTTTATCTCTAAATTCCCAAGGAGGTGAAACACTCTATTCGAGGTGTAGATTGGAAGAAAGATTATTGAAACAGCAATAATACATTTGGGACGGCAAGTTGCATGATGAAACCAACACACAATAGATGATCAAACCAGCTTTATATTAAACAATAAACTGAACAAGGATCATACAATCTTGTTCTTACACAAAGTGAACCAATACATAATAACAATATTGCAGGAAAGGTGGCACAACAATTTGTTATCACAAGCAAAAGTTAAAATACAATGAGCAAGGTGCTCTTATTTATAGAATCTCAAAGGAGTAGGGAACCTTAAAATCTCCTTGAGTTAACATCAGTCTTGCCAGCATGCAAGAGTTATTATTAATTCTAAATGTATGCAACTTAATAGTGTTGTACCCAAAACCAAAATTTTTGCTTGACTAAGGCATTTTGCTTAATTGAGTCTTAATCTTGTAAAAGTGTTGTCAGAAGGTCATTTTTGGGGTTTTTAAATATGGAGTTGGTGTCAGTATAATGTCAATCTGTTACTGAAGTAATTCAAGGAAAATGAAAATCTGAACGGAAATCACCAAAATTTTCCATCTCTGGAGAAGGGAGCACATTCTCAAATGGGCGCCCTATCTTTTAGGGGTCCAGATCCTGTTTTTAGGGTTTGTCACTTCCAGCAGACATTTGTCCGGCATCACGTTAGCTTCGCAGTGAGCTATCAAGCTTGTCAAACGGACCTGTTTCGGGCAAGTTATGGAAGATATAGCGCAAAACAAGGCAAAAGCGAGAAATGGCCAAGTCTGGAATGAAAAGAGCAACTTTTCAAAAAGGCGCCCTTGATTTTCACCCCTCAAATGATGTTTTCTGGGGAAATGTGCCTTTGCAGCTGTCGTATAGAATGAGGTCAGCTCCGCAGTGAACCTGTGATCCAGTCCTGAAAGTTGGTAAATCAGAAGTTATGAAGGATTTATTTTTCCCTTCGTTCGAGATGCAGATGTCAAAATTTGACTAAGTCTGAGGAAAAGCGCAACTTTTGAAAAAGGCGCTTGGATTTTTGGGCCTTTAAATGTCAGTTTTATGGTTTCTAGTCTCAAGATATCTTTTGATCAGTTCTTACTTAGCTCTGCAATGCACCTGTCAGCTAGTCAATCGGAGAAGTCAGTCAACCAGTGTCAGAGGATGAACAGAGGTCCCGGCAGAGGTTTTAGCTTAAATTTTCATGAAATTTGGCTAAGTCTGGAATTCGCCTTAAGAGTTCAAAGTTGGATTTTCGAAAGAGAGTTGAATGGACGCCTTAACTGAGTTCTGACTGCAGTTAGACTAAACGTTTTCTGGGTTGTCATCTTCAGTTCATATATTGGCATGTTGAGTGATCTTTTAGTTCGCATGTCGAGTTAACTAGTTTGCATGTTCAGTTAACTGCTTTGCATGTTGAGTTAACTTGATTGCATGTTCACTTAACTGAAGATTATCAGTGAATGTCAACTGGAGTCCACATGCATGGCGAATTTGGTTGCAATTGTGAGGATTTTGTGAAGATGGCGCTTCATTGAGTGTCAACTGAAGTTCTAGAAGGGACGGCATGAATGGTGAAGCATAAATTAGTGAAGTATGGCGCATTTGAATGTTAACTTCACTTATCAAAAGGGTCGCCATATTTAGGATTTTATTGATGAAGCATGATTTTGTGAAGCTACACATTTTGCAAAGAGTGGTAACTTAAGTTCCAAAAGGGTTGTTATTTTTAGCATGTGAAGTTGGTGCATTCACTTCTTGAAGGCCAACTGAAGTCATGAAAGGGTCGCTATTTTTAGAATATTCATTGCATGAAATATGGCGAATTCCTTAATGTTAACTTCACTTATCAAAAGGGACGCCTTAGTTCAAATTTGTGAATCTAAAGCAAGTGTGAAGATGGCGAACCTAATATGGATTACTAAACTGAAGTCAAAGTTGCATGAAGCTGTCAACTGAAGACTGAAAAGGGAAACCCTAATGCATGGCGATTTATTTAGCTTATTCGAGTTTCAGTTAACTGAAATGAGGTCCAATCAGAAGCCAAGCGCACTTTTCATGGATTCCTTGCCTTGTGCGAATTTCAAAGATGAAAATCTATATATTTCAGTAATGGCGTCCATTATTTCATCATCTTTAGCTTCGAAGTTCATATTCTTCTTGAGCGACCAGCAAGCTAAAGGTGCTACAGGTGTTCGAATTCAGCGTTCTTCATAGCAACGAGTTCAGATTGTTTAGAGGAAGGCGATTCTAGACTTTATTTTCACTTTGCATGCAGGTTTTATCAAGTTTCAGAGAAGAAGTTGGCTGATTTTTCAGAAGCAGACAAGCCAAACTTTCTATCTTCTGTCTTATTTCTTCTATTTCTCACCTTAGGTACTTTCTTCGCATGTCAAAGAAATTCAACACATATTCAGAATCTGATCATCTGGGTTCGCATATTTCAGCATTTGCAGCCAAACCCACGTCTTAGATTTTTTCGAGGAAATCGCCCCGTAGTCTTCATTCTGAAGCTCTGTGCTTTTTTTCCGAGAATTTCTTTGCATGTGGGCTTGAAACACATTTTTTCGAGAATTCAGCTATCTGGGTTTGTTCAGAATTCAGTTGTGCACAAAACCCATGTTCCAGAAAAACTTCAAAATTTCTTTCGTCAGAAGCTATTTTTAGCCTTGTCCGAGGTTTTCAGAAAGTTCTTCATATATTCGACTTTGCATCAAAAGTCCTCATTTTCAAAATGCAGTTCAATCTCATTGATTACAAGGTGAAATCAGCTCTTGCTCATAATTTCATCCAAGACTTTAGATACAGACCTGAATCATGTTTATCCAAAGGGTCAATCTGAGCAGTCTGGAGGGTGTTAGCAGCACGTTGAAGAATCTTGAGCGTTCGGGTTGCTGGCAGCGGCATCCATTCCTGTTACTACTTTCATCTTTGAGTTTGTTCTTGTTGCATCAAGCATTATGACTCATCTTCACGACAAATCAGATCAGTTGACGGGAGGGTTGGTTGCAGTATCAAACCGAAGGACATAGAGAAATGCTTTGCTATTCCTCCTCGTTCAGATAACTTTACTGTAGTTCTTGAGGCCTGTGAGAAGATATGGAATGTTGATCAACAATGTTCGCAGAGGAAGGTGGCTCAGAAATGGCTAAAGGTTCAAAAGATTAACATGCCTAAAAAGGTTGGTCGTGGTGAATTCAAAGACGAAGTTGCTGTTTTGATAACTTTGCTCAATCGAGTTACAGGTCAACAGGATGCTAGCACTTTCCGCTCATGGATGTTTCTTAATTGACAATGTAATTTTGATGGTACGAAATGCTTTGACCGGGCTATGTTGATTAGTGATTGCTACATCAGCAAATTACTAACTTTCTCAAGTATCACGAAGCCCATATGATATCCTACTTGGTTTACTGGTTGCATTTCAAGGTAGCTACAGGCTTCTAAAAACTAATGGCACTCTCGGTGTACAGCGTGTTCATGAGTATTATCCTCAGTTGGAGTTCTCTCAATCTGAGCAGGACTTCCGAGCAGTGAATGATCACTTTTCCATGAGAACCGTGAGAGATCTTGACAACGAGATGCATATTCACAGATTTCGCCGAGGCCAACCAAAGGAGCATGGAGACTTGGGCGGATTGTTTATCCAGCCCCTACTTTCACATACCGAAGTTTATAAATATGCTGAGCCCCCACGTTGCCAAGGTATCCGGCCGCATGCGATTACGAAAGTTCTCGTGATGCAAAGATGTCCATTTCTTTCTTCGTAGTCGTCATAAGATTGCGGCTAATTTTCCATTCACATTGGGAATTTTCACATGCAATGCGGCAACAGATGCCAGGTTTATGTCTACCGAGATAGAAAGGTTCAAACTCAAGACTTATACTGAGAGGCGTTCCTATGATCCTCTCGGTCATTATGCAAATCGGTTAGAGCGAGGGATTGCACATACGCCAGCACTTGAAGATTTCTGGGCTAATTGTGAAGATGAATTCGAGGTTCGTCATCGTCACTATTGTAGACTCACTATCGGTCAGCTCTCTGATTACCTATCAGAAGATGTTGATGGTCTATCAGATGATGATGGAGAAGTTCTTCTCAATTCATATGTCAAGGATCAAGTTGCTCGGCAGCCACTTCGCTCACCTGATTGGTATGCTAAGGAGAATATTTCTATTGAAGAGGTTTCCAGATCAGTTATCAAGACTAGCAAGTTGTTCTTGGAGAGCAAACGGAAGCGGAAGTCAGTTCCTGTGACAGAGCCGCCAAAGGATTTCTCTTTGTTGCCTTCTACTTCTAGGACAAGACCTAGAGTCAAGGCCATTATAATACCTCCTGAAGGGGTTAGACTCAGTGGAAACACGGGGAAAAGAGCTACTGGTAAGAGGAAGCAGAAACAAGTTGAGAATGTTCCTGAGGTTCCAGTAGAGACAGTTATTCAGGCTGAGCCTCATATTTCACCTCCTAGTTCGCCTCACATACAACCTATTGACATAGATTCTGAGCCTGAGACACCAATTCAAGCAGGATCGGAGACAACTGAACCACCACAGGTTGATACATCAGGGACAGTCTCTCCTCGAATTGAAAATATTGTTCAGTCATGTTGGCTCGAAAAGTCTTTGGGAAGACAGAGGCGTGAACCTTCGTACAACCTTGATTTATCTGAGTTCGGTGAACCCTATCAGAGAAGATCGAACAAGAAGATAAAGAAACAAGTGCATATTGAGAAGACTCCAGAATCAGAGATTGTTATCGAAGTTGCTGTTCCTCCAGAGGGTAAGAGCTTAGATGAAGTCGAAGTTGGTGACTTTACATTCACTAAGGAAAATCTTGGCAAGACCACTAGAGAGACAGATGTAACTCTTCTTAAGATCGTCACTAATAATCTTGAAGAGCGCATCACGAAGGATGGAGAAGATAAGGCCTTACTCAAGGCTGAAAATAGTCAACTTCGTCAGTACATTTCTGATCTTGTTCATGGAAATCCGAATAGAGCACCTGTTCTTCCTCAGAGTACACCTGCAGAACAACGAAAACTGGATCAGTTAGTCAGTCATGGCAGACTTTTGGACAACTGGATTGATAGTTTAGTTGCTGCTGGTCGGTGTCTTCTTGCAGATATGTATCAGTTGAGAAGTGATGCACATAAGCTTCGTCAGGGTGTTCAGTCACTTGAGATTGCAGTTGCAGAGAGTTTGGCGAAGGATCGTGTTCTAGTATCTCAGTTGTCAGTTGCATATGATGCTTTGGAGTTGGTCGAGGATCAAGAAAAAGTTTTTACTTGGAGAGAGTAGCACCTTCTCAGGATGGAAATATGTGAGAAGATTTCTACCAAGTTGTTTTCACTCAAGGATGATGTGGTTGGAGTACTTGCACTTGTCAGCGGTTTTGTTGTTCAGATTCCGTGTCATTATCTTCTTGAAGATGGCATGTATGTTGAGTTGGACAAAGTACAAGTAGAGTTCGAGAAGCTGATTTGTGACAGCCTTGAAGGTGAACCTATGGCGCCTAAATTAGAGAATATTTCAGTGATTGCAGCTAGTTTCAGAAAGGCGACTGAAGATTGTAAAGATGGTATGCACACAATTACAGAAAGTGGCAGAGAACTGAAGAAACAGACTGTTGTTTTGAGCAGCATCAAAGTGCCAAATGACAAAGAGATTGATGAGTTCTTGGTCGAAGTGTTAGACCGAGTTGACATGGAGTGATCTGCCAGTTGGAACCTGCAGTTAATTTCGAGGATTGAGTCATGAGCAGCAGTTAACTCGACTTTCAGTCTTGAGTTTACTTGCTGACTTAACACATGCTTATCTCGTCCTTGGAATTATCAACACAGGAGTTAGGGTTAGGGTTTCCAGTTAACTGAAGGTAGTGTCCAGTTAACTTTGCTTTAAATAAGGACGTGCATGCTTGCACATGGTCCATTTAGGTTAGATGTACCGGTTAACTGATGGTAGCTTTCCAGTTAACTGTATAGTTTACTTCATTAGGGTTTAGTAATTAATCTTGCATGCATTGCAGACTGTAGTTAACACAAGGTGATTTTAGGGTTCCCTACACCTTGATGTATATAAATAAGAGTTTTGCTCATTTGTAATTAACTTTTGCTTGAGAGAGAAATATATGCTGCGCCTACCTTGCCCTCAATATTGCTCTTTTGGTATTTGTTCATGCGTCTTTGCTATTACAGTTGATTGTTATGCCACATAGGGTTTCATGCGATTGTGATAGTGAACTCTTTCCATAGTTTAGATAAATCTGTTTTGTGCATCTTTACCATTACAATTAATTGTTATGCCACATAGGGTTTCATGCAATTGTGATGATAAATCTGTTTTGTGAACTTTTACCGTTATGATCAAGTGTTATGCCACATAGGGTTTCATGAGATTGTGATGATAAATCTGTTTTGTGAGTCTTTACTATTATGATCAAGTGTTATGCCACATAGTGTTTCATGAGATTATCATGGTAAATTCTTAAATCTGTTTTGTGCCTAATAAACTTGTTTAGATTGAGATAATAGTTGCGCCACCTTGCCTTCAAGTAGAGAATCTGAATCCGTTTATCGTCTGATAGTCATAACCTTGCTCCGTTTTCTCATGCTCTGTTTTCTTGAGGGAACTGTATAGAATTTAAGTTATTAAGTTTAGTTGTAGTTAGTGAATCTGCGAAACCAGAGAAAATTCTCAGCTGCAACGTATATAGTTTTCGAGAAAGCCTTGTACCTCTACAGCGGAAACAAAAAGACAGGAATTAGTTTAGTTTATTTCCCTTTGCAGGTATTTTTGTCAAAGCACAACGAGGGAGCTTCCCCTCCTAATTTGAAGAGCACTCATTGCGTAGTGTGCATAGCTGTCCGTACCAACTCTTACTCCAGAGGTGCTAGTTGCTACGCCAACAAACAGTTAACTGGAAAAACTACCTCAGTTAATTGATTCTAAACTAAACTAATTGGACTTGCAAACATGCAAGTCTTATTGCTATGAGAGTCAACTAATAACCAACATCAGTTAACTAAAACCTAACTGAAAGTTCCACCTACACCAAAAGATATTCCCGAAGAAGAGATAAAGATGCATGAATTCAACAATCTAAACTCAAGAGTGATGTTGAGTTGATTGCTGCCTTTGACTCTATCCTTGGGAAAACCATGGGATCTAACTGGCTGTCTACTCCAAGCCATCTTGAGTGATCATATCCTCCAGGAAATTGTTAACTGCATCTTCTTTCGGAGGTCGTCACATGTCTCAACTGTCAGTTTATTGCTTGTCAGCAATTTGATCAAACTTGGAAATATCTGCACACTTCAACTGGCAGTTCACTGACTAGTAACTTTGGCGGCTTTGTAATTGGAGTAATGACCTCTGTTTCTTCTGCTGCTTTACGCTTCTGATGCTTTTCTTGATTCTTCTTAATGGAAAAGTGTTGCATGATGAAACTGTGAAGTTTGACTGCGAACACTCTAGCTGTGGGAAATGCACACGAACTCGCTGCACACGCAAAGTTCCAACGGTATTCAACCCTCTAAATTGGCCTTGGAAGGCTATCAGCTATACGAGGTATGAAACCATGTGGACTTTGCGTGTCTATGCCTGTCAAATTGTCTGAATCAACCCTCTGGATGCACTTGATGCAAATTGGTGCCAGCCGTCTTCAGGAAATCGTGAATCAAGACCAATTTGGTCTTGAATTCAGTCTGAGTGAATTGCATACTGAAAAACTAGACTGTTGACTATAAACGTAGATATGTTCGGGCAACTTTTTCAGTGAGGCTAAAAATAGCTTGTCGAGGGGCAATTTTTACGAAAAATTGAGACGTGGGTTTTGTAGAGAATGTTGTGATAATCAAACCCAGATTGTCCGTTTTTTAAAAAGATGACTTTTTCACCACCATGCAGAAGAAACTTCAGAAAAAAGCGAAACTTCAAAAAGAGAAGCAACATGGCAATTTTTTTTGAAAATTTTTGGAACATGGGTTTTGTCGCCAACGTTGTGCTGAACGAACCCGGATGACCAAATTTTGAAAAAGATGTCTTTTTGGCCACCATGCAAAGCCTCCAACTTTTAGCTTGAAGTAGCTAAAACTTTTGGAAAATTGTACAAACTACAAAGTAAACCCAGTTGATCAACTTTAGAAAAAGACAAAAGAAAGAGAAAACCCTAAAATTTAGGGTAGAACATTTGAAGAAAAAGTTGCTAAAAATGTGTTCTTCTATGCAACCCGATCATGAATCTTCAAACAAATCTGAAAAATTCCTCTTGCAACGCCTTCAAATCCTGTTTGCATGAGAAAAGATGAACTCATCTTCAACTCGTGATGAAGAAAATGGACGCCCAAATGCTTATTTAAAAGATTTTACATGTGTGAGACGTCACATGCAAGTAAAACCCTAAATTTAGGACGAAGCACTCTCATTGGACCTCATTTAGTCAACAAAAATGAAGACTAAACCTTCAATAGGCATCAATTATCATGTAGAAGAGGGAAGACGCAACATGCAAGAAAAATGGTGCAGTTCAAGTTTAGTTTGGAGGTGCATGCTGAAAAATGCATGCCACTTAAGTTCAGTTGTCAAATCCCTAAATTTTAGGGTGGCCAAGGCATGCATTTCAGTTCAAAAATATTCTTCAAGTCAAAGTTGAGTTTGGGTGCCAACTTTCTCGGACTTCGAAACTTTTTTGAAATTTTTCATTCTTTAATCTTTGCAAACGTCACCGAAGCCTATGTTTAATCACTGTTTCCAAGTGACTGATAGATCCAGTAGATTGGTTGACAATCTCGTTGAAGAGTAGGATCAAAACTGAAAAGAGATTTTTGAGGTTGCAAACCCTAATTTTGACTTCTGGGTCATCAAAACTCTGTGCGCCCCTGGCTAGCAGGGGCGCTTTTTCTCATCAGACTTGAAATTTTCAAGGATTTTCATCATTTCAAACTTGATTTTCTCCCCCCTTCAGTCTGCTCTTCCCGACACTTGACAAATCTCCTGAGTTGGCTGACAAGTCCACCATGGAGCTGGATCAATTTTGGACATGATCTTCTAGAAGGCACAAACCCTAAAAACTACTTCTAGCATGTTAAAATCTTGGGCGCCCTTGGCCAGCAGGGGCGCTTTTATTTCCAGACTTGGCCATTTTTACAACTTGCTCCGTTCTTCGTTTAATCTACAACTACTAGTGTTGGCGTAACAACTAACACCTCTGGAGTGCAAGTTGGTACGGACAACTATGCACACTACGCAATGAGTGCTCTTCAAATTAGGAGGGGAAGCTCCCTCGTTGTGCTTGACAAAAGTGCTTGAAAAGGGAAATAAACTAAACTATATCCTGTCTTTTTGTCTCAGCTGTAAGAGGTACAAGGCTTTCAAGAAAACTCTATACATTGCAGCTAAGTATTTTCTGGTTTCGCAAGACTTAACTACAACACACAAAACTAAGTAACTTAACTATCCAATCCCCTCAAGAATTTAGAGCATGAGGAAACGGAGCGGGAATGATTATTTGACGATAAGCCGGGTACAGACTCACAACGTGAAGCGAAGGTGGCACAACTATCTGCTTGTCTAATAGGCTTATTGGAAACGACAACACACGATAAACCAAGTACAAATTCTCAACTTGAAGGCAAGGTGGCACAACTATCACTCAATCTGAATAAGTTTATTATTCACACACATCACACGATAACCAAGTACAGATTCTCAACTTGAAGGCAAGGTGGCACATCTATCACTCAATCTGAACGAAGTTTATTGAACACATAACATGAAGGATAGCCAACTAGGACAATAAATTGCATAGGCGAGACACGCATACAATCTACGATCAAACTAGCCACTATATCTAACTAAAGCAAGAATTCACCATCATAATTGCATGAAACCCAAGTGGCATAACAATTCATCATAATAGTAAATACTCATGAATAGATACAAAACGAGCAATATTACAGGCAAGGTAGGCACAGCATATATTTCTCTCTCGTGTAAAAGTTCTTGAACAGATACAGTAATAGCGATACTACAGGCAAGGTGGGCACAACATGTATGCTATCACGCAAAAGTTATGTACAAATGAGCAAAAGCTCTTATTTATAGACATCAAAAGGTGTAGGGAACCCTAAAATCACCTTGTGTCAACTACAGTCTTGCAATGCATGCAAGATTTATTGCTAAACCCTAATAAAGCAAACTATACAGTTAACTGGAAAGCTACCATTAGTTAACTGGTACATCTAATCTAAATGGACAATGTGCAAGCATGAACGTCCTTATTGAAAGCAAGTTAATTGGAACACTACCATCAGTTAACGAAAAACCCTAAAATGTAACTCCAAGTGAACATAGATAATCCCAAAATAGACATGCATGAGATGTGACAGCGAGTTAACTTGAAAAGGTAACACCAAGTTTAACTCCTGTGTTTAATGTTTATTCTGAGAGGTGGGAACTGAAGTCTACTGGTTGTGATCTCGAGCAAACAACCCCTCCACGAGGTTGTGACTGCATCATTGTCTGGGGGTCGTCACATGCCTTAACTGACAATTCTGCTTATCAACAACTTGAGCAATCTTGGAAATCTTTACACACTCAAACTAGCATTTTACTGACTTATAACTTTGGCGGCTTTGTAACTGAAGTGATGACCACTATCTCTTCTGCAGCTTGATGTCTCTTATGCTTTTCCTTAATGAAAGAGTGTTGCATGATGAAACTACAAGGTTTGACTGCGCACACTCTGGTTGTGAGAAATGCAAATGAACTTGCTGCACACGCAAAATTCCAACGGTATCAACCCTCTAAACCGGCTTTGGAAGACAATTGGCCATACGAGGCATGCAACCATGTGGACTTGAGTGACTACGCCTGTCAACCCTTCGAATGTGCTTGATACAAATCGGTGTCAGCTTTTTTGACAAAATCATGAATTAAGACCGATTTGGTCTTGAATTCAGTCTGCGTGAACTGCACTCTAAAAAACTCGCCTATTGATTGTGAACATGGCTATATTCCAACAACTTTTCTGGAAAACTAAAAATAGCCTGCTGAGGCTAAAAATAGCCTATCGAAGGGCAATTTTCGGGGAAAAATCTGAGATATGGGTTTTGTCCAGAAAAAGATTCTAAGAGAATCTAGAATGTTAGATTTGCGAAAATTTGACTTCTACTCGACCATGCAAGGAATTTTCAGTTGAGAAAATTAGAGCCTCGAGAACTGATGCTTTGGAGTAAATTTTCCTGAAAAATTATGGCACATGGGTTTTCTCGAGGAAGCTATTCTGAATCAACCTAGATGATTTGTTTTGTCAAAAGTTGCCAATTTTTCAAACATGCGAATGAAATTAGAGACAAAAGATTGAGGTTTTGATGCTTTTTCTTTTGCTAAAATCACTACTTGATCTTGAAATTCACTGATAAATCTGACTTGTACCTACAAAGAAAGTGTTTTGATGTCTTTGCCAATGATTGCTGATGAGAAATTCGCCCAACTCTGAAAGAAATTCGCCTTTGTGTGAATGAAATATGACGCCATGCTTGAATAAATAGAGCAAAATCGCACCATAAGAGCATGACTACAAGAATAGAACCCAGACTTTGAAAATAATTGTTCTGATTGGACCCCCTCCAGT
Organism: Sequoia sempervirens; assembly: GCA_007258455.2. NCBI lineage: Eukaryota > Viridiplantae > Streptophyta > Pinopsida > Cupressales > Cupressaceae > Sequoia > Sequoia sempervirens. Next base: position 199,298,051 of record VDFB02105785.1, read on the forward strand.
TGAACTGCTACTGACTTGGAGTCCGAATTACAAAATAATAATAAAATGTTCAGTTGCCAACCACATGCAAATTTCATCTTACAGCATAAAGGGGCGCCAAAAATAGCTTATTGGACAAAATCGCCACCCTTCATGCTCGCATGCAATTTGAAAATTTAATATTATTTTATTCAGTTGACAAACCACGTAAAGCATTTGGACTCGTCCGGTAGACTTCAGTGATCTCGAAAAGTCCTCATTTGACCTCATAGGCGTCCATTTGCTCAAGATATGACGTTTTTCGCTAACTCCCTACTTTGTAGCTGACTACAAAGTTACAGTTGACCATATTCAGCACTGATTTCCAGCTGACCGGGTGATGCTGAGACCGAGCTGGGATATTCATCGCGAAGCCTGCAAAGCAAGGAAGAAATGTCTACTGGGAGCTGGAACTGCAAAAACCAACGTTTGACACCTCAAAAAATTAGACGCCTTTGATTAAATTGATTTTACGACACCAAACGACCACTTTTCCATACTGCCATCTGACGCTTCAAACGGCTGCTGACGATAAATGGTGAGCCCTGCTGACCGGATGATAGGCTCACTGTGTGACTAGAAGCATTCCGCATCCAACGACTGTACGTAAGGCATCAGAAGACTGCATTAGGGACCCCAAAAGTAAGGGCGCCCCTGGCCTGAGAAGGCTCAAACACCATTTTGTCGAAAGTGCAACTTTCAACCAGATGCCCTACTTTGACCTCTAATATCGGGAGTTGGGGCGACCTGATTTGCTCACCGTCTGTCTCGTTGCATAGCTAGAACAACTTACAAGAGATGTCTGGAGGTGATGAAGCGAGAAAATTGCTTCTAAGACCTCAAAGAGACGATAGCCTTTTCTTTTTAAAATATATGCCCTAGACTTGGCCATTTTCTGAGCTGTCTTCGTTTTTTAGTATTCTACAAAGACCTCGCATGTACGAGTGTTTGCCAAATCCTGGAGGCTGACGGCTAGGCTTGTTGGGTAGCTGGTGTAATTACGCACAAGTCTTGTGAAGACTGCGAATGCTAAAAATCCTATCGAACAGGCCTAAACGCTGGGCGCCCCTGGCCCACAGAAGTACAGGCGAAATACTACATTTCTCCACCCTCTGATTTACGTGTTTGGTAGAATCTTTGCTACGATCAATCAGAATGTCGGATTGACTGGCTGACTGATGCGTTGCGAAGCCGAACTAGATTATCACAAATCTCTGGAAGACCTCATCTGCAATTTCAGCCATCTCAGGGGTCATCTTGAAGGTCGCCCCTGGGCTACAGGGGCTCAAATTTGCAAACTGACTACCTTTTGTGATATGCATCCACTTCGTAACCTTAGCTTCTGACTTCGATTGCCGGAGTTCTGGAACTCGGATGACTGCGTTCGATAGCTTGTCGGAAAGCTAGGCCAATTTGGAAGAGAATGAATGTAACTGCAAGCAAAAATAACCAAATCTGGACCTTCAAAGAGAAGGGCGCCCCTGGGCTACAGGGGCTCAAAAGCTGTGAACTGACCATCCTTCACAATATGCAACCTCTTGCACCTTCAACTTTTGACGTCAGTTGTCAGAGTTCTGCAACCCGGATGACTTCGCCGGATAACTTGTCGGAAAGCTGGGCTAATTGTGAAGAGATTGACTACATTTACAAACAAAAGTAACAAGATCTGGGCCCTCAAAAAGAAGGGCGCCCCTAGGCTACAGGGCCGCAGATCTTCATTTTGCTAAAAATCTTCATCAATTTTTGTCTCTGAAAACACCCTTCTGACCACTGAAACGGCCATGTAGGAGTATAATTTCATCGTGAAGTGTTTCCTCATCATCACATGTCTCATTCTGAGTCCCATATTCTGATTTTGAGCTCTAGGTACTGACCATCAACTGATTTTGACTGACACAACACTGACCAAAGTCCATGCTTGATATTGCCCAAAAATTGTATTTGACATCATTTTAGCAAAGTTTAGACTCTTTTAAGCAAAATGCCTTAATGAAGCAAAAAATTTGGTTTGGGTACAACAACTAGCTACTGACAATTCTTTTGATCAGGCTGAGATATTTAGTTGAAAGCTTGAAGAATTCTGAACAAGATGAACATTTGAGCAAACCCTAGCAACTACATTTGAGGGCTCAAAACCCTAGGCGCCCCTGGCCAGCAGGGGCTCTTTTGTGCTATGAACTCACATTTTGACCATGACTAACTCCTTTTTGACTCTTGATTCCAGTAGTTTGGCAACTCTGATTAATCCACTGACGGACTTGTTGCAAAGCCTGATCAAGTCTAAGACAAACATCTTAGATGTCATTTGCTCAAAATGTTACATTAGGTGCCTAAAAAGTTTGGGCGCCCCTGACCAACAGGGGCTCCTTTCTCCACCAGTGTTAGTCAAATTTTGACTAATTTCATTTTCCTGTCTTCCTCCGTTCTTCGTTCAATCTTCAAATTTAGGCGTTAGATAGATCTTCTGGACTGGTTGGTAGGTTCATCGCGAAGCTGAAATAATTACGGAGAAGACTTCTTAGAAGTGACAAACCCCAAAAAGTTGATTTGAGCCTTCGAAACCTAGGGCGCCCCTGGCTAGCAGGTGCTTCTTTATGCTCCAAAGTTAGAAAATTTCTGATGACTTTAACCACTTCGAAAATCCCCTCCATCGAGAAGCATCATTTTGAGCATCTCTCGCCATAGAATCTTCGCTGATGCGTTTGAGGCTTAGATTTCGACACTTGGTATCTGGGCATCTGCCATTATTGACCTCAGAGGTCCTAACTTTTCTCTTGAAAAAGTGAAATAGGCCCACCAGAGCTAGATTGACTTTTTCTTTATTTTGACTTCACCAATGTGATCGTGAAGTGAAATAAGCCAATCAAAATTATTTTCAGTCAATTCTAGAAAGATCCTATTTTTAGGGTTTTTCCCAAAAATAGGGGCCTGAAAACCCTAATTTTCAAAATTTTCAAAATAATCAAAATGCCTTAATGAAGCAAATTTTTTATTTTGGGTACAACAAAGCTTGAAATATATTGTAAATGTTTTCTAAGGAGATATAAGAGATTTGTTGTAATAAATCATATTTTGGTTGAAGCAAATGTCCTCCAAGTCAAATTTCATGAGGGTGATATGGAGAAACTAAGTCCAGTTGACAAGTTCGAAGGAAAGGACTTTCATGCATGGCAGATTCAAATATAGTTGTTGCTGATTGAAAGAGATCTTTTGGATATTGTTGATGGCATTATGGACAAACTAACAAATGTTGATGAACTTCGAAAATGGAAGGTCAAAGATAAGAACACCTACGCCATTATTGGTCTAGGACCTAGGTTTATCAAAACGCTACTTGCTTCTTGTAGACCCCAAGAAATAGTTTTCAGCCAGTATTAAGGCATAGAAGTAAAAGGCAAAGGTAAAAAGTGACTGAAACTTAGGTGCACTTGGACATCTATGTTCCACATATCCCAATGAATGCCAATTTCTTGCAAGAAGTTTCGTGAAGGCAAAAGACAATGTGATGTTACGAAAATTTTAGGGATGCCAGGACGTATCCCGTTCGTTGTCTATTCTTTGCAATGTCTCGATCCAGGTCAGATTTCAGAAAAAAGGTCTAAATGAAGGAACCCCTTCCTTTGCAACGCATGAATGTTGCAACCACTGCTGCAACTACTAGATTTCGATCCATGGAGCTCCAAAAAAGATTTTTAATATTGGTTTGTGTGGATTAAAGAAGATAAATGGTGCCCACGTCTCATTTATGATTAGCAGACCCCCTTTGTTAGAACATCTTCTGGATGCGATTTCAACAAATTTCGTGGGTGTTTTCACTCATCATTGCACTCCAACCCATGAATAATCAATGTAGGAGTATGGTAGAGGTCAAAAGAATGTTCTTTCACGCTTCGTGATGTTCAGGTCAAATTTACAAAGGACACTTTTTATCGGTGCGTTGGAGTTCATGGTTAGGGTTTCCTACATGGCACGACTCTTTGACAACTTGCACGCCTACCTACCATGGGTATATCTGCCTTGATGACCATATTTGGAGGATAACATTTTTAGATAAGAGAGGAGCAGTTATAGAGCCAACAAGAGAAATATATTCACAGGAAGCCCTAGGGTTCCAATTTCCAACTTTGGGTATAGTCATTTTTGTATTGTAATGATCTAGGTTTATCTCAAATTTGTAATAACTTCTATAACCTTTGTAGATCGAGTGATTAAAGGAAAAATCAACCTTGATTGAGTGTCTCCTTGTGCATAGTTTACATTTTTGATGTGTTTCTGATTAGTTTGTCAACTAGATGACTGTAAAATCCCTATAAAGCTTTTACAAGGTATCTTCTCAAAACAATAAAGGAAATGTATGGGTATGTTCATGGATTACTAAGTAGACATTTAATATTCTGCAACTATTTGTGGTTTTTTTTTGAATGTATGTGTAGAGCCTAGCTTGCTTGTGCATTCTGGAAAGCCTAGTCCTTTGTGGTGTGTTGATTAATGCATCACCTTGGTTTTAGTCATTACATTTTTTGTATGAATTCAGAGACTCTATTGCCCAACTGGATAAAGGTACCAATCTGTTGTTGGTTTTCTCCCCCATCATCTTCAACACATTCTAAATACATCAATCTAAACATCCTTTTCAGTTTTATTCATTTGTGTGTTCCAACTGGCCTATTTGAATGTGTATAAGATCATAAGGGGTTATCATAAAACACATTCTCAGACATTTATACAGTAGATTATCTGTTTTATTAAGGTGCATAACCTTGAATTCCCTAAACCAACATACAGCACAAAGTGACAACCAAAATAGGGGTGCAATATGCAAATGAGTATGGTTTGTGTCAAGGTAAGTATTGTTCTTATGCGGCGATATCTATTCTAGCATCTTAGGGAAATACCCCTTGGTCTTGCAGATCCAAAAGTGGAGGTCTTACCCACCTCAACAATTGGTCCTAAGCTACCTAACTTGAACATAGGCTTGTGGTGATCTCTCGTGTTTGACACTCCTGGCACTTGGGAGATTATCAAACCTTAGGGATTTGGGGTCTACACCTCAAATCACCAACACATGGCACATGCCATTTTTCATAATTTTATCACTTTTAACCAACTTTCAAGAGTTCTCCAAACCCTTCAAAAAATGTTTGACATTATTGATTCTATGTTTGAGTGTTTTCAAAATTTTATTCTTTTTTTTAATAAATTTTTTATTTGCATTGACTTGGCCGACTTTTCCAAGTAGGGCTTGTCAGGTACTTGAGTCATGAGTCCTTGGGCCTCGTTTTAGTCTGCTCGTCTTGAGACTCGTACGGTGTGGGTGAGTCTAGGCAAGTCCAATAACTATAGTTTTACCCTTATAGGGCGTGTGCTAGTATATATGGAAACAATCTTTATGTCTTGAAAAGTTAGTCAACTTGTTAAGTGGTGTGCTCTAGTCAATGGAATAACATTTTTGTTATTGGTTCCCCAATTTTTGAGGTGTGTGCTGTCATATGCCTTGCACATTTTTGGAAAACTTAACATCTAACGCCCTTCACTATGGAGTGTGCTCCTATATCGTTGCAATCTTTTGTTTTGGAAAACTAGTGTCTTTTCAATATGTTTTGCAACTATGTCTAGTGCTTGCATCTTTTCTTTTGAAAAATTTGTGTTCGTTTGTTATGTGGTGTGTATTTCTCTACATGCTCTGATTTTTACTTTGACATTTTATGGCACTCTCTATCAGGTGTGAGTTATATTGAGACAATTTTTTTGACTTGAAAATTGTTTTGTGTTCCTCTTCTATATGGCACGTGCCACAAAATTGAGATGTATATTTTTAAGTTTAATTTTATGCTTCACTTCACAAAGGAGTGCTCCTCATTATTGAGTGACATTTTTCACTTTTTAAACTTCATGTATCCCTTCACATAGGTGCATGCCCTCTAAACGGGCAACAAATTTCTATGCCTTAGTGAATTTTTTCTCTTTCATTGTCATCTAAGTTTCAATCTTCGTCTCACTGGATGCATTCAAAAGATCATTTTGTTGGCCCTGCAAAGACATTGACTAGAGATGGCAAAAATGACGTGGATGACCATGAAAAGGTTTGAAATATGACTTGTGATTGAAGAAACAACAAGATTTTAACTTGAAATGTGACATTTTTTTTGTATATGTACGATTGTGAACTTGCCCACTTCAAAGAATTGCAAAGTTTGTTTTCTGGAATTGCTTCTTTCAATTTCTTTGGAAATTACTAGTTGTGCAAATTTGAAGTTTAATCATTTTTTTACAGCAACCAGACATTTTTTATTTAGTATTTATTTCAAAGCATTTAATTTTCAGTTGTTTTTCTGATTTGTTTCTTTGCAAATTTTAGACCCTTTGCAAATAAAATTACTGGTGCCATTAAGTTTGAGAGTAGAAAAGTTACTGTTGCTAAGGATAAAAATTTGTGTCAAAATATCTCTGTTAATCATAGGTCTTGGTTATTCTTCCAAACTCCAAAAATGTATGTAAACATGAGCTGAGAGTTTTAGGGAGGGTCGTGAGGTTATGAACTTCAAAATCAGTTGATTTGTGTCTATTTAGGGTTTATGATGCCTTTTTAACATTTAAAACAATTCTTGTTTGCTTTAAAGCTTGTTTATTATTTCTTTAAAGGCTGCAATGTCAATGGTGGATTGCAGTTATTCCCTAAATGTGTCGTTTTCTCTTGCAAAACTACTTTCACAAGTTGAAAGGTATGAAATGACCTCTTAAATAGCCAGATTTCCCATGTTGTGTCTTACGCTTCTCAGTGCAAGAAACAACCATTCATTTTGAATTGCATACTTGGCCTATAATAAATGACAATGTTCTGGAAACATTGCATTTTCTCATTGCGAGGAACTTAAGTACTTGTTACACTGAATTTCATGAAGCAGGGGCATTTCTAGTTTGAAAAAGAACACTGCAAGCTGCTAGATCTGTTTAACTTAATGCTCATAACTTTAATTTTAAACAATAAATAGAACAGGCTGGAAATGTAAATATTGAATTAAATTTGTTAGTTTTTTGATGTGTGTCTGTATATTTCTTTCTTCATTGGTTCTTCAAGAATCCTTCATTTATCCATATTCCTCTTGCCAGCCCTCTTCTCCTCTTCTCACGTTTCTTATGTTAGAACTAGCTTGTGAGAAGAAAGAAATTTCGCTTTTCCTTTGAGCCTAATGCATATCTGGACAGGAACATACAATTTTTTTTCAAGTTTGCATACTAAAGGCATGGTATTATCTTGTGTGCCCTAAGGTTTGCATAGTTCTGCCCAACTATTTGTTTTTCATAAATTGATTAGTATCCATGATCTCAATTTAAAGCGGTCGGTTTTCTTACAATTAATCAACCTTGGGAAAATGAATCCTATCTAGATATAACAGCTTGAAAGAATAACTTGTGCGTTTCTGAGACTTGTGGGCTAGTCTGATATCTTTTAATGTGTTAGTTATCACGGAGGATCTTTTTCCGAGGTTTTATTTGTTTATTATTTGACACAATGCAAGATTCCAGTCGTATTATACAATATCTTTTTGCTAATTGTTTGTCATCAAATTCTCAGGATGGAAATTGAAGCTGACTATATCGGGTTACTTTTAATGGCATCAGCTGGATATGATCCACGTGTAGCTCCTTCTGTTCATGAAAAACTTGGACAATTAGGTGGGAATTCAGTGATTCAAAATTATTTGTCTACTCATCCATCTGGAAAGAAAAGGGGAGAACTGCTTAGACAAGCAAAGGTAATGGAAGAGGCACTTAGTCTTTACAGAGAGAGCATGTTAGGTCATGGAATTGAAGGGTTTCTTTAAGATTCTCGCAGGCTTTGGATGCATTATATTTGTAACTGATATTAGTAGTTTGACACAAAGATTAGTATTTTACAACAGGTTATATAGAATGGAGAATAAGGCTATTTCAAAGAGCTATTTAAATATGTACAAAACTTTATATCCCTAGGAGTAGTGGATATGTACTCATTTAAGTATGTTTTATCACATTGAGTGGGTAGATAATTCTATTACTGTGATATGTGGAAGATAAAGCTGTGAGAAAATTCTTTTGTAGCTGCTTTCAACTTTTCATTGCCAATGCATCTCTCTTTTTGCTGTATCTTCAGTGCTATGCATTGATCTCCAAGTTTTTTCTCGTCTAAATTTCTCTGGCAGGCATGCTTAAATCTACATTACTCCTTTTGGAGGTTGACTTATTATTGATGATTGCATACAGCTCCCTCTTATCAATTTTTTTACTATATATATTGTTTTTTTGAATTAAGGATGCACTCCTAATGTTTTAGCTACTTTTTAAAATATTTTTCGTCTTCCAAAACAATGCAATGATTTGTGTGAACTATTACCTTATAATTTTCAGCAAAAATAAAATATATTATTTTATTAATAATATACTTAGGTACAGATAAAAGCATGATTTGGAAAACAGCTCATTATCCTCTACTAAAGTACAACTTCAGAGTTATGAAAAAACCTATGCGTACATACTGAAAATGCTAAAAACCTAGCTGCGATGGATTAATAGTATATAAAGATGGGATGGATGTTTGGAGAACCAAGTTTTGCTGTATAATCGAAGGTTGGGTAGGAAATAATCCTTTGGTCTTATGGAGGACTGCGACAAGAGGATTTGTGTGTTCCTGCGTTTGTTTGTGAGCATCAAGGGCATTGCTTGTTTCAGATTCAAAATACTTATATGTAGAATCAAACATATGCAGAGAGAGCCTTGGAGAGGCTTTCTCACAATAATCTAAAGTAGATAGACTCTAAGATACAACCTTCAAATGCTAGAGAAGAGAGCCCTTAGTGCAGTCAAGGTTGGAGGGTCCAATTAAAGAATGTCTAACCGAGTAGCGAAACAAAGACTCACTCAAATTCACACAAGGATTCAGTTGAAAGTTACTAAAAGAAATGGACTATATTGGTTCAAAACAAAATAGCTTCAAGAGCTTGATACATGCTAGGCATCGATCTTTTAATTAAGAAATAGATCATAGAGATCTCAATATCATTGCCTTGTGCTTAGATTAACTCTTTCATTGTTTCTAATTAGTTGTCCTCAAATGATATTAGACTTCTCTATATATAGATGTAGAAATCATGTGTGTTGGATGGACATATGGTACACTATCATTGATGAATGTGATAAGGATCAATGGTTCAAAATTAATTAGTTTGGTCATCTGTTGGCCTTAGAATTGGGCACATTTCCTTACATGGCATGTAGGTTCACTGGTTATATGTAGTGTCACCATCTGTAATGTATCTCAAGCCACTAATCACCAAATTCATTGTGGTTCCACATATGAATCTTTTTAAGACCCATAATGGGTTAGGCAACATTAGGAATTGATGCAAGTTTTAAATACTTGGTGCATCATTCAAACAAGCTATACAATGAATAGCCTAGTATTAGTCCACTAAGCTCCTCGAGATTGGAAACATGAATGTGGCAATTAAGATCACATGAAAATGGATTGAGACATGTGAGATGCTTTGTTAGGCTTTTGTTTCCAATTGCAATCACATATCTCTAAAATGTGGTATCACACAGTTGGTTGAAGGTAATTGGGTTTGCAATGATGTATGAAGCTAGGCACAAGTGTGGTGAGTTGTGGTGTCATAAGATTTGCTTATACAACTTAAATAATCTTGCATCAAACACTTTGAATAATTGAAAAGTGTGCCTCTCACTTTCATTCAAAGCTTTGAGCTAAAGAAAAGCCAAACAAGTCAACCTTAGCGCAAAACATCCATGTAGGGTCTTCAATTGTCTTATTCTTCCACTTCACCAAATATTCTTCACGTTTTCCATTTCTTGTGCACCTTGCTATTTTTCTATCAAATATTTCTTCAATTTCTTTTATTTAGGCATTTGTTTACCATAATGTTTTATCTTTAAGTTGTTATCTTTTGATTCTCTTTCACGATAGTCTTATAAATCAAAGATGTTGAGTACTAGTGTGTCAAGTCCTTTTGGTATTTCCACTCCATGTGCATTTCCTAAATAAAGTTTGTCAACATTTTTGTAAAGGTCATTTTAAAAATTTTCAGTTTATTATGTCCCATGCGAAATCCTTTACCATCATTTCATCTCCTATTTCATACTTTTTATGTCATCTTCTAATTTGCATGTTCTTTATACTTGTCATTCATTCTCTCCAATTGAATTATTTCTTCTTGATTTAAATTTTTCATGTATTCTACATAATCTTCAATAGTGACACTTTTTAAAAAAAAATATTAGTAAATTTTCATAATGATGAAACATTCCTTAGATTCTCTTCACTTGCAATTGCAAATGGTGTCTTACTTGTACTTTTGTTCATTGACTTATTACAACAAAATCAACTTTTGGTAAGATTAAAGCTCAATTTTGTGTCATTTCACTTGATAAACATCCTATTAAATTTCCTAGTCTCCTATTCATAACTTTTGTTTGTCCATCTATTTGTAAATATGTTGGACTAAATTTATTCAAGTTAGTACCTAATTTTTTTCAAAATGTCCTCCAAAAATGACTAACAAATTTCATATTTCTATTTGATACAATACTCTATGTAATACATGCAGTTTGAAAATTTCTTTGAAAAATAAATTAACTATATGCACAACATCATTTGTTTTTTTGCAAGCAATAAAATGCACCATATTGAAAAATCTATCAAATATAAAAATAAAAACATGACTTTTTTGAGTTTCTTGGCAATCTTAATACAAATCCATCCTAATATCCTTCTAAAGGTTGCTTTTGAATTAGTAATGGTCTATACAATCCAACATTTCAACTACTTACCATAGCAACTTGATAAATTCTACAATTTTGGACACAACTTTTCACATCTTTATAGATTTGTGGCAAAAAATAATGTTTACTTATCAACACTATTGTCTTATCAATCCCAAATAACTTGCTAATCCACCACTATGCTCTTCTTTTGTCAAATTCTCTCATTGAACTCTTAGGAATACCTAATTGATTTCCTTTAAACATAAGTTACCTAAAATTAAGTAAATCAAGCATTTAGTTCTCTTTTCACTTACATGTATGTTATACGATTTTCATATTTAACAAAATCAATGTTAGTCTCATATAAGTTCTTCAATTCATCAAAACAAACAACTTGATTTTTTATTTCCATTAATAATGCAACAACTATTCTATTAGATTTACTACTTTTATCTTTCAACCCATGAATAATTTTAGAGGAATACAATCTATTTGATTTAAATTACTTTGACTATTTAGATATTGTAATGCTTGATGATTATTGTATAAAACAAACTATTTTGACAACAAATAAAGTCTCTATTTCTTTAGTATTTTCATAATTGTTAGAATTCTTGATTATAAACTAAATACTTCCTTTTGACATAATTCAATTTTTCACTAAAAAAGTAAAACCTATCACTTCTTGACTCAAAGCAACTCCAATTGCAAGCCCACTTGCATAACAATCAACTTGAAAGAACTTTAAATCTGACAAAGCTATAAAACCTGGTCTTGCCATCGTTTAATTTAACAACTCAATTTTCTTAGCAGTTGCAACTATCCACTTAATTTTTTAAATTTCCCTCATTGTTTCATTAATTGGTGCACAAATCTCATCAATTTTTTTGATAAACTTTATGTAAAAAGTAGTTAATCTATGAAAATATTTAACTTTAGAAATATTTACTAATGTTGTCCATTCAACAATAACTAACTTTTTTAGGATCCATCTTTAATTCATTATCAAAAATAACAAAAAAATATATATACCAACTTTTTTTTCTTCATAAAGCTACATTTATTTACATCATATATAATTTCTCTTCTTTTAACGTTTGAGTACTAACTTCATATTCTCTAAATGTTCCTCTTTACTCTTATTAAAAATTAAAATTTCATCCAAGTATACAATAATAAGTTTACCAAGATACGACTTCAAAACTTCCTTCACTAACATTATAAAAATACTAAGTGCATAAGTTAAATCAAATGAGAACTTACTATAAATACAATTTTTTTTTAGTCTTGAATGAAGTCTTTCACTAATCACCTTTTTCAATTTTGATATGATGATATTTGCTCTTTAAATCTATCTTATGGAAATACTTTATGACACTCAAACAATCCTTAAAGTCATCCATCATTGGCAAAAAAAATTCTTGACAATAATCTTGTTGATTGCTTTGGAATTTGTACATATTCTCCATACTCCTCCTTTGTTTGATGTTAATATTGTTGGTATTGTGTATAGACTCAAACTTTCTTTTATCAATCATTTTTACAACAATTTCTTAACTTGCCTATTCAACTTTGTTCTTTTTGTTGGTGACAATCTATGAATTGTATTATTAAGTAAACTAGCTCTAGGGATTAGATCCGTATGATGAATTATATTTCTCATAGGTGGTAACCCTTCTTGTAGGTTATTAGAAATAATGTCACTATACTCTACTACAACATAGAAATCTTAGGGTGTGTCACCACATTGGCCTCTATAGCTTTCTCCTTTTGCATACACTTAAAAAATACAACAAAACAATATTCTCTTGCTTAACAGTCTTCAAGAATTATTTACTGTATCTTAACATTACTCTCAATAGTACAATTCATTTTTACCTTCTTCCTATAAAAGAAAAAGTACACATCTCATTCTATTTTTTACTAACCTACAAGTATTCTCTTTATCATCATGTATAGCTTTTTATTATCAAACTACTATGGTCTACCCAAAAAAATATGAGAAACATACATAGGCATGATATCACACAAACCTCATCTTCATGAACTCTAATATTAAATTTCAGAAGATATAATCTAATATATTAGTTTAGCGAGATCTACTTATATGACTATAATCACACAAATACCCAATCTCCTACTTGAAAGGTCTTTCATTGTGATGGTCAATATTATATTACATATCATTGCCAAATTCTCCTTGAGACTAGAGAGTACCTTTTGTTGGTGCTAAAAATATTCTTCAATATCTCTAGTTTAAGATGTGTCTGTATTGAAAAGGTGATTGATGGTGTATGGACCCATTTAGTGCAAAAAATGGAGAAATTTTGAATGAAGTGAGGAAGAAGTGTTTAACCACCATTTGCTGATAGAAACCATTGCACCCATCTCCCTTTTTTATCTAAAATAAAACATCGAATATATCTCTCCAAGCACTTGTTGACCACCTCGATTTGTCCATTTGATTGGGGATGATAAGACGAGCTATGAGAAATATGAGTGCCCAAACATGAGAATAAGCCAGTCTCAAAATTACTAGTAAATATAAGATCACAGTCACTTACAATGATTTCTAGAGTTCCATGTGGCTTTTGAATGGTATCCACAAAGGTTATTGATATAATACTTGTTACAAATGGGTGTGACAAAGAACAAAAATGTGCATATTCGGTGAGTCAATCAACAACCACCATGATGACATATTTTCTTTCAAACTTGGGAAAATTTGTGATGACATCTATAGATCCTTTTCCCAACTTTGGATTAGAATAGATAAGGGTTGTAGAAGATTGTGATTCTTAATTGTCTTTGCTTTATTTTGTTGGCATGCCATGAATTATGTTACAAATTTCTAAACATCCTCTTTGTTGTACCCCAAATTAAAAATTTTGCTACACTTAAGCATTTTGAAGAAATGGTCAAAAATCTTGTTAAAATTGTCAAAAAAGGTCAAAATTGGGGTTTGTATGTCTTGCATGAGGGTCAAAAACTCGAAATTTCCAAAATCTGACGATCTAGGTCTGCTCAGAGCGACCAAGTCTACAAAACCCAAATCTCAGTTTTTCAACCCTAAATTTTAGGAATTTTTTATTTTTAGAAACTTTCTAAAAATAGAACTTTTTCTGGGTTTCTTTCGAAACGAATGCTGGAAAAATTTCCTAAAAATAGAAAGTTTGGTTGTTAGGGTTCAAACTGATTTTGATTGGTTGAAAATATTTCCTCATCAGGGTGGTGCAGTCCAAATCGTCAAAAGATCAGTTTTTCCCTAGTGGGTCTATCCTACTGTTTCAGGAGCTCCAAGGCCATTAATGGAGGTCAGTCAGCTGCCAGGTGACAGATTCAAACATCCAAGCATTGAACAAAAGATGAGAAATGATGAATGTGCACACAGAACGAAGAATGGAGAAGGGGAGCTGTGAAGGTTGAAAAATACAAAATTTTGGCTATCTGGAAGCTTTAGGCGTCCCAACTCAGTCTAGGCGCCCAAACACTCATGCCCTAGAAAAAAATTCATCTCCAGCAAGCGAGGCAAAGGCAAGCACATCAAACGAAGGAGAAAGTTGAAAATTGCAAAATAAAAACTAAGTCTGCCAGCCATGGGCGCCCCAGAAGGAGATAGGTGCCCAACTTTTTAGGAGATCAAATGATGAAATTAGGGTTTCTGCTCCCAGACAATGTTGCTCAGAATCTTCTCAGCTCTGCAGTGAGTCCATCAGTGCAGTCATTAGGAATTGAAGATCAAACGAAGAAGTCTCAACCAAGAAGCAAGAAGCAAATCATGAAATCATCAGAAAAATGGATAAGGTTGGAGATCTTGGGCGCCCCAGAAGGAGATAGGCACCCAAGATTTTGGGGCATCAAATGGAAAAATTTGCAATTGCAGTCCCCAACATGACTTCCCCAGTCTTGATCAGGCTTTCCAACACAATTGTCAGTAGGTCCATCAGAGCTGACAAGCATCAGATATCACCAACTGATTGGAGGGGTAAAACCATGAAAAATATCAAAAGTCAAAAGCAAGGTGAAAATCACAAAAAATAAACTAACTCTGAGGGAGTTGGGCACCCCAGCTAGCCAGGGGTGCCCAAGCTTTTGACCCCCAAGATGCAGCTTTCAAGAGATGAAGCCTCTAGAGAACCCCCCTCACTATCCTCCGAGCTATCCAGTGAATCTGATAGTCAGTCAATTAGATCATTCTAACTCTTGGAATCGCGAATTCATCAGAAGATCAAGGGAAGCAAGCAAGAAATAGGAAAATATGAAAAAATGACTTAACTCTGGTGATCATGGGCGCCCCAACTAGCTAGGGGCACCCAAACATTTGAAGGCTCAGAATCAGTTTTTAGGGTTTGGCATCTCCAGAACAATCATCTCAAATTCAGTCAAACTACACAACGGAGCAGTCAGCCAGATCATCAGATCTCCTGAGCTCCCAAAGTTATAGATTCATCTAAAGGGTAAAAAAAAAACAATGACAAGAGTTAAAGAACATAAAAATGGCTAACTCTGGAAGAGTTGGGCGATCCAAGTAGCCAGGGGCGCCCAACATTTTGAGGGGTCAGATGAAGTTTTTATGAAAAGTTGCCTTCAAACAAATTTTGTCAAATTCACTCAGGCTCCACGATGGATCATTCTGCTAGATCATGGGATTCATCGAGCATCCTGGAATCAAGGATCAAATTGAGGTTAAAAATCAAGCAAAAGTTGAAAATGGTGAAAATTTGGCTAGGTCTGCCAAGCAAAAGCGCCCCAGTCCAAAAGAGGCACCCAAGAATCCATGCCTTAGTCAAAATTTCAAATTTCATCCTCCAGCATTCCAAACAGTGTCTACATTTGACGAACTTGCTCAGGATAGGCTTCAAAAGCTTTAAAGTAAAAAGAAAGCGGATTTTCTCAAACCTTAACTTATTTAAGATATCTTTGCCTTCCATTCATTCACTTTTTGCAGGTTGGCGTCAAGATCAAGAAGATTTTCCCTTTTCTCTCAACGAAGATTTGAAGACCCAAATGACATGCTTTTTCAGTGTTCTTCGTGGTTCCAAGATCAGTGAGCAAGGATGAATGCTTTTTTAGGCTCCAAAATTCTAAGGTATTGCTTTTTCAAAATAGCCACTCAACTTTTTCCGTTTCTGATCACATGGGTCTCTCTGGTTTTTCATCCTCTTCAACATTGTGAAACCTTTCCCTCTTCTAGAAACTGCTTTTTGGCCACTTTTTTAGGATGGATTTAGCTTTTTCAATTTCTAAGCATCTGGGTTTCGCCGGAACGTGATTTTCTACATAACCCAGGTCCCAATTTTTTTGGAGAAATTACTTTTTGAAGGCAGATCAACATTCTATTTTCAGTAGCACTCTCCACTTAAAATCAAGAAACAAATAAGCTCTTTGGTGGATGTGGACAAGATTTAAAGCATCAGTCATCTAGAAGCTTTCTTCCAGCTTTCTTTCTATTCTTGTCTCAATTCCTATCCACTCTTTGAAGAAGAGAAATAAAACAAGTTGTAATAGTTGGTGTTTCCCTGTTTTTATGCTTTCATAGGTGGTTATCTACGCTTATCTTGTTTTAGTTTTAGAAATAAAGCTTGCATGTTGGCAAGTCTTGGTTGTAAAAGCAAGGAGATTTTAGGGTTCCCTACTCCTCTGCTTGTGTATAAATAAGGGTAGCCTTGCCCATTTTTCTTTAACTGTGTTTGTGGTAACAAATTGCAAGCCTGTAATGTTGCAAGTTGTTATTTAGTGTCAGTTCACTTTGTGTAAGATAAAGTTTGCATGCCTCTTTAGCTGCAAGTTATTGTTCAGTCCTTGTGTCTTGTGTCAATGTATTCTGGTTTGATGGCTAAACTATAAGCCTATTTTGCTACAATCCTACTGTCCTAGAAGTGTAATCTTTTGTTCCTGAAATTTGAGAAAATAAAGTCTTGTGCCTGCTTTGCTACCCAGATATAAAGTCTCAGATTTTCGTTTATTGTGTTATGCTTAGATGATCTTTATTTCAGCTTGCATTGAAAGTAAGTAGATGTGTGTTGGGAGAAAAGTTTATTTAAGTATTTATGTCAGAGAATCCTTCCTTGTCCATTTCTAACTCTCTTGCTCTATGGTTACTTGAGAAGTTAGAAACGTTATTAGAGTAGGCTTAGTCGTAGTTGAACTTCTAAAACAGAAAACCTCAGCTACGATGCTTGAGTTTTATAACCTTGTGCTCTTAGCTAAACAAAAAGATAGGCAAATTAGTTTTAATTTACTTAAGCAACATCAACAAAGAGGGAGCTTCCCCTCCTAATTCGAAGAGCATTTTTTTTATGTGCATAGTTGTCCGTTTCTAATACGCATTCCAGAGGTGCGAATTGAAATGCCAACACTCTTTGAGAGCATCCCAAAAGACATCTTACTTAACTGTACGATAGGTCTTCAAGAATCTCAAGTGCTTTCCTACTAGAGAATAATGTAGCTCTGTCAAAACCTTAAATTTAAGAGATGATTCTTACATAGGCGGAACCTATCCTTGTACCATAGAGCATTTCATTTTCATACTAATTTATTTGACATGCTTACATCTTGTTGGAGTTTTTCAAGTTTCCATGTCATTCCACTCTTCTTTTATCACATCTACCCAATCTACTTTATATACGAAAATGACATAATCCTTGTCATTTATGTTTGTTGTTCTTTAGCTCACAACTTTGTTCCAAGAAGTATTTGTGGCTATCATGATTTGTCTTTCCCTTAAAGTTGCTTCCCATTAAATAAGATCTCCATTGTTTGACTATATGCAGGATAACCTTCATTTCTTTTTCATGAACTAGCTTCAACAAATTCTTACATGTGATTTGGCAACTTAAATCTTAAAGGTCCTTTGTCTTGCATGAGAACTACTCGTATGCCATTCCCAAAAGCATCGAATTTTATAATGAAGGCTTTAGAAAAACTTGGGGTAGCTAGAACTATAGTTATGAGTTTCTTAAGTTCCTTGGTGGATGCCTCAATCCATTAGATATAATATTTCTTCAACAAAGTTGTGATGGGTGTTATCATATTTTTTTACAAATCAATGATAGTAACTAATAAGCCATAAGAAACTTTGTAGGTTCTTGGGGGTTCTAGGAACTTTCCATTTTACTATGACTTTGATTTGGTGAGGGTATATCTTAACTCCCTTATGTGAAACAATATGAGTTAGGTACTCCACCTCTTTGACTCCAAAGATACACTTGGATGGCTTAACATAAAGTTTATGCTATTCAAGAATGTCCAAAACCTAATTAACATGTTATAATTGTTCATCCCAAGTTTTTCTATAAATTAATGTCATAAAAAAATACAATTTTTTTTTTTTACAAAAATGGTCTGAAGATGGAGTTTTATCAAAATTTGAAATGTAGATGGTGCATTTGTGAGACTAAAAGACATCACCAAAAATTTATAGTGGCTCTCATGGATTCAAAAAGTTATCTTATGTATGTCAATCTTATCACTAATTATGATTTGATGACAATTAGAATGAATATCAAGTTTGGTAAAATAAGTAGAACCATTAAGTTCATCTAGCAAATAATCAATTATTGGAACTAGAAACTTATCTTTATGGTATACTTGTTGAGCTCTTTGTAATTAAGACATGTATGTTGGGTGTCATTTTTCTTCTACATCATTACCTTTGGAGAATTTTAAACTATCTTAATGTTTTGATAATATTTCTTTCTAGCATCTCTTGTATCATCTTGTTGATCTCACTTTTCTATACATATGGGTACATGAAGTGCTTGATGTTGGGTTGTTGACTCCCAAGTACTAATTGAATGACATAGTCATGATCTCTTTTATGAGGCAATCCTTTCGGCATATAAACAAAAAATATTAAGTGACTATCCATAATTGCTTATAGATTTGATAGTGTATGATATTTTGATTGATAAAATTCTAATGAAAACAATTGGCCCATCAACCCATTTTCCCCCTTGTTAAGCTTCTTTTTCATTTGATGAGAGCTTACCATATGTGGAGACTTTGCCTACAACTCTTTTAGTTTGATTGTCCTCCCTTTTGAGTGACACATGAATAACTCTTAGAAGTTAATCTTAATTTTTTGGACAATGTAGTAAGCCACTATACTCCCAAAACAATACATGCATTAGAGATAACACATAGATAATCTAGTAGGTGTGTAAGTGCAAGAAGATGGGTCCACAAAGAGGGGAGTTTTGTGCAAAGAAAAAATGCTGAAAGGAACGAGTACCCGTTTTAAAAAAAATGGGTACCTATTTTTTTTTTTAAAATGGGTACCCGTTTTTTAAAAAGGGCACTTGTTTAGGAACGGGGACCCAAGCCTTAGATCAAGATCTCGATCCTAAATGAGTATCCATTTTAAAGTGGGTACCCGTTCTAATTTTTTTGAAATCCCAACCCCCTTTTTGATTTGGTTTTAGGATCGTGAAAACCATGGTAACCTAACCCTTAGCCTTGGACTTGCAAGTACAAGGTCAAGGCAATGCTAAGAGAAATAACTGACTTTGGCAATATAACTAATGAGTTTGTTTAGAATCGTTTTATGAAATTAAAACCCATTATAGATCACAATTTCTAGTTTTCAAATATGTAATTTTTTAATGGTTAGATTATTTTTTCTATTTTTTAATTAATTTATATGGAAATTGGTCCATAAACTTGAAATGTCAAGTTTTTCGTTTTTTTTTTAATAACTTTTAATTTGTTAATTTTCTTGTGAAAAAATTATATGACATCAATCTACAAACAATTCTTTACAAAAGAAAAAATGATTATTTTAGGTCAAATTTAGTGTCCATACATGAGGGTTTTGAAGACAATAATTAGGGCCAATAAAAGGAATCCCTATTGTCACATTTTTCCCCAAAAGGAATTAGAAAAATAATTTTATTTAGGTCAAATTATGGTGTTTGTACACATGCATCACATGCTCCTAAAAAAGTGACTTTTAAAAAGTGATTTTTATACATGCCTATTAAAATTAATTTGTATCATCTATGTATCAGAATAAATTAATTTCATATTATTGGACTTTTTAAAGATTCAATGTGTAAGTGCTTCAAAATTTTAGTCCAACTGTGACAAATTCTGAAAACAAGGAAAAACACTTCCACTTTTTGAACATTTTGTGGACCCAACTTCTTGCACTTGCCTAGGTAATATCCTATGGAAAGTTTAATTTCTTGGCCTTTTTTTGAACAATTGATTGTAACTCATGCATTAATAACCTAAAAAAATGGACCTAGATAGATAAAATAGTGCAAATGAGCAACTAACTTCTTATTGATGAGTTGTGCATGCTTCTTGAGTCTAACATTTTTACTCTCTTTCTCCAAGAAACCAACTATCTTGAGGGTTGGGGAGTACTAATGCCTAAAAATGTATTGCAAGAAATAGTTGGTTGTGTTTCTTTGGTTTCTTCCCTTGTCTCCTCATCAACCTCCCTTACAAAGTCTTTGTCCATTTCTTCTTCATTAACAAATTCAATGTATAACAATTTCTTTTCTTCACACTTATGCCCTCAACCATACTTGCTATCATAATTAAAGCATAACTTCTCTCTTCTCTTCAATTCATTGAAGAGTCAATCTTGTAGGCAAAGAAAATGCTTGTGCCAAGAAGCTCTTCTATCTTATGCCATTGAACCCTTGCCTTTTAAGAGACAATTTTTTTTTAATCTTATGTGTCATTGTCGATACATTAAGAGGATTAAATATGCCTACCTCATGTTGAATGTGATCTTTGATCCTGCGAAGAAATAAGTCATTGAAGATCTTTATAATTGTTTCTACTCACAAGGATAGGTTTTGTAATTGTTTCTACTCACAAGGAGAGGTTTTGAAATTGTTGAATATAATCCTGACCAATCCTATTTGTTGTAGTTTGGCTAATTGGCTGAAGTAATTCTCTAATACACTATTGCTATAGTGCAATCATAGCTCCTCTATGAAAAATGACCACGTGATATTGGGAGCCTTTTTCTTTCTTTGAGCATATAGCTATCTCTACCAAATGAATTGATTAGGTTTCAAATATAAGGAAGCCATTGTCACCTTTTTCTCACTTTGGATTTGATACACATCAAAAAAGTTAAATCCATTTGATTTATTCAAGTAATTAGATTCTTGCCACCCAACTTATGCATATACACCTTTCCTAATAGATTTTGAGATAATGCTAACATCTAGATCAAGATTGGCTTGTCTAGGTGACACTCCTTGATTAATTGATACACTGAAAGAGAGTGGGTTATGGGGTTGTTCCTTTGATGGGAGAAAAATATCTTTTAGATAGATTCTTGAAAATGTATCATTTCCCTTTCCCACTATAGTCATTTTTCCTTTGGTTTTAGACTACATATAGTAGATACTTTCAGACTTGATGCTATAGTCATTTTTCCTTTGATTTTAGACTACACATAGTACATACTTTTAGACTTGATGCTATAATAATTTTTCCTTTGATTTTAAACTACATATAGTACATACTTTCTTTCAGCTAGTATTTTTTCATTTGTCGAAGATTGCATTAGATTTGAAGTTCCATTTGATCCTAACTTTGAAATTATATCCTCTTTGTTGGGAGTTTCACATGGTATGTAGGAATTCTTGCCTCAACCTCTAATTTTTGGCCCCATCATGATGCTTCTCATATATCTAAGGATAAATTACTCAAAACAAATCAAAATAAGCTAAAAAATTTACTATAACTTTCCTCTACCTAGAACTTTTCTAAAAAATCTCCTAAAAATTCATTGAATTGTAGTCTTCAGAGAAAATTTAATGAAATCTCTAATTTTATAATAAATTCTTCAAGTTGACTTTAAATGACCTCAAATATGGACTATAGCAGCTTCTACATGCCGTTGATTAACCCTCCAAATTTTAGAATTTTGGTTTTCCAAATTGAGAGATATAAGATTCACAATCTAACCTCCTAAATAAAAAAGTTCACCTTATTTCTTTTAGTTTGGATGCTAATATAATTCTTTGATACCACTTGTAATGAAATAATTGGAAAAATAGAAGAATACAACAACAAATATTTGAAAATATAATAAATTTTTTGTAAATGCTTGATAATAATAAGCCATTTTGAGGGGAAAACCTCTGAAAGTCTTCAACATGAAATATAATTTACAATATGATGCTTAACTACTACTCACTAACTCCTATATATGTATCATACCTATGCCTTGGATGCCAGCTAGATGGACAAACTACCCATATAAGATCATATAAATAATTATATAATTGTTTAAGAGTTAAGCTAGCCACAAGTTAGATACCCATCTCAATATAATCACTAGGTTAAAGGTGTAGAAACCTTTTTAATAATATATAGATCTACCAATGTGGTAATGTTCATTGCCTTTATTGCTTCTACTTCATTGTTCTAAGTTCCTCTAGCACCTACTTGGTTTTTGCCTCTTGAAAATCTACAGTTAAACTTATCTTCACCTTTCAAGGCAAATTGATATTCTTTATCAATGGACTTAATGGTTAACATGCTTAGCTCTTCTTGAATTGATCCTCTTAAACCATTGATACATTTAGCCACTTTGTCTTGATTATTTTCATGATGGTCTACTTTATTTGTCAACTTACAATATTATTTAGTATAACTTTTCACACTTCTTTTGCCTCAAAATTTGTAACTTTTCAATAAATCCAACTAATAACTTGTAGAAACAAATTTAGATTGCAACACATCTCATTTTTCAATATTATGATTACGTCATCTATTCCTTTCCAATTGAGTTTCCTTCCACCAAATAGCAACATGATCTTTCAAATTTATCTTTGAAAACTTCACTTTATCAAGGTTGGTAATATCCTCATACTCAAAATATTCTTCAAACAACAATTCAATCAATCAATTCTTCAAGACTCATACTACCAAAGTAATTTGACAAATCAACTCTTTTTTTCTTACCAATTTTGAAAATAGCCTTCAACATCCTTCCATCTCCATCTTCATCCATTTGATATCTTTAGTTAATCCATTATCTTATTAATCATCACTTTCACCAATTCTAGGGTTCAAAATATCTCTTGTTCTATTGGCTCTACCACATCCAATCAAATCTAGACATTTCTTGTCATATTGAATATTTGCTCAATTTGTTCTGCAACATGGAGTTCACCTCATCTTTTTAGGAAAAATTTTAGATTTGGAGTAGATTGCCTCATAGTCAATAGTTCGTATACACCCAAATCAACTTACAAGAATCTTCTACCCAACACTCACTAGTGAAAAATTCTTTACGAATACATTTAACTTAAATCCATTTGAAGATCAACATCAAGTCCACAAACTATTCACCAACTACTTATAGGACTCAAAACCCAATTGATACCAATTAATACAGTCATTATATGGTCCAATTAAAGCATGTCTAACCAAGAAGCTGAAACATATAGTCATTCAAATTTAGACAACAGATCAACAAAAGGTTACTAAAAGAATTGGATTTTATTGATTCAAAATAGAATAGCTTCAAGAGCTCAATACATGCTAGGCATCAACCTTTTGTTGGAAAGACAGTTGTCGTTGCACCAAAAGATCAACCTATTAATGCCCAATACAACCACCAGAGTTAATGAATCCACAGGAGTATAAGATGCTACCCTATTTGACCCACAAATTATTTTCCGATTTTCACATCATTGGACTGCACTGGAATTTCGTCAAACACTTATCTATTATGTTGATTCGTGTTTGCTTACATTGGGTTGCTATGTTATTTGGCACAATCATTTAAACCATCCATTTTTAACAACTAACTAACTCAAAGATACAGTATTCCAAATTCAACTTTGATGACAATACTCATTAACACAGATAGAACATTGTATAAGGCAAGACTACAAATAAATAAATGGTATAAATAACTCCAAGTGATGTGACAAAAATATTCATATGCTATTGAAAGGATGTACAATGATAATTTAAATATCTGACCTGATAGAAACATTCAACTCTCCATGCCCATGTATAGTCAATGTATTTACCAAGATTTGATGGACTCCCACACTTCATTTCCACTTCAAGCGCCAAGGATTCCTTTCTTGATGCCACAAAGACACATCTCCATGCTTTAATTCTGACAGATGGCTTCCATACACGGCTTTGCAAAAATTCTATTGCAGTTACTGATTATTAATCTCCTATCTAATATAGATTATTTGACTCTAGAAAATTAATTCACAACAAATACTGAAAAATAACACAACTGCAACTTCACAAATAAACTCACAAGAATAGAGAAGAAAACATGCAAAATAATGAACACAATATTTTTGGACAAATTGTCCCTAGAAAAACCCCGAAGGGAAAACCAGTACTGTAGATGAGGAATTTTATTAAACTTCAGCAAATTAAGAGATACATAAACTGCTTGCCTCTTACTGGCAGAGCTCCGACAATATTCTTCTCCAAAAATTCTTCCCTCAATTTCTCCTGCTGAAATTCCACTGCTGTTGTCCGCAACGCTATCACTGCGCCCTTAACACTGCAAGACTATTTGATCTGACTGCAAATCTACTTGCTATCACTACAAGTCTTTCTCAAGTGTGTCTACTTGCTATCACTGCAAGTCTACTTGAGTGTGTTCTCCAAATTCCCATTGATCCCCTTTTATACTTTTCTCATTGGAAAACCAATGGCCATGATTTAATCTCAATCAATGGCTAAGATTAATCAGACTCTAACAACCCTAACTAACTGGATTCTAGAAGTCTCTAGAGGAATCAATTAATTAATTTCATAATTATCTGGACAACTAACTCCTTTCTAGAAGTCTCCAGAAAATTTAAATAATCTTGGGAATGGAGACACCTGTCCAAGCTACCCAAAATTAACACTCCCTCTTAGCGAGGAAGGTGTTCTACATGACACCCAACTTATCTCTGAAGAAGATGAATTTTTCCTTCCCCAATGCCTTTGTCAAAATGTTTGCTACCTGCTGATCTGTAGGTATATACTGTAGTTGAACAATCCCCCACTATACACAATCCCTGATGAAATGATATCTGATGTCTATATGATTAGACCTATCATGAAACACCAGATTCTTAGACAATTTGATGCAACTCTTATTATCGCAGTGTATCACAGTAGTCTCAACCCTCTGACCAAACAAGGCCACCATTCTGAAGCCATATCGCCTCACACGTCGCCATGCTAGCTGCTATGTATTTTGTCTCTGCAAAACTCAAAGCCACAGACTTCTGCTTCCTGCTATACCAAGAGACAACTCTTGATCCCAAACTGAAGCAACACCCTGAAGTGCTTTTCCTGTCTGCTGTACTGCCTGCCCAATCTGTGTCAGTATAGCCTATCAACTTGATACCATCACCTCGAGCATATCTGATCCCATACTCGATTGTACCATGCAAATACCGCAACACATGCTTTGTCGTTGTCCAATGCACTCTCTTCAGCTCAACCATGAACTAACTAAGAGAGTTTACTGCAAAGGATATATCTGGCCTGGTGTTGACCAATTACATGAGAGATCCAATCAACTGCCTATATAAGGTGGGCTCTACATCCTTCTCCCTGGATGTATCTACCTTCTTCCAATTCGTGATTATAGGAGTAGACATGGCTCTCCAATCTTCCATCTCGAACCTCCTCAAGATTTCGATGTAGTATTTCCCTTGTCCAAGGAAAATATCTCCATTTGTCTGCCATACCTCCATGCCTAGAAAGTAGTGCATAAGCCCCAAATCCTTCATCTTGAACTCTGCTGCAAGGTCTCTCTTGCACTCCTCTATGAGCCCCAATGAACTTGTTAAAAAAAAGTCGTCCACATATAGGACAAGAATGAGAACCTCACCCCCAACCACCTAGTAGAGGTTAGCATCTGCTTCACTCTTCACGAAGCCCATTCCCTACAAGTATCTATCAATGTGCTCATACCACACCCTAGGAGCCTGCTTGAGTCCGTACAAAGCTCTCTTCAATCTGTACACGTGGGTTTCGTTGCTATGTGCTACAAATCCCTCTGTTTGTTCTATGTATACCTCCTCTTTCAATTCACCATTAAGAAATGCCATCTTGACATCCATCTGATGGATCTTCCATCCCATTTGTGTTGCAAGTGAGATCACGACTTGTATAGAAGTATACCTGGCCAATGGAGCAAATGTCTCCTCATAGTCAATTCCCTCCTTCTGAGAGAACCCCTTGGCCACAAACCTTGCCTTGTATTTCTCGATGCTACCATTTGCACCATGCTTGATCTTATAGATCTAGTGTGATCCAACCACTGCCTTATCTGTTGATCTAGGCACAACCTCCCACACATTGTTCTGCACTATTGAGGTATATTCCTCAACCATCGCATCTTGCCACACCTGCTGCTGTGTGGCCTCCTGATAGTTGGAAGGCTCACTATCTACCAACTGACTAACTAATGCCATATAGTCATCATACCTGGCTGGTTGTCTTCGCTGCCTATTACTCATCCTAGGAGCTCCCACAAACTCCTGAGTATCCCTATGTGTCTGTTGGTTCCTGCTACCAATTGTAGAGGATGAAGTATCAATCTCCATGTCTCCCTGATGCATCTCTTGGATCCGTTGCATCTGTTGCTCCATACTCTGCGAACTCTCAACACTTGAGCCTGTGCTTGTACTAGTAACTATACTCGAGTTTCGCTGCCCTGATCTGGTTGAATGATCCTTGGAGCTTCTGCTGGCTACTCTCTCTGATCATCTGCTGGAAAATATTTGGACCTCCTGAATGCCTTGTCCTCCATGAACTTGACATCATGCCTGACTATGATCCTTCTGGTTCCTGAAATAAATATTCGATATGCCTTTGAGGTTTCACTGTACCCCACAAAGTACTCCCTCTCTGCAGTCTGATCTAACTTGAAATGTGTAGGCCCTAGAATGTGACAATACGCCAAACTCCCAAATATCCTAAAGTGGCTGACATCTGGCTTCTTCCCTGAGAACGCCTCCTCTGGTGTCATCTTTCCCAATGCCTTATGTGGAACTCTATTCTGTATGTATACTGTCGTACTGCATGCCTCTGCCCATAAGTAACATGGAATATCCTGGTCATGTAGCATAGCCCTTGCCACCTCTGATATAAACTGATTCTTCCTCTTAGCAACCCCATTATGCTGCGGGTTGTAAGGAACAATCCACTCTCTCTTGATTCCTTTCTTGGTACAGAACTCCTGGAACTCTTTCCCTTTGTACTCGCCTCCATTGACTGACCGAAGAACCTTTATCTTCCTTCCTGTCAAATTCTCCACAAGAGCTTTAAACTCTTGGAAGCGACTGAAAACCTCATCTTTGGTCTTCAAGAAGTATATCCAAGTCTTCCTAGAGAAATCATCAATAAAAGTAACAAAGTACTCGTACCCTCTGAGAGACTTCGTCGACATTGGTCCACATATATCTGAATGTACTAGATCAAGAACACCCTCAGATCTAGTGTCACTCCTTGGAAAAGCTACTTTCACAAACTTCCCCAACACACATCCCTTACATACATCATCATGCTCTGTGCTCACCTCTGGAACACCTATCACAGTCTCACAAAGCAGTTTAAGTGCTCCATGATGTATATGGCCCATCCTCCTATGCCATAGCTCTTCTCGATCTCTAGAATTACTGCTGCTCATCAGTGCCTTATGAGTATCAAACTGCAACCTGTAAAGCCGGTCGCTCCTAACTCCAATAGCTACGGGTGATTTCCAATCCTTGTGCTTGATTAACACATTCACCCCTCTAAAGAGTACATTGCAACCTTTATCCTAAAGGATGGATGCGGAAATCAGATTCATACCCAAGCCTGACACATGCAACACATCATGAATGGGAATCAACTTGTCATTCTCCCTCTGAAATAGAACAATCCCTTTCCCAACTAGATTGAGCTTGGACATGTTCCCCATAGAAATCTGGATTCTGATGTCCTCCTCCTTATAACTGGAGAAGTACTCTCTAACTCCTGTCATATGAAAGATGCCCCACTGTCAATATAACAAACACCCTGTGAGGTTGAGCTAACAATACAAGATATGAGTGCAAACTTATCCTCCATTTTGCTAGAGAGCTCATCTGCGCTTGTTGAAGCTGTCGTCTGCTTCTTGCCCTTCTTTTCATTCTTCTTCCTTTGTGGGCAATCACTAACATAGTGGCCAAATTCGTGACAACCATAGCACTTGACTTTAGATAAGTCCTTCTTCTTACTTTGTGGATTTGATCCTTTGCTAGACCCCTTCTTCGCTTTCCCTTTTCTTGCAAGGGCAATGTTTTGTTGTTCTGCCTCACTTTTCTAACTCTTGCTGCTGGTTCCACTGACAAGACTAAGTCTAAGCTCCTCCTGAGTGAAGTCACTCCAGAGTCGATCCCAACTCGGTAAGGTGTCCCATCCATTAATAACTTGAACAAATACATCCCACTGCTTAGTAAACCCATTTAGGGCTACTCGTACTAGCTCGTCCTCATCTGGTTTAGCTCCAACAACTGCCAACTCATCCTTGACAAGTTTGAGTTTGGTGAGTTAACTTGTCACGTCTTCTCCCTTGTTCATCCAGGTATTCCTCAGCTTTTCTCTGAGAATCAGCTTCCGGTTAGTGGTAGCATTCTAATACAGATTCAGAATGGCGTCCCACATCTTCTTCACTGTATCTAACTCTGTGACATGTAGAACAATATGGTCCTTGACACCATCAAGGATCAGCTTCCTCGCCTTGGCATCTTCCTTCTTATATGCTAAGAGTTGTCTTGGATCTATAGGTACAACTACAACACTGGTCACATATTCCTTGATACCATTCTCTTCCAGCAATAAAGAAATTCTGGCTTTCCAGACACCAAAATTTGAGGCTCCATCCAATCTGTCCTGATCTCTTAAACCTGTTGAGACCATCTCAAAAGAAAATAATACTAATAATAATAATAATAATAATTCTGAAGAGGTAGCACTGGGTTTTATAAACCCTCAATTTTTTCCTTCTTGTCCCTGAGCCTTTTCTGCCCTCAGATAAGCTCTGATACCATGTGAAAATTCTATTGCAGTTACTGATTATTAATCTCTTATCTAATATAGATTATTTGACTTCGGAAAATTAATTCACAACAAATATTGAAAAATAACACAATTGCAACTTCACAAATAAACTCACAAGAATAGAGAAGAAAACATGCAAAATAATAAACACAATATTTTTGGACAAATTGTCCCTGGAAAAACCCCGCAGGGAAAACCAGTACTGCAAATGATGAATTTTATTAAACTTCAGCAAATTAAGAGATACATAAACTGCTTGCTTCTTACTGGCAGAGCTCCGAGAATATTCTTCTTCGAAAATTCTTCTCTCAATTTCTCCTGCTGAAATTCCATTGATGTTGTCCCCAACGCTATCACTGCACCCTTACTAACACTACAAGACTATTTGCTCTGATTGCAAATCTATTTGCTATCACTGCAAGTCTACTTGAGTGTGTTCTCCAAATTCTCATTGATCCCCTTTTATACTTTTCTCATTGGAAAACCAATGGCCATGATTTAATCTCAATCAATGGCTAAGATTAATCAGACTCTTAACAACCCTAACTAATTGGATTCTAGAAGTCTCTAGAGGAATCAATTAATTAATTACATAATTATTTGGACAACTAACTCCTTTCTAGAAGTCTCCAAAAAAAATCAAATAAATAATTAAGTAATCTTAGGAATGGAGACCCCTGTCCAAGCTACCTAAAATTAACAGGGTTCCATACACGGCTTCCTATAATTCCTTCGCTGGCATAATGTACAGGACTTTGTTTCCTTCTTTTGTTGCTCACGACTCCTTTAAATGGTGCGACGGATATGTCTAAGGCAGTTTTGCAGAAGTCCTAATTGAATACGCCTTTTCTAAAAAAATCAATTCCCAGACCCACTCTTCACGTCTTCTCATATACCACGACTTTCAACTTTGTCACCACCTCATCCTCTAAACCGCCAAGCTAATGTAATTGCTTTTGAGAACAAACCAATACTGGCTAGAGGTCCCGACAATTCCCTCTAGGAAGCTCTGGCAAATCACTTTAATTAAACCAGTCTAAACATGACACGTCTTCTAGTGCTGTGTAGGATAATTCAAGTCCACGTAGGATTATGATTTTTTGAATGTCTTTATAGTTCCCCTCGGCGTCAATTCATCTTCGATTCTGCCAAAACATATTCTTTAGTGCCCTCCCTTGATATTGACGCCTTTAAAATGTTGAAAACCGACATCAATACGAGTTTCTAAAGCATTCAATTACATTCGCTTCTTTTTAATTTTGTAGCGTTAGCTTCCCAAAGAATATGAAGTCTTCTGATTGTCTTTAGCCACCTAGGAAAATCTGTAGACTTCCCATGTTATTCAATATTTGGTTGCCAAAAACTTTATGAAGCTGCTCCCGATGAATGAAACGACAGAATAAAGGAATGAAACAACTCCTCAAATTGTTGCCATGTCAACCATTGATTTGTCCTGTAGTCTTGTAACCACTGCAAATCTTTGATCTCCCAACTCCACGTTACTCATAAATGCTTCCAAGATTGATGCGTTAGGCTGCCTACTGTCCAGTGCGAATGTTTGAACTCAATTCGGATGCCTTTACATTTGATAGAAAATTCCCGAAGCCTAATCCTTTATTTTAGTTTATGTCCACCATTTCTTGAACCCAAAATATTTTGCGAATCACCGAATTCTAAATGATTTGAAATCTTTAAAGGCCTCCTTAGTCTGTAATGGAAACTTTCAGGTGCTCTCAGCTATCTTGAATTTTGAGAGAAGTCTTCCTCCAAGAATTTACGGATTTTGAATGTTAATACAAAAGAAATCAACAAACATTAATTTTTCATTCAAATGAAAAACCCCGACCCTCTTCTCCAAAATGCTTAGCTTCAATTCGAAGCATAATACCAATTCTTACTCATGAATGCGTGTATCCCTTAATTCTTCAACTCCCTTGAATGTTTTGGTTAGCCTATCAATTTTTCCTGCATGTATACGCTCCCACTGAAGAATATTCAGACTCTGGAAATATTCCGAGTCTTTACTGTTTGCGTCCATTTCAACATTAAAAAACTTCCACCTTAGTCGCTATTACCCAGACCATAAAACTTTCCCTTTTACTTCCTATATGTTAGTTTTTATGATCAGATTAGATAAGCAGAATTCAATTCAAAAATCAGACACAATAACACAGCATATACCCTCGGAAAACCCTCCTCTTGAGGGAGAAAAACCCAACAACAATATATCACTTATATATTGAATGATAAACAAAAGTCTCCTTTACAATGAGGCCTATAAATAGACCAAGAATGGCACCACAATCTGATGCACACACAAAACTAATATAAAGCTTCTCGCTGATAACAAACTCAACGTCTTTCAATGCTACGATCTGCCTTCTTCAATATATCGATCTTCCCTTGAAGTAAATCGCACTTGGAATATACAACCAATGCAATGAATTCGCACAAGAATTATAATCGAACTATAATGAATATTGAATGTGTCTAGCAATGAAAGAGCATCGATCATTTATACAAGAGGGAAGGAGAGGACGTGACTCTTCAACACTTCTTGTCGGCCTTCACCAAAGATCACGTCTCCATAAAACATGAAGTCGGCCTCAAGGAAATCGTAGCTCTTCACAAATTCGTATCTTCAAGATGTCGGCCATATTAGCAATAATTAAATATTAATTAATGTTTCATAATGAAGCGCCTCTTCATTAATTTATGTCTTTGCAATTTAAATAGCTGTTAGGCTACCATTTAAATTTCCTTTCATGGATCGAACTGGGCTAGAAGTAGAAGACCGACGCTACTTTTAACATCAACACTCCCTATCAGCTAGGGAGGATACTTCCAGCTGCATAAGACATATCACCTCATCGTGATACCAACCACCATGGCTACTCCTATATGTGGAAAAGAAGCATATCACCTCATCGTGATACCAACCACCATGGCTACTCCCATATGTGGAAAAGAAGCATATCACCTCATCGTGATATCAACCACCATGGCTACTCCCATATGTGGAAAAGAAACATATCACCTCATCGTGATATCAACCACCATGGCTGCTCCCATGGAATGGTAAATGTGCACAAGTGCCCATCACAGAACTACTCAACGTGATGTCGCCACCTCATCGTGACATTCACCATGGCTACTCCCAGAGGGTGAAAAGCACAAGTACAAGAAGATCATCACATACTCTCTCACGTGATGTTGTCATGGAGTCACACACATGACATCCACCATGGCTACTCCCAGAGGGTGGAAACAAGGGTTTTCACCTCAAATCTCTCTCACAGAGAGAAGTGCATTAACAAGGGCTTGCACCTCAAATCTCTTTCACAAAGAGAAATGCATTAAAGCGAATCACAGAAGATCACTGATGCTGAGTCTTCCTCTCAGCTAGGGCTTCATTCTCCACAATACCAAGCTTGTCTCAAAAGTACACAAACTTTACTCTGGGAAGAGGCTTGGTGAGAATTTCTGCCATTTGCTCATCAGTGCTAATATACTTCAACTAGATTGCTTTCCTCAATACCATATCTCTTGATATAATGTTATTTGATCTCAACATGTTTAGTTTTGTCATGAAACACCGGATTGACAGAAAGCTTCACACAACTTTGATTATCACAATGAATGACAGTCGGCTCCAACGATTGTCCAAACAATCCTACAAGGAGCTTCCGAAGCCATATTGCTTCTCGAGCTGCCACACAAGCTGCAATATACTCGGCCTCTACAGTGTTCAGTGCTACTAAAGACTGCTTCTTGCTACACCAGGAGATCAATGCAGACCCCAAACTGAAACAACATTCAGAGGTGCTTTTCCGATCAGTGACACACCCTGCCCAATCAAAATTAGTATATCCATGCAGCTTCAAGTCCACATGAGAAGAATATCTCAAGCCATACCCAACTGTGCCACACAAGTATCTCAGGATATGCTTCATTGTAACTAGATGTATTTTCCTTGGTTCACACATGAATTGACTAAGTGCACTCACTACATAGAAAATATCTGGTCTAGTATTGACTAGATACATCAACGATCCAATCAACTGTCTATACATAGTAGGATCTACCAGATCTGAACCAGCTGCAGCCTCTTTTAGCTTTTGCAAGTTGGTCTCCATAGGCGTAGACATGGATTTGCAATCCACCATACCAAATCTCTTCAAGATGTCTATTGTATGCTTCCCTTGCCCCAGAAACATCTCATTAGACCTCTGCCATACTTCTAAACCAAGAAGGTAGTGCATGAGACCAAGATCCTTTATTCAAATTCAAAAGCTAACTCATTCTTGCATTTGATAATGAGGTGTTCTTCTCTAGTAAGAAATAGATCATAAAGAACCAAGATCAATGCTTTGCCATCAGTTGGTTCTAGAGGCTCAACTAGATCACCATCTTCTTTAGGTTCAGTAGGCTCCCTCTGAATCTTCAAGTTCTTGCATCAACCTTCTGACCTATTCGTCCAAGATTGCTTGCAACGCTTGCCTTAGAGAAATGTTTTCCCGCACACACCTCTGATACTATAGAGAGTTTAGGATTGTCCTCCTCGACCTCATCTTAGATCACACTATTCTGAATAAGTTTGCGGAGCTACCAATGTCATATCCAGATGAATGTCTTGTGCAATTCTAATCTCAGTAGCTGAAGAGGTCTTCCAAGGACTTTAGCATCGGCCTTGCAACATTACAACCTTCACTTCATCTTAGTGAGTCATAGAACTCCCTCTTGATCCCTACCATAGAGATTGCAAAGAATCCTCTAGAAGTGAAATCCCTCCATTGGAAGAATCTCAATCCTTTTTCTCGGACATGCACTCAACTCGAGCCCTGAATCCTCAGATTTTTAACTCCCTCTTCAAAGTAACTGATCATGATGACAACCTGAGTAGGTTCTTTGTCTTTGAGAGATGTCTCCAGTCATCAAATTAGTCCCATGGCTGCAAGCTATGACTCCAAGCTTGATCGTGTCTTCAGTCGGCATGACTTCCTCATAGAATGCCTAAAGCTTTTCCTCTCTAAGAAATCTCTCATCACCCTCTTGCTCCTTGATCCGTCTTGGAAGTATTTTAGAGAGATTACTAATAGTTTATAAAACCATCTTCAAGGAGAAGTACCAAAGCTAGAAGCATACAAGATTCACTATCCCAATGTTATAGCACATAAAAGATTCATGAACATTAATCAAAACATGAAATACTTATCTCTTAATAGTTTATATATAAGAATCAACCTATAAGTAGCAAATATCAAAAGATTAGAATAAAGGGATGAAGAAACTTATCTTTATTGAATTATGATATATCTTTCTTCCATCTTTTACTCCTCTCGAGAGTGCTAATCTCAGTACAACAAAAGATAATCTGCTCAATTCAGATTTCTTAGATGCATTATGCAGCCAACATATACAACATAGAATCAAGCCTCTAAAGGCACCATCATAGTCCATGCATAAAGAGAATGTTATCGATGTGATCAACCAATCACAATTGAGATTGCAGTTCTCTTTTCATCTTTGAGTCACACTCAAAAAATTTCACAACTAGCATGAACATCTCACAATGAATGAAAATGTGTCTCCAAAGGATCTCATCCTAGAGATCACAATTCAAGAGAAAACACGATCTTTACTACACACATGATCAAACAAACGTTATCAGATCTGCACAACTCAACAGATTGAGTTTCACATAAAAAAATATAAACAACAAAAAAAATACTTATCTCTTTTTGTTGGTACATTCTACAAACTTCTCATGGCACAGAAAATTGTTTCTCCTCTCAAAGGTTCATCTTAACTTAGAATTAGATTAACTTCCAAACTTTCTTTTATA
Source organism: Sequoia sempervirens (assembly GCA_007258455.2). Taxonomy (NCBI): domain Eukaryota; kingdom Viridiplantae; phylum Streptophyta; class Pinopsida; order Cupressales; family Cupressaceae; genus Sequoia; species Sequoia sempervirens. The sequence goes on from VDFB02105785.1 coordinate 199,332,714, forward strand.
CAGCTCGCAAGACATATTAAAGTTGAGAGGATGACTTGTCCCATAATCAATATCACCTTAGGAGTCAAAAATCAAGCTTTGATAGGCTCTAGCATAAAGGAGGAAAGAATGACACCAGGAAAAGATTTGAGATCAACATCATCAACACCCTTCATTCCCAGAATGTAGGCAATGATGAAAATGTAGGCCTGCAGTAGCAAATCGATGACCCTCAAATCTGATGACAGGTCCCTACAATACTTATTCGTTGTTTTCCGACTGAGCATAATATGATTTCTTGTTCTTGCCTGCCTGATACTCTAAGTGATATTGGTCTTCAAAGAAAATGCCTTCACTATATAGACCTGATGCATAGGTTGAGTGACTTACTCTCATCGAAGGCTGAGTTCGATCAACTTGGCTTCCATGACTTAGAGCTACCTGGTAACAAAGGATCCAGATTCCATAGGTGAGCATATGCGCCTAATTAAGAGCCTCATGTCTATATTATTCTGATGGAATAGTGGACTGCAAATTCCACACTCCCTCTTAAGAAAACTCAATAGCAACATTCTCTCAGATCTTTGATCAAGAGAATCACTCCAGGTCTCTACTGAATAGATTATTTCTAGTCTTGGCCTCCGCCCTTGCAGTGGCGACAACACCTTGAATTCGGTCAATATATAAACACATCATACTGAGTAAATACCTTCGACTTCCTTGCTTATTTCCAATATCTCCAATTTTGACTTAAGCAAATCTGATCTGAACACTTGAACCTGCTTTGATACCATGTTAGTTTTTATGATTAGATTAGATAAGTAGAATTCAATTCAAAAATCAGACACAATAACACAACATATACCTTGGGAAAACCCTCCTCTTGAGGGAGAAAAACCCAACAACAATATATAACTTATATATTGAATGATAAACAAAAGTCTCCTTTACAATGAGGCCTATAAATAAACCAAGAATGGCACCACAATCTGATGCACACACAAAAATATAAAGCTTCTTGTTGATAACAAACTCAACCTCCTTCAATGCTACGATCTGCCTTCTTCAATATATCGATCTTCCCTTGAAGTAAATCGCACTTGGAATATACAACCAATGCAATGAATTCGCACAAGAATGATAATCAAACTATGATGAATATCGAATGTGTCTAGCAATGAAAGAGCATCAATCATTTATACAAGAGGGAAGGAGAGGACGTGACTCTTCAACACTTCTTGTCGGCCTTCACCAAAGATCACGTCTCCATAAAACATGAAGTCGGCCTCAAGGAAATTGCAACTCTTCACAAATTCGTATCTTCAAGATGTTGGCCATATTAGCAATAATTAAATATTAATTAATGTTTCATAATGAAGCGCCTCTTCATTAATCTATGTCTTTGCAATTTAAATAGTCGTTAGGCTACCATTTAAATTTCCCTTCATGGATCGAACTGGGCTAGAAGTAGAAGCCCGACACTGCTTTTAACATCAACACTATATAGATATCTCAGTAGGAAAGATATTAATACTGCCCTCCTGAAAGTGCTTAGTATGGTAAAAATATCAGAAATGATAATACAAGCAGTAACTTAACAACAAACAATCTTAGAATATAATGAACATTAATCTTGTAAATCCTCAATGGCAAAGAAAATTACTGAACCAGCCTGTCAATCCTCCATCTTATTATAAAAAACCTGAAATTTTGTCTCGAAAGAGATTTCACTAAATTTCACAACTCCAATCGTTAAGCTCAACTGCAAAATCTGTGTGACTCTTCCGATAAGAGAGTTGGGTTTTCGTCCAATCCTAAGAACATGAGGGTTTTTGTCCTCAAGTTACGTGAAAGAGCCAAGCTCTCCAAACCAAAATCAACCATCCTTTTTGGCAAAGAATGCTCTAGCAATCTTTTATTCTTTTCTCCTCTCGTAAATGCTCCTAACTTCTTGAATTCTCTCTTTTCCTTCACTTTTAATTTATTTCTTTTGAGAATTCACTTTTTAAGTAACTTATTTAATTTATTTTACCCTTTCAACTTAAGTTCTTGAATTCTCTCTTTTCCTTCACAACTCCAATCGCTAAGCTCAACTGCAAAATATGTGTGACTCTGCCCATAAGAGAATTGGGTTTTCGTCCAATTCTGAGAACATGAAGGTTTTCATCCTCAAGTTACATGAAAGAGCCAAGCTCTCCAAACCAAAATCAACCATCCTCCTTGACAAAGAATGCTCTAGCAATCTTTTATTCTTTTCTCCTCACATAACTACTCTTGACTTCTTGAATTCTCTCTTTTCCTTCACTTTTAATTTATTTCTTTTGATAATTCACTTTTAAAGTAACTTATTTAATTTATTTTACCCTTTCAACTTAAGTTACTTTTTTCTCTATTAATTTAAGTTATCATTTTATAATTCTTTTTTTGACTTAAATCAATTTCTTAACTTTATGTTGACACATAAAATTGGGGACATTACAGGGAGGAGTTAAGCCATGTCATGAACCTGAGCACTACACCGCACAACACAAGGAGAGCAAGGGCACACACCTTGCAACAATCTCCACCCAAATGCAAGCAATGGGTTCGAACTCGTGAGCCAGGCTCTAATAGCAATTTTTGCCAAGACAGTTGTCATTGCACCAAAAGATCGACTTATTAATGCCTAATACAACTGCCAGAGTTAATGAATCCACAAGAGACGGTTAAGCCATGCCATGAACTCGAGCACTGCACTGTATAGCATAAGGAGGCCAAGGGCGCACACCTTGCAACACTTTTTAATTATTGTTACCAATTTTTCGCTATAGCTCAATTGGTGGAGCTGACTAAATACTCTTATATTTAAAAGTGGAAAATACAATTATTTTTGCATATGCTAGGTGTTGATTGCATCTTATTTATCATTTTATAAGTGACAATTATGCATTGAAATGAGGAAACTGAGTTTCGAGAAATTTCTTTTCAGTGTTTCACAATCAAATGGAGTACAGGATTGAGCATCAAACAACAAAGCATGAATGAATGCTTTCATTTATTTCATAAGGTGATTCATATTTACGACATTTCATTTGATTACAAGAATTCAAATGGTGATACATTCAAATGATGGTACAACATTGCATTATAAATGCATTTTCTTTTCAAAATGAAAAGTAGAAAGAATGAAATTAAATATCCACACAAGCTGTGGTTTTAGACGTTCCATTCATGACAAGAAAGAAAATATACAACTGAAAGAGAAAGTAACAAGTAACATGGGACATATCCGTCATTGCCTGAGTCGATCTTCGACTGATGCTTCGTAGCTTGCTCCATCCTGCTTCCGCTCCTAAATGTGCCTACAAAAGATTAAGAAGGGCGTCAATTAAGAGCTCGAGGGATATGAACTATACTACATGCCATACTAACAGAGATATATTTCAATCCTTAAAATGCATAGAACCAGCTAAAGAAAAGTGCGGAAACATGAGCTGAAAGAGATACATCAACATCATCATATATTGTTATTGCTTTATGCTAACATAGTTTGTTTCTTTGTGCAGGTATAGGGAAAATCATGAAGCTGATTATTATTTGAAGATCAAGCATGTGGAGAAAAACGGGCTCCCACAAGGGTAGAGCTCGGCATGCTACCCCTTATTCATTACAAGTGGGCTGAGATAGAGATTGCAATCATCATATTCATCAAGAAAGGAAATATACAACTGAAAGAGTAAAATAGAGTTCATCCATCAAGTTATTAAGCCGATTGTTCACTCATAATAGTCAAATACGTTTATGAAAGCTATAGGTGAACAGTGGGTTTAATCAGCTTAATCAATTCAACCGAGTACATCATTTTCATGATTTAAATCACAGGTATTGCTGAACATTTTGCATTTTTCTGCCATGGGTGTTATTATGCATCTTGTTTCATGTTACTACAACAATGTTCTTTCTCACAATCCAGGGTAGTGAACAGGCATACATAATGCCTCAACGAAGATAAATGTTACCGATTTTCATTTCAGAAGAGAGCAAGTGCATGTAACAGTTTTATTAAATGAAGCATAAAAATGCATGAAGAGTGCCAGGTTGAAGACCAAGATTATGAAAAGACAGACAAGCATGAGGGGAGCTTCATGTTTTCAAGCATCAAGTAATCCACTGTGTTATGTATCAATGCAACTATGGTATTATTGCTTCAGAAAGTTGTTTCTATCATTTAGCTATTGATTCGGGGGACATTTTTCAGTGAAAATTGAAGTGTTCACAATGCTCCAGATTTCAGCACCATCAGAAAGAGAATGATGTCCTGATTCCAATGCAACTTGAACGGGGCGAAAAGGACTCCGTTTGTGCAAGTTACGGCCGGTCAAACTTCCAGTCAAACTAGCTTCAGGGGCGTCTAGAAGGTGAAAAAAATAATCTCAAAAATTGATGGAACCGACGTCATCGCGAAGAGCTCGTCAAGAAAATTCCGACGGCGTTCGTTTCATCGAAATCCGACATCGTATGCTCGAATTACAGGCAGTCAAAGTTCGGTTGACTTGAAGGTGCATATGCTGACGTCATCGTGCTGATGTGTTAGTCCGTACTGTACGGATTCCACATGGTCAAATTCCAGCGTGACACGTGGCATATGAGTTAGATTGTACGGTCCAATGGGAGTGCGACACGTGGCATTTGGTACGACACGTCATCGGACACGTGGCGGCGTCGTTGGCAACACAGTCAGCGTACGGGTTTGCTTAGTCAGCATACACGTCATCAGGTTCGGCGAATAGCACTTTGACACGTGGATGGCTTTGTCAGCAGTTTTGGTGAATAGAAATCCGACACGTGGCACTTGTATTTACACTCCTCGGCTGGCAGATGAGTCTGTTCTAACAAAAAGTTTGTTGTGATTCGAACCCACAACCTCCACTTCGCCCGAAATTGCCGGTAACCACAATGCCAAACATAGCCGTCAATATACTTATGAGGCCAGTTGGTTTTATTGTTTAACAAATTCGGTATTTGGTTATAATGCGTGGCCGGCGGGGTTGGAACCGCCGACCACCCTCTCAACAAAAAGGTGTGCTACCGGTGGACCACGCGAGCGCTCTGAAATATATATAGGCATCGGTTCGTTTTGTTATTGAACTGTTAGCCGAATGTCTAACAAATGGCTAAATAAGCCATAAACAAACATAACTATCTCTAACCATAAAACTAAAAGGCCCCTAGAAAACAAATGCATTGTTATACGACTCCATGGGGGGAGTTATGCATTCAATGAAGTGGTTAAGCCTAATAAGGTAAATTTTATGTATAAAAAGGAGGTAGTAGGCCTTTGTTTTCCAAGTCTAGGTGGTGAGAACGAGAGAATGCTCGAGAGAAGATTGTAATTGTTCCTATATGTCGAAGTTATGCTGTGATATCGATGTGCTTGAAGGGAATGATGCTGTCGCAATTGTAACTGATTTTGGAGTATAATCGGATCGGTCACTCCGTTGGAGAGGGGCCCCGAGACGTAGTCCTTAGGGACAAACTCCGTTATCAATTGTGTTTGTCTCCTCTTATCTTCTCTCTTTCTTTTCAGTTCATTATCTTGGCATTTATATTATGTTCATTTATTCAGTTGAGCATTTTATTATGTAATCATTTAAGTTAAGCATTGTATTAAGTGATCTTTTACGTTACGCATTCTGTAAGCAATTTGTCCTAGATCCTATATAGATCAAGTTGGTATCAGAGCTCTGTGTGTGGCTTGTATTGCAAATTGAATGCTAACAAGATCCAGGTTGCAACGAGGCGAAGGAGAACTAGAAGAATACAATCCAGAAATCGGAAGACGAAGAGCTAATCGATCGTCACAGATGGAAGCGAAAGAAGGTGGACAAAGTTCAGAGCTCAGTGACAAGGATTTCTAGAAGCTATTTCTTGACATGAAGGCAATGGTGGAGGAACTTTATGCAGACAAGAAGAAGCGCAAAAAGGGAGGTTCTTCAAAGCACAAGAAGCAGGAAGATCAGAAAGACACAGAGGGGAAAGCTCTAGAAACTCCTTCTCCTCCATCTTCTCCCTCTTCTTCTCCTCCCCCTTCTCCTCCTTCTCCTTCTCCTTCTTCTAATGTAAATCCATTTAAGAGCAAATCTTAGCCTGTAATTAAGCTTGATGTAAAATTTGAGTTACCTAAATACTGTGGGGAGTTAAATGCTGAGAAGTTAGACGATTGGGTCCAACAAGTAGAAGTATACTGTAGGATACAAGGCCTAGTAGAAGATGCTTCTAGGATTCAATTAGCAACTCTCCGGTTGGGAGGGACAGCTCTCACCTGGTGGGAGAGTAAAACTCGTGAAGAAATTGCTCGCCATGGTCAAGTTAATATGTCTTGGATGGAGTTTGTTGTTGCCTTAGGAAACAATTCTATCCTTTAGGCTACATGCAAATGCTTAACCATGAATTGGAAAACCTTTAGGCAAGGTAAGGCACCTCATCTGTGGATTATACTCCATGAGTTTGAAAACGTGGCCATTGCTCTGGAATGTTCCCTTTGTATACCCAAGACACATTACTTAAGCATATTAAGGGTTTTATATCTCTACTCTTTAGGGCACACTATTTGATGTTGAGTCCCAACAATCTAGACGAGGTGTCTGTTCAAGCTACTCATATAGAGTCAAGGGGTAAGAACAATTTTAGTGATAACTTTTCCAAGAAGCCATCTAAGTTCGAGGGTAAGTCTAAAGGGAAAGAAAAAGACAAAGATAAAGGCAAAGGGAAGAAGATAGCTACAGCTAAGAAAGAGGGTGAGAAACCCACATGCTCCCATTGCAAGAAAGAGGGGCATGATGATTCAAGATGTTGGAAGCTTCATCCTGAGTTGAGGCCGAAAAGATATGGAGGTAATAAAGGCAAGCAAAAGACTACTGCAGTGATTTAACAGGATCTTGGTTCTGACTCCGGAGATGAGACAAAGATTGTTGCTATCGGAATCCAAGGTAAAGGGAAAGGTATATCTCTCTCATCTGATGCAAGTTTTTCTAATGCCAGTGCAAGTACAAGTAAAGAATCTTCTCCTAAGGTTGATAAGCAAAGAAATGAATTGTTTCACATTCGTGTTGTAACAAAACACACTAAGATTGATACTCTGTTTGATACGGGTTCACAAGTCAACTTAATATCTGAAGAAGTTGTAAAGAAACTTAATTTGGCTACAACACCTCATCCGAAACCATATCCACTCGGATGGGTTTGCAATGATGCACAATTAAAAGTAACCAAACAATGTAAATTGAGATTGCCATCACCCAAACTCTTTGTAGATGAGAGGTAGAAGTAGATGTGGTCCCTTTGGATATTTGTGGGCTTGTGTTAGGGAGTCCTTATCTTTATGACAGAAAAGCAATCTTTTATAGGGGAGAATAAGTATCATCTTTTTAAAGATGGGGTAGAATACATTGTACGGGCACATAAGGTGAAGACTAATCTTACTTTAGTTAATGCTGGTCAAATGAAGAGGTTGGTCAACTCAAGTAAGAACTTTGTATTGATGCTTGTAAAAGCCAAAGAAGATGATAAATCTGAGGCATTCAAGGGGTGTGACCCAAAACATAAAACTAAAATGGTCAAAATTATTTCTGCTTATGATGACATGTTTTAGAAATCGAACGGGTTGCCACCCAAGAGAGAGATACAACATGAAATCTAGTTACAGCAAGATGTGCCACTTCCTAATATCGACATGTACCGTTTATCAGTTATGCAAAATGAGGAAATTAAAAAGCAAGTTCAAGAGTTGGTGGAAAAAGGAGTTATTCGTCCTAGTACTTCTCCTTGTGGTTCTCCAATTGTCTTGGTTCCAAAGAAAGATGGAACTTGGAGGATGTGCATCGACTATCGCGCCTTGAACAAGATAACGGTAAAGAACAGGTATCCTCTTCCCAGAATTGATGATTTACTTGATCAATTAAAACATGAGTTTATTTCACTAAGTTAGATTTGCGAAGTGGTTATCATCAGATAAGAATTGCAGAAGATGATATTTGGAAGACTGCATTTAAGACAAAAACAGGGATTGTTCGAGTGGTTGGTTATGCCTTTTGGGCTTTGTAATGCACCAGCTACCTTTATGAGAGTCATGAATGATGTCTTTCATCCTTTTATTGATGATTTTGTCATAGTCTATCTAGATGATATTCTTGTATTCAGTAGAACTTGGGAAGATCATGTAAGTCATGTAAAGAAAGTCTTTGATGTATTGAGAAAAGAAAAATTGTATGTAAAGATGTCTAAATGTGAATTTGCTAAGACATCCTTAGTGTACTTAGGCTATGTCGTAGGGAGTGGTCAATTGAAAGTAGACCCTGCGAAGGTCGAAGCTATTGTAAACTGGCCTAAGCCAAGTACAGTCACAGAGGTCAGAAGTTTCCTAGGTGCAGTTCAGTACTGGAGAAATTTTATTGCAAATTTCTCTTATATAGCATCACCATTGCATGCATTAACCAGTACAAGGGCAACTTTTCAGTGGGGAGGTCCACAACAGAAGGCTTTCGACACTTTGAAGGGAAAGTTGAGCACCGCACCAGTTTTGGCCTTACCAGATCTACATCAACCATTTGAGATCGAGACAGATGCGAGTGGATTTGCCATGGGAGCAGTACTCATGCAAGGAGGTAAACTAAATTTTGCTACCACTGGTAAATTTTTAGGAGCAAGAAGTAACTATCCTAATTTAAGGATAAAGAACTTTATGCTTTGTCTCAGAGTGTTGGAAATGGAAACATTACATAATGGGGAAAGAAACCGTGAATCCACACCGATCACTAGCCAATTTTCCAAGATTTGCACTCACAAAACTAAACCGCACAAAGCAGGCACTTCTCGTGGATGGGTTTTTGCAACAGCTTCATTTGGTTATTGGCATAAGAAAGGTACCCATAATAAAGTAGCAGCATATGCTCTCTAGACCTCCTATGATGAATAACAATGCTTTCACAATCCTTCGTGAATAGTTCTATTGTTCATGAAAGTTTTCAGGAACAATATGCTAATGATGAGAACTTTAAGGATATCTATGATGCTTTAATAAATGGTAAACATGTAGAAGAGAAAGACTATTATGTGCAAGATAAACTGTTATATCACTTGGGTAAATTATGTGTTCCAAAAGATGAACAAGCACAGGTGATTAGAGAAGCACATACCTCATTGATTGCGGGACACTTTGGGGTAAACAAAACATTGATTCAGCTGCAGAAATATTGTTATTGGCCTCGTATGCAAGAAACTGTAACTAAGTATATTAGAGGTTGTGTTATGTGTGCAACTAGTAAGCCTAGTAACAGGAAGTTGGGTTTGTACACACCTCTACCTGTACCTTCTCGTCCATGGGAAAGTGTGTCAATGGACTTTGTTGGGGGTTACCTATGTCTAGGAAGGGACATGACTATTTTTTTGTAGTATTTGATCCATTCAGCAAAATCTGTATTTTGATGCCATGTAAAAAGCAAGTCAACGCTGAACTCCATTCTCATATGTACCTTCAATTTGTAAGGGTTCATTTGGGTTACTCATTTCATTGTATCGACGAGATTCTCGATTCTTGGGGAATTTTGGTCAACTTTGTGGGGACTCATGGACACCAAACTGAAGAAGAGTACAACCTTCCATCCGTAAACCAATGGACAGACAAAGGTAGTAAACAGGACAGTTGTGCATCTACTCAGAGGGTATTGCAGCAAGCATCCTAAGTTGTGGGATGAGAGTCTTCATTATGTGCAGCATGCCTACAACCATGCAACACACTATTCTACTAAGAGGTCTCCTTTTGAGACATGCTTTGGTTATGTGCTCCAAGACAATCGGCGGATTTTTCTTTTGGGAAAAAATGATGCTGAAGATGGACGTTTCATGATGCGTAGAAGGCTTTGAAGTTCATCCTAAAATCCAAGCAATTCATCTGCAATGGAAGCACAATTTTGGAACATAGCTACAAAATACAAGGTTCGGCCATGACAAGCATCGACTTCCATCATCATTTCTCGTGCGTTGGAGACAGAGTTTGGTTACACATCAAGAAGGAAAGGATGCAAGGTGAAGGTAAAAAGCTTGGCTTCAATTAGGGTATGGTCCTTTGAGATCCTTGAAAGATTAAGTACCAATGCCTTCCTCTCAATCTTCCCATACATGCATATCTACTCGGTTGTCAATGTTGAGAATTTGAAATTGTATGAGCCTCCAATGATCCTAGATGAAGTCACAGACATTCAAGTTCCATCAGTTGATGACCTTTCTCCAGAGTACATGTCAGAGTTGCCAGAAGATGTTATTCTTGACAGGAATGTCAGAACTTCACGAAGAGGAGACGTTGAGTACCTCAGAGTGGGCCTGAAGGGGATGCATCCAAGCAAAGCAAGATGGATGTGGGTGGTAAAAGTGAGGGAACTTTACCCTCACTTACTTTCCAAGTAATCAAGCTTTCAGAGGTCCTAAAGCTCTCCAGTGGGGAGGCCTGATCCGGGGGACATTTTTCAGTGAAAATTGAAGTGTTCACAATGCTCTAGATTTCAGCACCATCAGAAAGAGAATGATGTCCTAATTCCAACGCAACTTGAACGGGGCGAAAAGGACTCCGTTTGTGCAAGTTACGGCCGGTCAAACTTCCAGTCAAACTGGCTTCAGGGGCGTCTAGAAGGTGAAAAAAATAATCATCTCAAAAATTGATGGAACCGACATCATCGCGAAGAGCTCGTCAAGACGATTCCGATGGCGTTCGTTTCATCGAAATCCGACATCGTATGCTCGAATTACAGGCAGTCAAAGTTCGGTTGACTTGAAGGTGCATATGATGACGTCATCGTGCTGACGTGTCAGTCCATACTGTATGGATTCCACATGGTCGAATTCCAGCGTGACACGTGGCATATGAGTCAGATTGTACGGTCCAATGGGAGTGCGACACGTGGCATTTGGTACGACACGTCATCAGACACGTGGCGGCGTCGTTGGCAACACAGTCAACGTACGGGTTTGCTTAGTCAGCATACACGTCATCAGGTTCGGCGAATAGCACTTTGACACGTGGATGGCTTTGTCAGTAGTTTTGGCGAATAGAAATCTGACACGTGGCACTTGTATTTACACTCCTCGGCTGGCGGATGAGTCTGTTCTAACAAAAAGTTTGTTGTGATTCGAACCCACAACCTCCACTTCGCCCGAAACCGCCGGTAACCACAATGCCAAACATAGCCGTCGATATACATATGAGGCCAGTTGGTTTTATTGTTTAACAAATTCGGTATTTGGTTATAATGCGTGGCCGACAGGGTTGGAACCGCCGACCACCCTCTCAACAAAAAGGTATGCTACCGGTGGACCACGCGAGCACTCTGAAATATATATAGGCATCGGTTCTTTTTGTTATTGAACTGTTAGCCGAATGTCTAACAAATGGCTAAATAAGCCATAAACAAACATAACTATCTCTAACCATAAAACTAAAAGGCCCCTAGAAAACAAATGCATTGTTATACGAATCCATAGGGGGAGTTATGCATTCAATGAAGTGGTTAAGCCTAATAAGGCAAATTTTATGTATAAAAAGGAGGTAGTAGGCCTTTGTTTTCCAAGTCCAGGTGGTGAGAACGAGAGAATGCTCGGGAGATTTTGCAGACATTTCCGCACATGAGAACGTTATGCTGTTGTGTGCTTGAAGGAGATAGTCCATAAAGCAATTGTAACTGATTTTGGAGTATAATCGGATCGGTCACTCCGTTGGAGAGGGGCCCGGAGACGTAGTCCTTAGGGACGAACTCCGTTATCAATTGTGTTTGTCTCCTCTTTTCTTCTCTCTTTCTTTTCAATTCATTATCTTGGCATTTATATTATGTCCATTTATTCATTTGAGCATTTTATTATGTAATCATTTATGTTAAGCATTGTATTAAGTGATCTTTTACGTTACGCATTATGTAAGCAATTTGTCCTAGATCTAAATAGATCAATGCTACATGATACACCCTCTAATATTCATGGAGCAAATCTAGGCCTCTTTATTGTCCAAAATGTACATGTGGGATCTAAATATAGAAACAATTCAAAACAAACTACTAGGAGATTAATGCCATATTATGGTCCATCATATTACAATGGTGAATGGAGAAGGCTAGCAAAATATAAGCCTATCATGTCAGCATATGGTCTAAATTTGAATATGTATACACATCGTCTCCAATTGGAAAGTGGAAAATAAATTAATAGAGGTCATCTTATGTATATAGATGACGTGCATACACACATAAATATTACAGGATTTATAAATAGTAGTAAGGGAAGGGACCCTAATGTCGGACCAAATTGTTAATTTGTTGAGGTTATAAATTATAAATATGGAGATATGGAAAGAGAGGTTAATATATTGATAATAGTTGAGGCTATTAAGGACCTTACCATTGGGGATGAATTATTGATTGATTACCCCTTCTTAAAACACAATCTTGCATGAAAGAAAAGGGAAGAACAAGGTCTCCCTAAGGATGTTCTTAAGGGTGGAAAACCAAAGAATAATAAATGAGTGTGGAATGATGTTTTATAAAATATGTTGTCAAAATTCTGTTTTATTTAAATTATTGTATAAAAAAGGTAGTATATAAAATAATGTTCCATTATTCAATTGATGTATATATGTTCATACAATTTATATTTTTATTTTTTAAGCCATATTTGATTATATTTCTTTGAAATTGATACATTTATGATTTATCCAATTGTTGGAAAACATTAAATAATGATTGTGTTTGTTGATAGGTAGAAGATGTTGATGAAACACATACTAATAACCATGATCCAACTAGGTTATTAAGATTTGGACAACATGATCCAAACCATCCTTTAAATAATAACAGGACGAAAAGAGCAATTTTGAAGAGATTTCTACCAACTGAGAAATTTGAAGAGCTGATGAGATATGCATACACTGAAGAGATGCAACCTAGCCTTAATGATGATGATCATGATAGGGAAAATGTATTGCATGAAGAAGGATTGAATGAAATGCTTATAAGTTTCTTTGGGGATGGAAACAATGATGCCAATAATGATCATATGTCTAACAATAACGATGATATAAGGGGTAATTACCACCAATGTAATGTTGATGATAACAACCTAAAAAACTCCATCAAGCAAGCAGCGAAGACACCCATGTTCAAATCAGGTGCAAGTCGAACCTCACAACTGGAATGCACATTAATATCATTAGAAATCAAGTCACTATTTGGTTGGTCAGACAAAGGATTCACTAACCTACTGAAGTGAGTTGAAATCTATTTCTTACTTTGTATTATCAATTGGTGTACACAATTCGTAAACATTCATCAACTTTGTTTATATTTCTTTAAGGGGATTTTAAAACCATATATTGTATATAAATAGTTCCAGTATAGATTGACATATCAAACATGTTCATCATAAGTCAAACATTCAATTGATAAATAATCTCTAGCAATCTTACAAGGAACTAAAAACTAAAATATTTCCTGAAGAGAATGTGTTGCCATCAACTTGCAGAGAGGCACGTTTGTTGTTGGTTGAGTTGGGGAAATTGAATATAAGCAAATTCATTCATGCAAAAATGATTGCATTTTATACAAAGATGAATATCATAACAAGGTAGAATTCCCTATATGCAAAGAGAAGAGATATTGTACAAATGTACAAGGTCCTATAGTTCCAAAGAAGGTTTTACATCACATGCCAATTATACCTAGACTTCAATGAATGTTTCGTTGCAAGTCACTTGCACAATTGATGCACTGCATGCAAAGAACAAGAGTAAAGATGGATTCATGCGAATTTCGTCTGACTCCAAAGCAATGAAACACATAGAGGAAAAATGGCCAAGAAAATTCAAAGATGAACCTCATATTATCAGGTTTGGTCTTGCAATTGATGGAGTGTGCCCATTCTCTCTCCTAAGCTCAAATTATAGTGTTTGGCTAGTCGGATTGATAGTATACAATATTCCCCCATGGATGAGTGTTAGAAAGGAGCACCTTATGTTGACTCTCATTGTTCTAGGAAAACATCAAGTTAAAAAAATGGATGTGTATCTTGCGCCTTTTATTGATGAGATGCAACTACTATGAAAAGGCATAAGAATGTATGGCATATCACGTCCTCCATCAAATAGGTCCTTCATGTTGTATGGTGTGCTATGTCAAAATATTCATGATTTTCCAGGACTTGGTGTTTGTTCTGGTAAGATAAAATATTTATGTATTTACACTCATGATTTATTTTCATCCCAACTTTCATACTTAGTTTTATACTATTTTTGATGTTATTAACATTACTTGTTGAATTGCAGGGCTTCAAACAAAGGGGATATTTGCATGTCCAAGATCTGCAGAAGAATTTCAAGGGTGGTATTCTAAAGATCTACATAAATTTATTTATGTAGGGGTTTTTCTACCACTAGATCATAGGTTTAGAAATTGTCAAAAGAATTAATTTGATGGAAAAGTTGAAAATAGATTCCCTCCCATGATTATGGGTCCAGGTGATTGGCTTAAGAAGTATGAAGATGCTGAATTGAAAGCTTGGGAGGATTTTTTTGATTGAGGTGATTCAATTGAAGAACTAGAACAAGTTGTAGTTCATATGCCAAAAGGAATGAAAAGGAAATCCATATTTTATGAGCTACCTTACTGGAAGGATCTGTTAATATCTCACCTATTATATCCTATGCATATCTTCAAAAATGTCCTAGATTCTATATTTCAAAATATATCAGGCAAAGAGAAGGAAACCTTGTCTTCGAGGAGAGATATTGCTCTTTCATGTACCAAATTTGATAGAAAACATGTGTGTCCAAGCAGGGAAAATGAAACATATGCAAAAGCTCCATGGATTTAAAAAAAAAAAGAGCTAGACCAACTAAAAAATGCCATCCATTCAATAAGGACACCTATTGGCTATGGGTCATCATTGGCTAAAGCTTTTACAATTGATGGACATATCACAGGATTTAAAAAACATGATTTTCATAATTTAATGAAGGTATTATATATCATCATTTAACATTTACCAGTAACATTGATTAGCACTAAATATATTTTGATATTTTGTTGTGTGAGAAAAAATTACTAATTACCTAAATTCATAAATGTGCTTGATAGCATATCATGCCTTTGACGATTAGGGGAGATTCTTGTCTTACAATTGACTTAAGGAATTCCATAAGTCGATTATCAACATTTACAAGGTATGTGGTTATATGAAATGTTTATGTGTGAGAGACATAGAGATATTATATTGCATTTTAATTTATGACTAAAGGTTCATACTAATTTACTATTCTTATATTAGGTGGGTGACCTCCAAGGAGATCCGTGAATCTGAAGTGCCAAAGTGGAAGAAGGAAATTACAAAAATTGTATGTGTATTTGAGAAGGAGCTCCCTACAAGTTTCATGGACCTACAAGTCCATTTACTTATACACCTAGTCGATGAAATTGAATTGGCGGGTGTCATATCAATGAAGTAGATGTTTTTCTTTGAGAGGTATATGAAAACTCTTAAAAGATATGTCCAACAAAAGGCACATCTAGAGGGTTGCATGACTAAAGGATATGTATTGAATGAAGCATTTCTCTTCATGTGTGAATTCCTTGGTAAGGATTTTGAAGATGGGCCATGCGTCTAGGATGAAGAATGAGCATCAGATATTATTGATCAAGAAAAACCACAATCTATTGGTGTTGAAGTAGAAGTTAGTAAGTAAATTCATGATCAATGTGGTTGTTTTTCTTGCAATCATTAATTTACTCTATAATTTATTTGTCAAATTAACAACATGAAATTTGGAGTTTGAAATAAACATGTTGACATGCAATAGGTGTAGACAAAAGTTCTATACTCGACAAGTTCATTTTGTACCACATGGAATTTATGAACAAATGGATTGATCTATATGATAAAAAGAGAGAAGTGTTAGAAGCAAGGAGACAGTTTAAGAGATTGAACCCAAAGAATACTCCACTTCTCAGTGATCTGATTGGGGAATGGGGCAAAGATTGCACACTAGAATGGGTTACTGAACAAATTCAAAATCAAATAGAAGATGCAGATACAAATTCAAACATAACAGAAGATGAAATCAACATGTCTAGAGGATGTGAAAGAAATGTATAGTTGGAATTTTACAAAATGTTTTTTCCTTATAGTTTTGACACTATCTATTTTAATATTCATCATTATATTTGTTTTCACTGAAATAAATTGTCTTTCACAAGCGACAAAATATCCAGCAATGTGGGCATATGGTCAACATTATCATGTAGAAAGTGTAGATGTAAAGAGGCGATCCTTTGATTGTGGCATCATGGTTGACTTCAAGCAATCTAGTCGATCAAGCTCAAAAGATAAGAATATAATTGAAGGGAATCTACAATATGTTGGGAAAATACAAGAAATTTTTGAGTTGGATTACCGCTCTTTTAAGTGTTGTATTTTTAAGAGTAGATGGTATGAAGCATTTGAGAGGACACGAAGACATGATACCCATAGTGGATTGTTTTCTATAGATTCCTTGTGCTTCCTACTAGAGGATAAGGAGCCTTATGTTCTACCAATTCATTATGTGCAGGTATTTCTTTAACTCAAACAAGAAGCGGTAGTGATCATTAATCTATTAATTCATAGTTTATTATGAATATATACATGTATTTATTAATCAATAAAAAAATTATAACATACTTCTAATATATGTATTTCGTTCATGTGCAGGTATTTTTCTATGGAGATATTTTGGACCCGAAATGGATGTTTGTCATACATTATGATCCAAGATTAAGGCATGCATTTGATGAAACATTAGTGGATACTGAGCAAAACAATGATGGCAAACAAAATGAGAGAGAGGGATTAGAGAACATTGAAGAAATTGACATCCATGATGATGTTGAAGATGGTTGTGTTCAAGCACAAGAAGACAACAATCTAGTGTTAGATGATGTTATGGAAGACAACAATATGGATGGTATAGAAAATGATGATCCAAATACATCTGCTAACAATATAGATGGTGTATAGTCAAATTTTAATGATGATGAAGACGATGTAGGTCAAGATGAGGATGATGATAATATTAAATAATTGAAAGAACATATGAACATTGACAATGATACACTGGATGATATTGTAGCAAACAATAATGTTAATGACCAAGACTTCTAAATTTTTAGAATTATTTGCAATCCATGTTTAAAAAAGGATGATTCTTATGGCCCAAAATTTGAAATGCTTTAGTAATATTATTTGTGTCAATACAAATTACCAATTGCAATATCCTTAAATTGTTCAATCTTTTATATGAATTGTTGGTAGAAAAAATTACGATTACTTGGATGCTTCTTCCATTCATTTTGTATCAACATATGTTCGTGAAGACACAAAAGTTAATAAATATTAATGCACATAACTCACAATTATTTAAATAAGCAACTTTGTTAACTTTATTATTTTTAAATAGTTTCCATTTTTATGTTGAACATAATTTTGAACATGTAATTGAAAACATCCATAGTAAATACTTTACTGTATCAGCATATTCATTCACATAAGCAAAATATTGAGGCTCAATAATTGATATTCATTAAAATATAAGAAGAAATAATTATGGAAAACATAAGAAAAAATACAGAATGATAACACAGTCATGAAGAATCTCTAATAATAAGATCTTCTATTTCATTCATAATCTCAGAATAATCACACAGTAATAGCAAATGTGCCCTAATAAATCTTATGAATTTAAATAACTTGAAGAAACCACTTTGGAGACAACACAGTAACAGATAAGCATGGAATTTAACACAACAATTGAACACCAAAATAGATTACCAATTATGAGCAATCTTCTCCATTATGTTGTTTCAAATATATATACATTTATAGCAGAAGTCTTTGATATGATATGGATGGGTGGAATGTGCAATTTATCTTCTTACTAATGCCTACTATAAAAGAAATGAAAATGGAATATGATATGATGATCCTCTCAAAAATTGGCCTTGGTTTCCTATTTATATAGGAAGCAACAAGCTTCAAGCCTTTTACAAAAAGAGACGACCCTTCAAAACTGCTTCTTTTACTAACAACTAATTAATTTGCATAATTGAAGAAATAACAAGGCTTAAGACACTTTAGACGTATGTTTCCTTCAACTGAGCACATTCTTAGGCAAATTCACTTGCTTTTGAGGGCACGATATTTAGTCGTATTAGTATTAATGCCAATTCTTTGCCAAATAGTTTCCCAACAAGCTCAAATCCTTGAGATTAATTTTGAAGCATGTGTGAGGGAATTTATTGCTATAAATTGTAATGATGCCATGATTACTGTACTACCTCTATCTCTTATTATACATGTTGCACGGTATGGAAGTGTTTTTCCCTTCCATTCTGATGTTAACCACACTACCGCCTTGCTCAAGACTTCTTGCTTCAGGGTTGTGGTGTACACCGGTCTACCGCATATGTTGCTCACCCTTCTGGAGGTATAGCGGTGTATGCTTTATCTTCTTGTTGTTTACCGCCTTACCACACTCCTTTGAATTGCCTTATGCGGTACTATGGTGTCCACTTATCTTCCATGCTTACCACTCTACCACCTTGCTCAAGACTTCTTGTTGCAGGGTTGCAGTGTACACCGCTCTACAACATATGTTACCCTCTTGGCGGTATAGCAGTGTATGCTTTATCTTCTTGTTGTTTACCACCTTACTGCACTCCTTTGAATTGCCTTATGTAGGATGGATTAAATGTAAGTTAATTGAAAAATATTATGGCCCGACTATAGGGAGCATTTAAACGATTAACCATATGTGATGACCAACTAACTTAGAACTCGAGGCTGGTACAAAGAATGATTTAATGGCTTGACTCATGACTTAAACGACCAATAACCGAATGCAGTAGGTCAACACAAAATTATTGTAGGGACTTCACTTCATTGTAATTGCTATGGAAATTTTATCTCCTAAGGCTCCAACAATGTCGTCCTGCATAACCAGCTTCGTATGCTAGGCCATCGTTAAAATTTGAGCTCAAATTGCCCTTCATTAATGCTCATACTTATAAAAAATCCCTTATTTTATTTTATTTAATTCATCTATAATTTGTAAAAAATAATTTCAAATAATCTCATATATATTATTTTCAAATAAAATTATAATGTAAAATAAATAATGTACATTATAATTCCCAATTACGGGAAAAAAAATTCTCATAATTAAACAGTTTAAAAATAAAATTAAGAACTCAACTAATATACTGAGAATGGGAATTATAATGTACATTCTTTTTGCATATACATATTGTTTTTGTTTAGTATTTAATTTTTTTTTTTAATTGAAACAATGCAAATAATACAAAAAGGAGGCAACAAAGGTTTCCAAAAGAGAAAAAGATTACAACCAAGCTAACAGCTAGTAATACAGTCACTTACAACCACTAAAAACAATAGGAGATTGTATTAATCAAAATTCAAAAAATTACAGATCATCTGCCAATGCAGGAATATTCATGAAACCCTAATTTTGAGCCTCACTAGAGGCCAAGACAACCACCAAAACATCACCAAAAAACTAAACGAACCCAGCACCAAGACAACCCAAATTTTGAGCCACCACCGACGATCGCAGAAGCCAAAAAAACCAACACCATCCCACCATGAGCTTGAGGTCACATGAAGCCATTGAGATGGGCGAAGTCATTGAATTCCAACACCCACTCCACACCCTCAGTCTCCACCAACTCAAGAGATTTTTTCAAATACTCCACCCCAACCGCAACCACCATCTGATGCCTGACCAGCGCCATTCCTTTCGACTCCAATAGAAGCAGAAAAATTCAACCATTGTACCAGGAGTTTTGTGCATTTCCAAGTCTTTCAGATGTGACACCCCAGAGCTGAGAATAGAGGTTGAAATAACCTCATCCATGCTGACTAGGAGATTAGGATTAAATATCTTCCTCATCATTGCCCGAACTAGGTTTTTGGGGGTGCTTTGATCAAGCAAAGATGCCAGAAAATGAGAGACTATGTGGGAATTAACTTGAATTTTTTCACTGCAGGCCACATGCTCTCGGCCCAAAACCATTTTCATCATGACCACCTTCAAGGGATCAAAATCCAGAAGAATCTGTTTGAGCCTCTGGTCTATGAGTTTTTTGAAACCTCCCCAACTCACACAACAATCCAGGAAAATCAGAGTGTCATGCCAAAAGGCGGATAGCTCCTCAGACGATTTAAACACTGCATACTTCACGTCCTTCTCCATTATTCTTTCTCACCCAAGCGAAGCCTTTGGAAGGAAAACTCTAGAAAATGCAAAATGCAGAGATCACCACCTTCGCTAGATTAAAATGAATGCCACCCTTTCATGGCATTTATTTTAATGTCATCCTTTCATGGCATTCATTTTAATGTGTATGTGCCACTGATCTAGGTGGATCCAAGAAACTTAAAAATTTCACAGTCTCAAAATCTCATGAAACAAGTCTCATCACATAGAGCTCGCTGACACGGTCTTGATGCAACTTGAACGGGCTCAAAAGGAGTCAATATGCAAAAGTTATGTACAATCAAAGGTTCAGTCAAATAGGTGAATCAAGTGTTCAAAAAGGAAAAAAATTGATCATCTCAAAACAAAACAAAAATGGCACCAAGTCGTAGTGTTCGTCATGCTGATTCTAGAACTATATTCAATTTCGAAAACGGAGCTCATATGTGAAAGTTACAGCTGGTCAAACGTTGGTGAGAAGTTTGACTCTGGTTGACTTTGATGACGTCAGCAGCTGATTTGGTAGGTACAGCAATTTGATGACGTGGACCAATGCTACCTCGACACATGACATCCAACATGGCAAGTGATGTGGCAGTAAACAACAAATCATGTGCTGGTACGTGGCAACATGATAATAGAAACGGGCCAATAAGAAGTTGACACGTGGCACCCTTATCTCCTCCACGGTTTGCTTTGACAATTGATCGGTTTACTAAAATATTAGAGGTTAAGGGTTTCCCACTTATAATCTGTCAGCTTCACCAACACACCACCCGATAAGTTCAGGATATAGTAGGCATCAGTTTCTATTTGAAGGCTTAAAAAAGGGCTTAAAGACATAAAGGTGGTTAGTGGTTTTGAACCCCTAACCACCCACTTGCTAGCGAAATTCCCCACCAATGCACCACATATTTGCAGTGACAAAAATTTGGGGCCACTTTCTTTTATTAAAGTCTGAATCCTCTATACTCCCATATATTAAATATTAACCCCCTAAATTAAAGAAAAAAGTTAATCCTTTAAAACTATTTAGCCCGATTTGAAGAATATTAAGGGCTTAAATAATATTTAAAAGATATTTAGAGATAATTAAAGGGTTTTTTTAAGGGGGTTAGGAATTATTTAAGGATTTTGATGCTATTAAAAGGGGGATTTTTAAAGATTTATTGTTAAAAATAGGGGATTTGGGTTGATTTTGTAAAGAATATGGTTTTATCCCATATTAGCAAATAAATTTGTATAAAAGGGGGGTCTTATTTCCTTGTAAGGGAAGAATTCTCTTGGAGAGAAAAATAGAGATTAGAAATTATTTGAAAAGGTGGAGGTAGAATGCTACAGGAGAGTTGAATTCTTTTTGAGAGAAAATTTATAAGGTGATATTATACACCAAAAATTGTAAAATTGAGTGAGAGATTGTGAGGAAGTTTATGCAAGTTCTAAAGCTTGAGAATTGTAAGAAGGAATTTCCAAGTGCTTGGAAATCTTAATAAAGCGGTCCAACGTTGAGAAGCGGACCTAGAGACATAGTCCTGATTGGACAAACTCCATTATCAACCCGTGTTTGATCCTTATTCTCTTTTGTCTTATAATTCTTTTAGTATTTTAATTCTTCGAGTTTCTTAATTATGACAATTAAATAATTAGTTTATGTCTCTTGAATTTGGATAAAGTATAAGTGAACTCTATTTGTTGTAATTTCAACGGTTAAGATTCTTAACCACACAATTCTGTTGGATCGGGATTAAATTTGTAGTTGAGAGTAAAGTGAAAATTATTTGTTGCTCTTTAATTACAGATCAACCACCCTTTGAGTTGTCGAAAAGTCTTGTCAAGACTACCAACTGGGAATTTCGTACCCCCTAGTATAAATGAGGGTGACGTTTGATGTGTTTTTGTTTAGTATTTTATTAATTATAAGGATTTGTAAATTTTTATTTTATTTTCCATCTTAAACTTTAAAATTAGTAAGTATAATTTTTATTTATATTAGGTATTTAAATAGTTTTAAAATTTTATAAAAACTCAACTAATATTATCTAAAAAAAATATAATTACTAAATGTTTAGTTTACTTGTTCAAAATTTTAAAATAGAAAAGAAAATAAAAATAAGACAAATCCTTATAATTAAATA